>JBBGZY010000400.1:2787500-3135000 GCA_037952925.1 Lithobates clamitans | reverse complement strand
ATTTACTAAAGCACTGGAAAAAATACACTTGCAGAGTGCAAATGCATTTTGCAAAGTGCAACATATATTTGCTTTGTAAAAATCAACACCACAGAACATTATAGCAAATTATTAGGGGGGGGGGGGTTGGAAATCAAGTTAATGACACACACACTATTTGGATGGAGTTTAGGTGGGGGGAGGGGTTTGGGAATCAAGTTAATCACACACACTATTTGGATGGAGTTTAGGTGGGGGAGGGGTTTGGAAATCAAGTTAATTACGTGCACACTATTTGGATGGAGTTTAGGTGGGGGGAGGGGTTTGGAAATCAAGTTAATTACATGCACACTATTTGGATGGAGTTTAGGTGGGGGGAGGGGTTTGGAAATCAAGTTAATTACATGCACACTATTTGGATGGAGTTTAGGTGGAGGGAGGGGTTTGGAAATCAAGTTAATTACATGCACACTATTTGGATTGAGTTTTGGGGGGGGTTCGGAAATCTAGTTTATGACATGCACACTATATGGATTGAGTTTTGGGGGGGGGTTGGAAATCTAGTTTATGACATGCACACTATTTGGATTGAGTTTTGGGGGGGTGGGTTTGGAAATCTAGTTTATGACACGCACACTATTTGGATTGAGTATTGGGGGGGGTTTGGAAATCTAGTTTATGACATGCACACTATTTGGATGGAGTTTAGGGGAAACAAAATACAATGCAGCTGACTAAATACATTAAAACTGAGTAGACTAGGTGGATATGTGCCCAGCATTGTATGCTGGGGAGGTTAGTGAAGGCAAATATACATGCATGACAAAAAAGAACAGGAAAAAATTCCAGCATGCGTGAGGAGAAAAAGGGGACATTCACACTATATTGCAATGATGGTAAGTAGTGTTTGAGTTAAGAAATACATTGCATTATCAAAGATTAAATAAAATAACATGTGATGCTAATAAAAGAAAAAATTCTTACCTTAATATAGTCCTTCTGCAGGACCTGGATGATGGCAGAACAGGTCTCTGGGATAATGATCCCCAGAGCCTGGGGGGAGATGCCTGTCGAGAACTTCAAGTCCTGCAGGCTTCTCCCTGTCACCAAGTACCGCAATGTGGCAACTAGCCTCTGCTCCGGAGTGATGGCTTGCCTCATGCAGGTATCCTGCCTGCTGATATAGGGGGTCAGCAAAGCTAACAAACGGTCAAAAACGGGGTCCGTCATCCGGAGAAAGTTCCTGAAATCCTCAGGATTATTCTCACGGATCTCACGGAGCAATGGCATGTGAGAGAACTGGTCACGCTGGAGCAACCAATTCTTGGTCCATGAACTCCTCCTCACCCTGTTCATGGACTGGTCTTGGGCTAAAGAATGAACTACAGCACCAAGCACATACAATGCACAAGCTCGACGACGAGTACGTACAGGTAACATGGCTTCAAAACGGTCGGCTGGTCAGAACGCACTTAACAGTACGCACTGAAGAACAGCAAGGCCTGTGAAGAGCGACCTGAAAATCAGGAACAAGCGGACAATAAAACAAAGTTTTCTCAATGCCAACTGACCAAAAGCACTGAAAAGCAGATACAAACCTCACAAGCACAGACTGAACAACAGTTAAAACGAACTGAAAAATACGAGTCTCACAAGCGCGAATCGTCTCTCACCAAACTTCTACTAACACGAGATAAACACGAGATTAGCAGAAGGAGCCCAAAGGGTGTTGTACGGGCTATTGAACTTCCGTTTTATAGTCTCGTCGGACTTGGTGTACATCACCGCGTACTAGGCTGTCGAACTTTTGTGTGATCGTGTGTAGGCAAGTCCGTTCGTTAGAAAGTCTGCCACAAGTCCGCCGCAAGTCCGCCGCAGGTCCGCCAAAAGTCCACCGAAAGTCTGTCGGACTTTTGTAGACGAAAAGTCCGACCGTGTGTACGTGGCATAAGGGCACTCTGATTGACACCGGAGTGTGGTATACACTTAAGGGTAGTCTTGCCCTGTACATGGCTGGAGGTTATGAGGCCCTGGGACTGATCTGTGGGGAGTGTTGCGGCTTGGCTATGCACCTGAGGCCTTGGATCATCTGTGGGGGCTGCAGGGAACCCCTGCTTGAGGTAGTCTCACCAGCCCAACCTCTGCAGATACTGCAAGCAGATTGGAACAAGAATGTCGCCGTCCTGGCTGTGAGTCCACCTGCTATCACCCAGCCTGTGAGAGAAGCTGCTCCTCTTGTTTCTGTAGCTGCTTCAGGACCCAGTGCTCTGATTATCTCTCGAGGCCGGGGTCGAGCCTACCTGCTCTCCTTGATGCAGAACCACCGGGGAAAAAGACACCGGAGTTGGGTAAGCCTGCAAAGGGTGAAAGTGGTGTCCCAGTGGGGGAGGTGATACCTGTGGCCATTAAGGGAGACAATGCGGTTGTGCCAAACAAAGTCAGCACCACGCTCAACTATCTCTCTGCCGAAGAATGCTACAGTATCTCCGATTCAGATATCCCATCTGATCGGGTCTCTGAACTGTTTTCAGACACTTTATCATGGACTGGTAAGTGGCCTGATAGTGATGAGGAGCAATTGTGTGATTTAAAGGAGGATGAAGTTCCCTCTGTGCCAGCGGCTAGTGTCAAAATTGAATTGTCTGCCAGTGCAGCTCCCTTCTTATGCATTACTAAGTCCTTTGAGGAGGATTGTGAGCAAGATGGGTTACCACTTCTATACAGAAGTGGTGTCCGGATGGAGGCCTTCACCTGTATAGCTGTCTTCCTATAGATGTCTCGGAGTCTGCCAATTATCATTGCATCTACTTAAGGGTGTGCTGGCCCTAACCCTCTCTCCCACCATTCTGTTCAAGAGACAATAAATCTCTTTGCATTCAAAAAGCATCTGGCACCCACCATTTCATCTTGCAGTACACCAACCATGCCTTGTAACCCACTCTACATAGAAGGATGTCAGCTGTCCCTAACTCTGGAGGTCACCATTAAGCCTCAAGGGACCCGGGTCTTTGCTACTTAAGTAACTATATAGCAACTATGAATATCTAATATAAGACGCATTTGTTGTCATATTTCTTGTTCAATGATGACACAATAGGGGGGGGGGGTACCAAAACCAGTGCTCAAAAAATATCGGTGCAGCGGTATGTACAAATCACTTTGATTCTAGGTTTTATTGTCAAAGCTTAATTTACCAAGCTGAAGTTAGAAGCTGATTGGCTACCCTGCACAGCTGCACCGGATTCTGTGTGCTCCAGTTTTAGTAAATCTCCCCCAATTTGTTCTGTTAATACAATGTTTACATATTTTGAGTGTATTAGCAACATAATTGTTGGCGTTAAAGTGCAGCTAACCCAATAGCCTGAGGAAGCACAGAGTTGTACTAAAGTATAGTGTGTACTTCTTTATTAGGCATATATATACATCCACTATACATATGCCTTAATATATACAGGTAAGTTTTTAAGTGCAGCAATCCTTTGGACTTTTTTGCTTATATGTATGGTCAGTGGGAAGACCTGATTGCTTTGCACTAATTGTGGACCGGGCGCAGCTTTATATATACATATATATTCTTGTATATATATTATAGTATCTTATTTTTTTATCTGATATCTGCAACATATACAATATATATATCTCATGACTAATGTTTGTTTGGAGTTTATCTTTCTTGCTGTCAGGGTTAAAGGAAAAAAATGAATGAAACATGTACTAATGTGTTCTGTCTAATATTGTTTGCAATGTAGTCTAATTGCTAAAGTGCTTTAAGGCAAACCCAGGGGAATCATAAAATGCTATTATTTTACACTAGAGGTCACCCCCGGTATGAAATTCACTTGCAGCATCATTTTTCTGCAGCTACTGTTACACAATGCTGGAAGTGGAAACCTTTTTTCCTTATTGAAAAGAGATTGGATTTTTATGAGCACAATACAATATGCTAAGAATCTTTCTAGCAAGCTAGTGAGACTGAATATAATAGCATTCTGAGCTTCAATTTGGTAGGAGTCAGTTCCGTATATTAATCACATGCATTGTGAAAACATTCATTACAAGATACCATCACAATAAATTTAAGGCATTGCTGTCAACATAATAGCTTGTTCTAAATTTTTTACCAGGATATCACTCAGTATATTTTCTTAGTGCCTTCTAACTGAAATGAGACTTAATGTATTTTTGTTTTTCCTAAGAAGTTTGAGAACAATTGGATAGTTTTTGATATATTTGTATGAGGTAGATATACTGTATGTCAAAAATGTTATTGTACACTTGAATTTCATATTATATGTTATTATGTTGCATTATACTAGACGCCTAATATATGATGTTATATACTGTATTAACCACTTGCCCACCAGCCGCCGCAGTTGTACTGCAGAAGAATGGTATGGCTGGGCAAAACGACGTTATGTAATGTCGCTTCGCCCTGTGGCCACTAGGGGGCGCGTGCGTGCCGCCGGGGGCACACCACCGGGCTCCCACGATCGCTCGGGGCACACGGAGAACCGGGATCTGTGTGTAAACACACAGTTTTCGGTTCTCTGAGGGAGACAGATTGTTCATACAGAGTTTGAACAGCGATCTGTCATCTCCCCTGTACAGTCCCATATGTCTTTCAGTTAGAACAGACACTAGGGAACACATTAACCCCTTGATTGCCCCCTAGTGGTTAACCCCTTCAATGCCAGTGACATTTTTACAGTAATCAATGCATTATCATAACACTGATAGTACTTTAAAAATGCCATTGGTCCCAAAAATGTGTCAAAACTGTCCCACATGTCCGCCATACTGTCGCAGTCCCAATAAAAATCACAGATCGCCACCATTACTAGTAAAAAAAAAAATTAAAATAAAAATGCCATAAAACTATGCCCTATATTGTAGACGCTATAACTTTTGCGCAAACCAATCAATATACGCTTATTGCGATTTTTTTTTCCAAAAATATACCAAAAATATTTAGAATACATATCAGCCTAAACTGAGGAAAATTTTTTTTTTGATATATATTTTTGGGGGATATTTATTATAGCCAAATGTAAAAAATATTGCGTTTTTTTTTTTTAATTGTGGCTCTTTTTTTCTTTATAGCGCAAAAAATAAAAACCGCAGAGGTGATCTAATACCACCAAAAGAAAGCTCTATTTGTGGGAAAAAAAGGATGTCAATTTTGTTTAGGTGTAACGTTGCATGACCGCGCAATTGTCAGTTAAAGCGACGCAGTGCCAAATCGCAAAAAGTGCTCTGGTAAGGAAGGGGGTAAAATCTTCCGGGGCTGAAGCGGTTACATACCATATCATACCATTTTTAAACTTTACAAGTCTTTTTGTATGAATTAAACTATCTCCAGTTTGGGTTGGTTTGTATTCCAGTCTAGTTAATTGTCACAGTCAAATACATTTAGTTCATTTAATCTCCTTCTGACTGAGCAGGCCTTAACGTTTGCATTTGTGTGCTTATGATAAAGAAATTAGATTTTATGCTCTATTGCAGCAGTTCCTAATGTGAATAATTAAACATAATCTATAAAGAGATGTGAAATAAGATGACACTGTTTAAATGAGGTAGCAGAAATAACAGAATTATATTATTAATCTGTTGCTACTTAATGTTGCCAAGCAGGCTACAACAGGTGACCAAAAAATTGCCCTCTTGAGGGTCGCAAGATAAATCAGTACCCCTCTGGTTGCCGTGACCCTGTGAGTCTTCTGCCACCTCTGACACCCTGGGTTCAAACATTTTTTTCCCACTAGATCATTAGTTCTCAACTCCTGTCCTCGGGACCCACTAACAGGCCAGGTTTGCAAGATAACTGAAATACATCACAGGTGATATCATTTGCTGCTCAGTGATTGCAGTATACTAGTCTGCATCTCCCCAAGGTAATACTTAAATTCTGGCCTGTTAGTGGGTCCTCCTGAGGACTGGAGTTGAGAACCACTGCACTAGATAATAGCAGTAAGAAGGAAATGCACCAGAATTGATTCAATCAGAAATTGTTTAGCCAATGAGATGAAAGGAAAGAAATCAAAGAGTCAACTTAAGTTTACACCTTAAAATGTTGTCTCCCAAAAAATGTTATTGATAGCGAAACAACTATCACCTCTAAGATTCAAACATTCAACAGTGAACACTATAATCTCTATGCTCAAGTGCATATAATGACTATGTGAATAGGCTACAGGTAAGCGGAGGAATGGCTCCTATGAGTGTCAGACCCCTCTCTACTGCTCCTTCACACATAAATGCAGAACAGTAGATAAACAAGTACAACTTTTAGCAAACAGGAACTGTATTACAATTCAACCTGCTCTTACAGAGAATTCTTGGTGAACTGTAGCTCTCCAAGCTTCAGCAAAACAAATCCCTGAAGTGGAGAGGGATGTGAAAGTAGTCCTGTGTTGCTGTGTGGCAATCCAGTTAATCTTCAGCTAGCTCTTAAATTGAATATTGAATGGTAAAGCAAAGTAGCTTATCCAATAGGTTGTGTATAACCAGCAGACAATATTCCTGTGTAAATCAAAACTGTAACTGGATTCACAGTGATCACTGATTTAAAGATGTTACACTACAAGATGTTGGAACTACAAGTAACAGCAGAACAATGGATGACAAAGATGTCTGTATATAGTGTCTATGATATGTTGGTACAGATCCTTGAACTAGATATGGTAATGAGTGCAGGAGACAATGGTGTCTATATACAGTGTCTATAAGACTGGGCTATTGCCCGCTCACCACACTGGAACAGGAGATGATGATGATGATGATTTATGATGATGATGACCTCTCAGGAAGTGGCTCAAGGGATGGCATCTGGTCTCCACCGCACTGCACCTCGGCTCACACAAATCCGATATCTCTGCAGGATGAATGGAACAGGAGCGGCCTCCGGGCTGCCACTGGACAGTGAAGGTGAACTGTCCGCAGATGTCCTTCCAGATATCCGCTGGGTAACTCCTCCAGAACAGGCTGCGACTCAGCTGCAGCTCACCCTGTAACAGATTTCCTGCATGCAGATCCACGCTGGTCCCAAGAGAGCATGCCAGGCCTCAAGCCTTTTCTCCTATAGTCTCTCCCAGCGGTCTGCTCTTCTCCATCAGCCAGCTGGTAGTTGTAGTATCACATAATACAGCCAGAGGGTGAATCCTATCCATATGGATTACATGTCCCAAGATGTTTTGCTCTGCCTTGTCTCTGATTAAGAAAGTGACACAACATCCCACACTGGAACACTAGAGGGAAACAGCTCCCCCTGAAACAATGCCACACAGCGCCTTCTGATTGCAGGAATAGATAGGTATCCAGCTCCTGGCTACAAGTGCATCTGCAACAAAATGAACTTTAAATAAACCTGGGCTGGTTCTTCGAGGAGTCTCCGATGTAACCTCCTGTGGCGTCACAGCTGGCTCCAAACTGTGCAAACACAAGTCATGCTTTCTGAAAGGACCTGCTGCGCTCTGGGACATGTTACGTGTCCCAAAAGGTTGCTTGCCAAGGCAGCAAAGCGGAAGTAGGAGCAGGTACCTCTCAGAAATAGGTACCCACTCCCAGAGAAACAAAAAATCCAAAAGTTGTAGAGTTGGAGGAGGAGGAAAAGCTGAACTTCCCTTTTTAGGTGAAGTCCCGCTTTGAAGTATATGTAAACCCTCGCCTTATAAAACAACCCATTTCGCTTTGAAGTATATGTCAACCCTCACCCTGTAAAACAACCCATTCAGTTTAACATAAAAATGCAAGGCAAAACATTTGTGTATAGAAATAAAAAACATTATAAATACCTTTTTTTCTTTTGATCACATAACCTCTGCTGCATAAGAGGCCTAGAGAGCTTGGGGTAGAGACTACATAGGGAGCATGTCAGCAGGGGACAGAGGAAGAGCAGCACACTGATCTTCCCAGTGAGTAGATGTGCAGGGGGTGTGTCAGCACAAGTCTTGGCCATTGGAGGACAGGCAGAATGTACTTCCAGCACAGCCAAAAAATGGACCATTCTGGGAAGGATATGCCTAGTGTGGTCAGTTTGAAATAGGAAAGGACGTGATGCAAACAGAACAGGATACTTTTTAATACAAGAACATGGTACAACAGACACATATCAGAAATATGAAATGTCTGGGAAACATACACTTTAACACAGCCTGGTCTGCCCAGGACTGGGGTAGTTTATTTCACCTCCATTGCACTCAGCTACCTCCTACATTCTTGCAAATTCACCTGACTGCAGATAAATTGTCTGCCTTTGACAACAGTTTGGTTAATGTTAGAGTACAGGAGATAAAAAATATGTTCTGCCCTGGACAAACCAAGCAATGTAAAGTTAATTTCCTTCTCCAGCCACACAATATAAACATCCCCAGAACTCATTCAGTATTCACCCAAATAACTTTCAAAATCCATTTTTATTTTAAAGTACCTTATGCTGTACATCCTGTGACATGATTTTTTGGTCTGCTAAAACTCTTTAATTGCTGCTGCTGCAGGTAGGAGAAGTCAGTTGGGTTTTACTTAGTCTAACCTGCTAGACTTCAATTAGCAATTAACCGAGAGCCCTCACTCAGAAGTAATTTATTGGGCTGGCTCTTGGAAGTTTTCTAGTGTGGGAAGGCATGTGGGCAGCTGATTATTGGTGATAGGAAAGCAGACAATACCCCTATCATCACTACAGCACTAAGCAGGTTAAGGAGGACATTTACCCTTTACCTACTCTAGGAGCTTTGACAGAACCAGTTTTGGTAATGTGCTAGCACTGCCACCGCTGCTAAGATATACTGGAGCCAATAATAGAGCATGGGTGTCACGATCAGGGGTCAGGCTCGATAGCAATGGGAAGCTCATACAGAAACCAGCAAGATAGGTACACAGGCAGGTCACCCTGGCGGATGACACAGGCTCATCTGAGGTGCTAAGTCTAAGTCTAAGGGTTCATGGTTCAAGATATACAAGGTTCAAGACATGATCCTTCAATGAGATGTCCAGGAACACAGCCAGCATTCCAGGTAGCTCAGCAAGAAGAAACACCGCCTGATACAGCAGAGGTTCCAGGTTCAAATCCAGGCCCTGACAATGGATGTTACTGGCTGAGCTGTATTAGCATGAATACCACAGCATGTAGCACTTACTTGTGATATCAGTGCCACTATGACAACAGAATCTGCAGTCCAAAGGACAACCAACCCAGTGAGCAAGCAAGTGGAAGATGATGGGCGATAGTTACCCAGCAGCCAAAGAGCTAGTTACAGATTTTGAGATAGATTGAGTGGATCAGAAAAGGACCAAACACAAATTCAATTCTGTATTCAAAAATAGAGGTAATTTCACATTATAGGAAAAAAGAACAGGTTAGGCCAGAGTTGGACTTTTCTTCACAAAGCAGGAGCATGTATACATTTACTTGTTGCTGCATGAGTGAGGTCAAAAGGGAACTTTTCCTTTTGAAAGGTATATTTGCCTCATTTGAGATTATCTTATATGTTAAAGGCTTTTTTTGGGGTAAATCTGTAACTGTGTATAATGTTATATAAAAGATCTTTAAAGCAGAATATATGCAGGTAAACTTTTAAACAAAAATTCTTATGAAAATTTGTACAAAAATCGTCAGTACATTCATGGGCCTGACAAATGTCATTTGAAAGTAGTTCAAAATTGTATTTGCTCTTAACATCTTGGAAAGAATCGACTTTGTCAAATGAAAAAAACACACGTTTATAAATGAGTTCACTCGAGCAAAAATTTCCTTCCTGTTCCTTCTAATTTTCTTGTTCCTGTGATCGAAAGCAAACAACATTTGACCCCACTAATGATTAGAAAATAAAATGAACCTTCTTAAAACAAAATTCTACTAATGTATAGCCAGCTTAAAGCCACTTCAGTACAGGGCACTTTTACACCCTTCTTGCCCAGGCCAACTTTCAGCTTTCAGTGCTGTCGCAATGTGAATGACAATTGCGTGGTCATGCAACACTGTACCCAAACTAAATTCTTATGATTTTGTTCACTATAGCTTTCTTTTGGTGGTATTTAATCAACACTGGGTTTTTAATTTTTTGCTAAATAAATGAACAAATACTGAAAATGTGTTCTTCATAAATTTAGGTCAAAATATATTCTGCTACATTTCTTTGGTGAAGATAACCCAAATTGGTGTATATTATTTAGTCTGTAAGAAATGTATAGAGCCCACAAACTATGGTATATATATTTACAAACAGCAGATATTTGGTGGAACTTTAACGGTACCAAGAAACAATGAAAAAACAATTAACTATAAAACATGATATTTTATTAATACATGATTAAAATAAAACCATTAAAATGTGAACACATGCCAGTTATATGGTCAAAAAGGTGTGTTTTACATAAACAGTAATGGCGTAGTGTCTAATCCCGACATGTTTTGCCGATTTTGGCTTCTTCAGGGGTTTTGAAGACCACTACTGATAAAGGGGTTATATCAAGGGACAAAACATTCAGTCATTGATAGATTGTACAATGCAGAACAATACATCCATATACAAGTAGCAAATTTATTTCCATTTTTATTATTCACTCTGTCCAGCCATTCTCAGCTTACCCAATTGACTATCAACGATCACCAGTCAAGCAAGGGGAAGAGGGCACTGTGTGGCCACAGGAGACACACCTGGACCAAGCTAGGATAAAACAACCAAAGAATGAGTCTTAATATATGACGGATATAAATTAAATGTCCGCCAAAATGGCTATAATAGCCTTAGTAAGACACACACACACTGTGCAGTTAATCTAACGTTTAATCGAGGGTGCCTAATTGTCAGACCAAAACTGATATTTGATATAGGTAAACTAAAAAAAGGAAATGAACCCTCATATATTATATGATGCCAGTGATCGAGAACGGCACTCGATCTGCTTCCATCCTTGCTGAGGCGGAACCTGCTAGTTGCTGCTGCTAGGTTGCTATCACATTGGCCAGTACTCGAGCAGGGGGCTTGGTCAGCTTCTAATGCCCCCGTACACAAGGTCGGATTTTCAGACGGAAAATGTGCGATCGGAGCGTGTGGGCTCCATCGGACTTTTTCCATCGGATTTTCCAACACACAAAGTTTGAAAGCAGGCTATAAAATTTTCCGACAACAAAATCCTATTGCGTCAATTCCGACCGTGTGTGGACAATTCCGATGCACAAAGTGCCACGCATGCTCAGAAGAAATTCCTAGACGGAACAGCTCGGTCTGGTAAAATTAGCGTTCGGAATGGTTAGAGCACTTTCGTCAGGCTGCAATGTTAAAAATTGTTTAATGCAGCGCACTCTCTTCTTCTTTATAATGCTAGAAGAATGAAGTAGTTTTTCTGCTCATATTCACACAGAGTTCTTACAAACTTATTTCATTATTATTTATCGTGATCCCCTCAATATATTTTGATTTGTCACATCTGACAAAAAATTTTTTTGGTTATTTTTTTGGGTTTTGTATTTTTTTCAAGGCTGATTTAGATTTTTTGATTTTTTGGTGGGTTTGTATTTGTTTCAAGGCTGATGTTTTTTTTTTGTTTTATCAGACCCTTCAGGTCTGGTACGGATTTTAAGGGAATGCCACAGGGAAGTCCCGTCATGTCCCGTGCGTCAGAGGGGGGCAGGGTCACCGGGTGGCCTCGCCCCCATTATTTAAGAACTGTCAGACGAGGAGACGCCGTCACACAGCGGGAGCCTCCCTCCATGCCAGCATGGATGCGGAGCGGCCCGGAGAAGAAAATGAAGAAGAGAAGAAGAGAAGAAGAGAAGAAAAGAAGAAGAGAAGAAGATGAAGAACAAGATGAAGATAAAGAGAAGAGCGGGAGCCTCCCCCCATGCCATGGGTGCGGAGCGGCCCGAGGAGAAGAAGATAGAAGACGCCGCAGAGGAGATGCTGGACGAGAACGCCGGAGGAAGAACCAGAAGAACCAATAGAAGAAGAAGATGAAGGAAGAAAGAAGAAAGAAGAAAAAAGAAGCATTTAAATAAAGGAATTGTCAAAAACTGTCTCTTGTCATATTTAACATTTTTGACAGTTTTTTAGTGAAATGGTAGGGGTAAGTACCCCCTTACCATTTCACACAGGGGGGAGGCCAGGATCTGGGGGTCCCCTTGTTATAGGGGGCTTCCAGATTCCGATAAGCCCCCCACCCGCAGACCCCCACAACCACCGGCCAGGGTTGTGGGGATGAGGCCCTTGTCCTCATCAACATGAGAACAAGGTGTTTTGGGGGGCTACCCCAAAGCACCCTCCCAATGTTGAGGGCATGTGGCCTGGTACGGTTCAGGAGGGGGTGGCGCACTCTCGTCCCCCCCTCTTTTCCTGCGGCCTGCCAGGTTGCGTGCTCGGATAAGGGTCTGTATGGATTTTTGGGGGACCCCACACCGTTTTTTTTTTTTTTTTGGCGCGGGGTTCCCCTTAAAATCCATACCAGACCTGAAGGGTCTGGTATGGAATTTAGGGGGACCCCCACGTCATTTTTTTAAAAAATTTCGGCCGGGGTTCCCCTTAATATCCATACCAAACCTGAAGGGCCTGGTATGGAATTTAGGGGGACCCCCACGTAATTTGTTTTTTTTAATTTTGGTTCGGGGTTCCCCTGTGGGGAATTCCCATGCCGTTTTTATCAATGAACTTTTATGTGTATTGTCAGACCGGCAATGCAATAGCCGCGAGTAGTTGTAAATGGGTTTTTTCCTTCGAAATGTCATTTTGCTATCAGACTGTTTTAAACACAGAAAACATGCGCCCCTTTACAGGCATACTATAGACACGCCCCAGCTACGAAATTTAAAGGGATATTACACTTTTATTGTTTGACTTTAAGCATTATTAAAATCACTGCTCCTGAAAAAACGGACGTTTTTAAAACTTTTTTTGCATTGATCCATGTCCCCTGGGGTAGGACCCAGGTTCCCAAACACTTTTTATGACAATAACTTGCATATAAGCCTTTAAAATTAGCACTTTTGATTTCTCAAATAGACTTTTAAAGGGTGTTCCGCGGCATTCGGCGAACTTGCGAACAGCCAATGTTCGAGTCGAACTCATGTTCCTCACACCCCCACTTCCCATCCCATCACCTTCTACTCTCTTCCATTCACCTACCATTACCCTGTTTGCACTCCCCTTTTTCCTCCCTTCCCCCCCCTTTCTCTCCCCTCCCCCCCCTTTCCTTCCCCCCCCTCCCCTTCCTCTTTCCCCCCCCCTCCCCTTCCCCTCCCTCCCTTCTTCTCCCCTCCCCTCCCCCCTTTTTCCATCCACCCTCTTCCCCTCCTCCCCCCTTCCCCCCCCCCTCCCCCTTTCTCCCTTCTCCCCCCTTTCTTCCTCCCTTCGTACCTCTCCTTTTCCCGTTTCCTCCCCCCCCTCCCCCTTCTTCCCCCCCCCCTGTCTTCTTCCCCTTCCCCTTTTCCCTTTGTTTGTTTGTTGTTCATATTCTCCCTTTCGCCCCACCCAACACTGTTGGCCTGCATCTTCCTTTTTCTCCTCCCCTTGTTCACTTGTCCAATTCCTTATGGTCTGTTGGTGCTTTTATCCTATCAATCTCCTTATACATTTTTGAAGTCGCATGGTGAATAATTGTCAGCAGGGCATTGGCTATTTTCCAGTTCAATTGTATTTCACTCACTCTTTCTTTATTCACCCTTTTCTCCCTCCTTTCTTCTCACTCTTTCCTCACATGCCCTTCCTTTTCCTTTCTTCCGTCCTTTTCCCCCTTCCCCCCCCTTCCCTTTTCCCCTCCCCCCTTCCCCCCCCCCCCTTCCTCCCCCCTTTTTTCCCTTCCCCCTTTTTCACTCTCTAGCAATGCCCTCCTGCAGCTCCATGGACTCATAATTTAGTAAGCACATTGAACTCCATGGTTGGTAAAATTCCCAACTATATGGTATGAACCAACTGACCCTTCATTATTTTCTATTTTTGATTTGTAGCACTAACGTGAATCCTATCTGGGTGCGGTTCTGGATTGCCCGTCTCGCCCCCTCCTTTCCCTCCCTCTCCCGCATGGGGGGCTTGCAAGCGTGATCTCTCGTAAGACTCATTTGGTCCATCACCCATCCCTGGGGGAGTTGGTCCGACACGGGGGAGACAGGGGAGCGAAGGAATAAGTGTATCATCTCTAACATTTCGCAATGTCAAGAATGACATTGTAGTGTCACAATTCCTGTGATAGGTAACTATACAACTTATGCAGTTACATTACAGGGTATGCCTGCATGGTTTCTTGCACCGTGGAAATTTGATGCTATGTTTGATATATGTTACCCCCTTTCTTTTAGTGTGGACAGCCATCCTCTGAAGAAGACCCGGGAAGGGTCGAAACGCGTCAGGATTATTATATACAATTATTGTTGTCCCACATATACTGTATGGCCTATTGTCTTCATTTAGAGGCATTTATTGTTATCCAAAACGCTCACAATTGGGGAAATTTAGGCTGCCCCCGTATACATTGTGTCTTGCATTGGTTTTCACTGTAAGCTGCTGTCTGTTACATATGTACGCCATACTCAGTTCGTGTCCTGACTCTAACAGTCAGTATTTATTTCTATGAATTTTCTCTTTTAACGTTATTTATATATTTTTTGTACTAATAAAATCCAATTTTTTCAACCATCCATTGCACTTCATTGGCTGCTTAAAAGCCCCGTTAGGGGGTTCTCTCTTGTCTTTTTCCTCCATGTATTCTAATTTTCTCTGCGCTTGACAGTGCTGCCGGGTGTATCATATACATTACTTTTAATTATCTTACAGATTTACTTGCCACTATTGGCACAATACCCAAAATACTACATTTGTTTCCTCTTTGGGGACGTTTCGGTGTGGGCCTGTTGCTTATGGGCGGACTTCTATACCTCAGCTCCCGGGGAAGCTTGATATGGTGACCCCTGCACATCGGGATTATTCGGAGTTCAGTGTTCCAATTAGATGTAAGTTTGTGGATTTGACCATCTCTTCCCTCTATATATATCTTTTTACATATAATACTTTCTATATCATGGGCCCCATTTTTTGATTTAGAACATCTCCATTATTTACAGATATTCAATATCCGCTCCTGATGAGTCAGCTTACCGACGAAACACGTCGAGCTTTTGAGGATGTAACCCCTCACATTTCCACCATGATTTTGATGAATTTTACTGTATATTACAAGTTATACTCATGAAATATGTATTAGTGTCCCCTTGTTATGGCAATCATGTTTTACACTCTGTTTATATGTATGCAATTTACTTCCCAAGATGTCTGCATATGCACTGAGCAATTTTTTGTTATATATAACGTTACGCAACTTGATACTCATGTACATTAAAAATATTTATTTTTACTCTCAAATTTGTGTTCGAACCTACCTCATTTAAAGTCCCATACTCTTTTATTATTTTTTGAATTTATAATTAGGGATGGAGGCGCACTACCCCCCTTTCCTTGTGCGCTTCATTTAAAGTCCCAGTATATGGAGATATACATTCTCCCCCTCTGTTGTATGTTGAAACCGGGATGGAGGCAGAGTTCCTACACAATGGGTAGCATGTAACTACCCCTTTTACACTCATATATCTACCCGAGGGTTTGATGGGACCTTATAATCCTCAACCTCTGGATGTTATGTACTATTTTTATGTACTTGTGATACGTGGGGTTTTAGATATTCCCCCCCTTTTTTGTACTGACGTATGCTCCACAGTCTTTTCATCCCTAGTGGATATTGCGCATCGTGCCTGCTTTGCTTTGGTTGCCTTTGTCTTCCATTTCCCATGAGCTGCGATTCGCATCAGGCGCTGCCCCTTGTCGCCCTTGCTATTGACGGGTGTCATAGGGATGGCTAGCCTCGTGCGTATCGACGCCACGCATGCCGCACCAGTGATGCCCTTAGTTGGCGCCGTCTGGTTTCGCGGTTTTTCCATCTGGCTGATACATTGGCGGGATAAGGTCTGGCGCCATTGGCGGGCAGACGCTTCCCGCCCATCATCATGCTTATGTGACGTTGGTATTGTCCGCCCTATTTGACCGGCCCACCTGGGAGTCCCCATTTACAACTGACCAGATGACCGGCTTGCACTGCTTGATTTACTGCACACGTACAACCTATACCTGGTACTACAGGGTAATTCTATATGTCACGGCTTGTTTATATTCTACTTTTTCACCTTTTTTTCACTCTACACTTGTATCGTTGTCTCATGAACATCACCTAAAAGGCTTCTTTTGTGTAAGCACGCTCCCAGTGTTTGCTTACTTACTCTTTCAGAGTTCTCACTGGTCCCTTTTACAACCCACCTTTATCTCTGCTTTGCACACTATCCAGTAGGTATATCACTACCTACACCCCATCCTGCACTTTTGTCACCCTCTTTTCACCTTTTTTCCTCCATGTATTCCTATTTTCTCTGTGCTTGACAGTGCTGCCAGGTGTATCATATACATTACTTTTAATTATCTTACAGATTTACTTGCCACTATTGGCACAATACTCAATATACTACATTTGTTTCCTGGTTGGAGACGTTTTCGGTGTGGACCTGTTGCTTATGGTCGGACTTCTATACCTCAGCTCCCGGGGAGGCTTCATATGGTGCCCCCTGCACACCGGGATTATTCGGAGTTCAGTGTTCCAATGGGATGTAAGTTTGTGGATTTGACCATCTTTTCGCTCTATATATATCTTTTTACATATAATACTTTCCATATCATGGGCCCCATTTTTTGATTTAGATCATCTCCATTATTTACAGATATTCAATATCCACTCCTGATGAGTCGGCTTACCGACAAAATGCATCAAGCTTTTGAGGATGTATCCCCTCACATTTCCACCATGATTTTGATGAATTTTACTGTATATTACAAGTTATACTCATGAAATATGTATTATTGTCCCCTTGTTATTGCAATCATGTTTTACACTCTGTTTATATGTATGCAATTTACTTCCCAAGATGTCTGCATATACACTGAGCAATTTTTTGTTATATACTGTATATATAACGTTACGCAACTTGATACTCATGCACATTAAACATTAAATCCCCCCCTCTGTTGTATGATTTTAGTAGTTACTTTTTTTTCATTATTTGAAAAAGGTTTCAGACATTGTCTGGCATATTGATAGCCCCCCTACCCGCAAAGTATTCAAGGTATCTTAGCCGGACATCACAGGCACTCAGGGGGGCAAGCCAGGACGGCCACTTTCAAGCACCGTCAGGGTTCGTTCATTTAGAATTCCGGCCTCAGGCCCAACTGAGCCAGCATAGTTGGCCGAATGTTGCCGTAAAAAGTTGTGTAGAACACAGCACGCTAGGATGATGTGATTCAGTTTGTACTCTGCCATGTGTATGGGTGTAAGAAATAGGCGGAACTGGCTGGCCATGATTCCAAACATGTTCTCCACCACTCTTCTGGCTCTGGCCAGTAATTAAAAACCCTCTGGTCCGGGGTGAGGGTCCTCATCGGGAATGGCCGCATAAGATGGGAGTTCTTCCACATTGTCTTCTGGAGGTGGCAAGTCCAAGCTGCCATTCTGGAGATGCCTGTAGAACTCCATCTGGGCGATGACTCCACCATCTGCCATCCGGCCATTCTTCCCCATGTCCACATACAGGAACTCGTAAGTAGCCGACACCACCGCCAACATCACAATACTATTGAACCCCTTATAGTTGAAATAGTATGACCCTGAGTTGGGTGGTGGGACAATGTGGACGTGTTTCCCATCAATTGCCCCTCCGCAGTTAGGAAAGTCCCACCGCTGGGCAAAGTGGGAGGCCACAGTCTGCCATTCCTGTGGCGTGGAAGGAAACTGTGGAGTCAAACAAGAAAAACAAATTAGTCATTTTGCACATAAACAGGGAAAGCAGATTAGACACAAACATTCTTGGCCAACATCAAGATAACATTTATTTGAGGGAGTTTTTAAAGACCAAAGTATAAGGTACACCTATCAGATCCCCCCCCCCCATGGGCCATTTCTAACATTTTAGGGTGTGGGAGCTCTTGGACAGGTAACCCACTCCACTTCATTGAGAGATGAATGCCTAAATAATGGGTATTACTTTGGCCAGTCCCTCCTTAGTTACACTATTGGCAGCCCACTGGTCAGGTAAGAAGTGTCATAATACAAAGATATAAATACACATTTTAGCACATTTGGACATTCTGTTATTGCCTATCAAGATCATAATAGGATACAAAAACTTTAAACAGTACTATTTGAAAGTATACAGGCAGGCCCTTGCACTACATGCTTTGGGGAATTCATTCATACATTTGACCACAAAAGAACATAGGCATTTGGCAAGATATACAGTTGGGCTTATAAGTTTACATACCCTGGCAGAATAGTGTTTGGCGGAAGCCATTTATTGTCAATCAACTCGGTTTACTCTTTTTAATTCATAATGACAGAAACTACCTAAGTTACCCTGATCAAAAGTTCACATACCCTGGTGATTTTGGCCTGATAACATGCACACAAGTTGACACAATGGGGTTTTAATGGCTATTAAAGGTATCCATCATCACCTGTGATCTATTTGCTTGTAATTAGTGTGTGTGTATAAAAGGTCAATGAGTTTCTGGACTCCTGACAGACCCTTGGATCTTTCATTCAGTGCTGCACTGACGTTTCTGGATTCTGGAGTCATTGAGAAAGCAAAAGAATTGTCAAAGGATCTGCGAGAAAAGGTAGTTAAACTGTATAAAATAGGAACGGGATATACTGTAAAAAGGTATCTAAGGAATTGAGAATGCCAATCAGCAGTGTTTAAACTCTAGTCAAGAAGTGGAAAATCATCGCTCCTGCCGGTTGATCCATTGGCTAACTCGACTCCGACGAGCCTGCCCCAACTGAAAGTCATGGAGAAAATGAAGTATCTCGGCGTTGTGCTATCCAAGGATCCCAGCGTGTTCATTGAGGACAACTTGCCCCCCCTCCTATCAAAATTTTTTAAAAAATGTGATATCTGGAGCAGACTCCCTTTGTCTGTGGCGGGTCGGGCCAACCTGATTAAAATGGTTTGGTTGCCCCAGCTGTTGTACTTGCTCCACAACTCCCCAGTTTGGATTGGGGAGAAGTGGTTTCAAAAAATTCAATCCCTTTTTAGGGAATTAATATGGAAAAAAGGGCAGGCCAGGATAGGTCTACAAAAACTGCAGTGTCCTACTACGGAGGGGGGACTGGGGGTCCCCCATCCGTTTACCTATTTCCTGGCAGCCCAGCTACAACAACTCGGTGGATGCGCCACTGATGGAGAGGGAAGTAAGAGTGCCCAAATTATTTTACAGGGAAGCCCACATAGCTCACTGGTGGAAGCACTGGAGGCAGATTCACTACAAAGAGAGATCCCGACACTTAAAATGATTACTAGGGTTTGGCAGACAACCAAGCGAATAATGGGGTATAAAGGAACCTCAGAATATTCACCAATCTGGAATAATAAGAACTTGCAGGAATTATTATCTGTTGACAGCAACAAGCTGTGGGAAAGGTGTGGGATAAGCCGGCTGATACAGCTATATGAGGGGGATACCCTGAAATCCTTTGAGGAACTGAAGTACGAGTACGGGATGCCAGATCGTGTATTTTATAGCTACTTACAGATAAGGCATGCCTTGAGCAAGCAGTTCGACAGGCAACCTCCCATATGGTGTAGGATCCCATTACTACAAACAATAATTAAATCAGAGACCTCTAAGGGGTTAATCTCAGAGATATATACCCAATTAACAAAGCGAATAAATATGCAGGTAGGCCTCCCTGGGGGCAGGGACAGATGGGCGGCCGATGTGGGGGAGATAACGGACACAGAGTGGAAAAGGATCCTGGAATTTGGATCAGAGGTGTCGGTCTCACCTTCACAAAAGGCCTCCCATCTGATGTTACTGCATAGATCTTATTATACTCCAAAAAAGCTTTTCATGTTTGGGCGTAGAATTAATGATGAGTGCCCTAGATGTAGAAGAACAGGCGACTTAATTCACATGGTATGGAGGTGCCCAAAACTAGTCAGGTACTGGACCGAGATTTTAAAGAAAATAAATTTAACGTTTAAAACTAATCTAGAGCTTGATCCCAAGACTTGTGTGCTGGGTTACGTTAACAACGGGCTGAGAGACAGGAGCACAGCGGTAGCGGTAGCAAGATGTCTGTTCCAAGCCAGGAAATTAATAGCACAGCTATGGCAATCAAGAACTCCCCCGACTTCGGAAGATTGGATCGGAACAGTCAACTCCACAGTGTGGAGTGAAAGGACGTTCTATACTAGGGCAGGCAACTACAACAAGTTTGTGAGGTTGTGGAATCCGTGGGTCCAGGCAATGCCATGTCCGCAATCAGTGCTACTTTAGCGCTGAGAGCACTTATTTCCTCAGTAACGGAGCGTGGCCAAGCTGGGAGTAACTCAGAGATAAGAGAGAACAACGCACAGAACCAACGCTGCTCATTGGGTGCGCCTGGGTACTATGGGGGTCCAACAAGGGAGGGCCACAGGGGGGTGGAGGGAGGGTTCAATTAAGAGAAAAGTAACAACACATAAATATGTATAATGGTAATGATAAGATATGCGGCCAATTGGCTTTGAGGTATAAGTTGTATGACATGTGATCTATAGTTTGGGGCTATTGTTACCATCTACATACTGAAATGCAAATTGTAATACACTACCTTTAAAAATTTCAAAAGGGGGAAAAAAAAAAAAGGGGGAAAAATCTTGAAAGGCCACAATGATGTGACTAGATTAGAGACATATATGAGTATCATTCTGAAAGTAGTCTCTGGATAAAGTTGACTGATGTGGCAAAAAAAAAAAAAAGAAGTGGAAAATGAGGGGTTCTGTTGAAACCAAACCACAGTCAGGTAGACCAACTAAAATTTCAGCCACAACTGCCAGGAAAATTGTTTGGGATGCAAAGAAAAACCCACAAATGACATCAGATGAAATACAGGACTCTCTGCAAACATGTGGTGTGGCTGTTTCAAGATGCACAATAAAGAAGCACTTGAAGAATGATGGGCTGCAGGATCAAGTTGCTAGAAGAAAGCCATTACTACGCAAAGTATCCCGCTTACAATACGCCAAACAGCACAGAGACAAGCCTCAAACCTTCTGGTACAAAGTAATTTGGAGTGATGAGACCCAAATTGAGCTTTTTGGCCACAACCATAAACGCTACATTTGGGGAGGAGTCAACAAGGCCTATAATGAAAGGTACACCATTCCTACTGTGAAACGCTAATGTTTTGGTGATGTGTGAGCTACAAAGGCACAGGAAATTTGGTCAAAATTGATGGCAAGATGAATGCAGTATGTTATCAAAAAATACTGGAGGAACATTTGCATTCATCAGCCAGGAAGCTGCTCATGGGATGTACTTGGACATTCCAACATGACGATGATCCAAAACACAAGGCCAATTCGACCTGTCATTATCTACAGCAGAATAAATTGAAGGTTCTTGAGTGGCCATCTCGGTCTCCTGACCTCAATATCATTGAGCCACTCTGGGGAGATCTCAGATGTGCAGTTCATGCAAGACAGCCCAAGAATTTACAGGAACTGGAGGCATTTTGCCAAGAGGAATGGGCAGCTTTACCATCTGAGAAGATAAAGAGCCTCATCCACAAATATCACAAAAAACTTCAAGCTGTCATTGATGTTAAAGGGGGCAATACACAGTATTAAGAACTGGGGTATGTAAACTTTTGATCAGGGTCACTTGGGTAGTTTTCGTTGCCATTAAGATTTAAAAAGAGTAAACGCAGTTGAATGATAATAAATGGCTTCAGCCAAACACTAACCATAAGTGAAAGAAAAGTTTTTGTGTTATCATTCATATTCTCAGAAAAATGGCCAATAAATCATAAATTCTGCCAGGGTATGTAAACTTATGAGCACAACTGTACTATTCCTATGGTTTGACAAGTGACCCTGTAGTTGATGGTATAAGTTTGACCATTGGAAAGAACAATTTCATGGTCATTAAGTACATGGTGACAAACATCACAGTTTCCACATGTATAAGTGCCCGTTGACAATTTAGTTTTCTCTTTAGATACAGTATACTGTAATGGCTTTTTTCCGGGATGATCTTTAAGTGAAGGTGTCTGTTTATAGGTAATTTCAGGATGTTTTTTTTATGTATTTGCTGATGGTGGGATCTGTTGATAGGAGAGGCCAAAATCTATTTATAATGTGTCTTATTTGTTTATGTTGTTTAGAATACTGTGTTATTATTCATACTGATTGAGAGGAATCTTTTTGTTTCATAAAATAAATTAAAGAGTTTCTATCCTTTTTTTAACTTTGTTATATCCTCTTTTTAAACAGGTATGACTATATCCCCTCTCTCGTAGTCTTGAATAGAGCTCATGTGCTGCCTTTAGGAAATGAGCTTGCAGCAGTGAATTTCAATGATATCAGCAAACATTTTACTGATGAAATTGATTAATTAAGTTTGTTTTGTTTTGATTAGCTGTAATTGGCAATAGCTAATCACATGGTACACATTCCGATGGGCTGTGAATGGCCCGGCTGTGTCCGATGGACAAAGTCAATGGCAAAACGCACCGCAGCATGGCCCCGCACAAGGCATGATCCGGGAGGACTTCATATGATGTCCACCCGGCTCGACAAAAGACCCGCCCAGCCTTCATTTTGCTATAGGTCAGGCGGGAATTGGTTAAATCTGAAAGCAAACATTTATCATATTGCAGCTTACCAATTCTTAGATGTGATAGCTGCATTAGCACCTTGAAACTCCAGTCTGCTTTAAAATTGTTGCCTGGGAGAGACCTTGCTGTTGCAATATACAGTGTCTACCTTGTACTGGCCAATGTGATTGCAACCTAGCAGCAGCAACTAGCAGGTTCGACCTCAGCAAGGATGGAAGCAGATCGAGTGCCGTTCTTGATCACTGGCGATGGGGCACTTCAAACGCTGGGGTCCCTTACAAGAGTACTGCCTGTGCTCAGTCTTGCTATGGTGTGTGACCTGTGACATGAAACTGGCTTTCACAATCTCAGCTTAGTAGCAGTAAAATCAATGAAAGAGTTTCTTTTTTTTAAACCTTGTTATATGCTCTTATTAAACAGGTATGACTATATCCCCTCTCTCGTAGTCTTGAATAGAGCTCATGTGCTGCCTTTAGGAAATGGGCATCCTTACTGCAGTTTCTTTTTAGCTGCAAAGATTGGCTGTATGGTATACTTTTTAATAAGAGGTTTTGAATGTGAGCTGGTGTCATGCAGGATTGTGTTGCCTGCAGACAACTTTCTATAGAGAGAGGAGCCCACTGATCTATCCTCATTATTGAAAATTTCCACATTCAAAAAATTAATTTTGAATTGATCACAATTCTTTAGTGAACTTGAGTTTATAATCATTAGCAGTGGCATTGCTAGGGGGTGGCTTCTGGGGCTATAGCCCCAAATCTGGGGCCCATAGCCCCGAGTCTGTTATCGGGTGCAGCGGTGCTGTACTCCCGCTGTCGCCGTCCTGGTTCCTGCTCACCACTGACTGACATTCCAGTCCATTGGTTGCTAGGACCACCCAGCGTCTAGCAACCAACCATGTGACTCTGCCCCCCCCCAGCATTCAGAGGAGAGCGGAACTTTCTTGGCTTGCAGTCCTGTCCTGGGCTGGCTGCTGCCACACATCCCAGCTCATCATCTTTGTCTCCTCAGTGGTTGGTTGGTAAAACCAACCAACCACAGTTTGTCTAACTCTGCTCCCTCCCAGTGTGTAACCTTCTCATTTAGACCTGGCTGCTGCCAGTGCCCCGCCTTCCCCTTCACACATTGTGAATTTAAAGAAGGTAAGAAACTTTAGGAGGCTTATATTTAATTCTAGAGGAGGAGCAGCTCTGGGGACCCTGATGTAGAGGGGGGAAGCTCTCTGGAGACCCTGAAGTAAGCGGGGGGTCTCTGGGGACCCTGATGTAAGGGGAGGCTCACTGCAGACCCTGATGTAAGGAGCATCTCTCTGGAGACCCTGATTTAAGGGGGAGGGTTTCTGGGGACCCTGATGTAAGGAAGGGCATCTCTGGGGACCCTGATGTAAGGAAGAGGCTCTCTGGGCACCCTGATGTAAGGGGGTGCTCTCTGGGGACCCTGATGTAATGATGGGGGCTCTGGGGACCCTGATGTAAGTGGGGGGCTTTCTGAGACCCTAATGTAAGGGGAGGCTCACTGCAGACCCTGATGTAAGGAGCAGCTCTCTGGGGACCCTAATGTAAGGGGGAGGCTCTCTGGGGACCCTGATGTAAGGAAGGAGCAGCTCTCTGGGGACCCTGATGTAAGGAAGAGGCTCTCTGGGGACCCTGATGTAAGGGGGTGCTCTCTGGGGACCCTGATGTAAGGAAGGAGCTCTCTGGGGACCCTGATGTAAGGAAGAGGCTCTCTGGGGACCCTGATGTAAGGGGGTGCTCTCTGGGGACCCTTATGTAATGAGGGGGGCTCTGGGACCCTGATGTAAGGGGGATCCGGACTCAGATCTCAGATATGTAATGATATTATATATATATATATATATATATATATATATATATATATATATATATATATATATATATACACACAGTACCTCACAAAAGTGAGTACACCCCTCACATTTTTGTAAATATTTTATTATATCTTTTCATGTGACAACACTGAAGAAATGACACTTTGCTACAATGTAAAGTAGTGAGTGTACAACTTATATAACAGTGTCAATTTGCTGTCCCCTCAAAATAGCTCAAAACACAGCCATTATTGTCTAAACCCCTGGCAACAAAAGTGAGTACACCCCTAAGTGAATGTCCAAATTGGGCCCAAAGTAAGGATTCCCCACAGATGCTCAATAGGGTTTAGATCTGGAGACATGTCCATCACCTTTACCCTCAGATTCTTTAGCAAGGCAGTGGTCATCTTGCAGCTGTGTTTGGGGTCGTTATCATGTTGAAATATTGCCTTGCGCCCCAGTCTCTGAAGGGAGGGGATAATCCTTTGGTTCATTATGTCACAGTACATGTTGGCATTCATGGTTCCCTCAATGAACTGTAGCTCCCCAGTGCCGGCAACACTCATGCAGCCCTAGATCATGACACTCCCATCACCATGCTTAACTGAAGGCAAGATACACTTGTCTTTGTACTCCTCACCTGGTTGCCGCCACACACACTTGACACCATCTGAACCAAATAAGTGGTCTCATCAGACCACAGGACATTGTTCCAGTATTCCATGTCCTTGGTCTGCTTGTCTTCAGCAAACTGTTTGTGGGCTTTCATGCGCATCATCTTTAGAAGAGGCTTCCTTCTGGGACGACAGCCATGCAAACCAATTTGATGCAGTGTGCGGCGTATGGTCTGAGCACTGACAGGCTGACCCCCCACCCCTTCAACCTCTGCAGCTGGCAGCACTCATACGTCTATTTCCCAAAGACAACATCTGGGTATGACGCTGAGCACATGCACTCAATTTCTTTGGTCGACCATGGCGAGGCCTGTTCTGAGTGGAACCTGTCCTGTTAAGCTGCTGTATGGTCTTGGCCACCATGCTGCAGCTCAGTTTCAGGGTCTTGAAAATCTTCTTATAGTCTAGGCCATCTTTATGTAGAGCAACAATTCTTTTTTTCAGATCTTCAGAGTTCTTTGCCATGAGGTGCCATGTTGAACTTCCAGTGACCAGTATGAGAGAGTGAGCATGATAACACCAAATTTAACACACCTGTTCCCCATTCACACCTGAGACCTTTTAACACTAACAAGTCACATGACACCAGGGAGGGAAATGGCTAATTGGGCCCAATTTGGACATTTCAACTTAGCGGTGTACTCAACTTTTGTTGCCAGCAGTTTAGACATTAAAGGCTGTGTGTTGAGTTATTTTGAGCAGACAGCAAATTTACACTGTTATACAAACTGTACACTCACTACTTTACATTATAACAAAGTGTAATTTCTTCAGTGTTGTCACATGAAAATATATTTAAAAAAATTTACAAAAATGTGAGGGTGTACTCACTTTTGTGAGATACTGTATATACATACACACACACACACTATATACATATGTATACCCACTTAAGCGAATTACTTTCTTTACTTCACTGCTATGGGCACTAGCCACAGATCTTTTGTAGACCTAGCAATGCCCCTGATCATTGGTGATCAATTTGAGTTCAATCTATGCTCTAGAACAGTGTTTTATGTATTACCTTGGGGAGATGCAGACTAGAATACTGCAATCACTGAGCAGCAAATGGTATCACCTGTGATGTATTTCAGTTATCTTGCAAACCTGGCCTGTTAGTGGGCCCTGAGGACAGGGTTGATGACCACTGCTCTAGAGCCATGAATTTAATCATATGTGGGTCAAAGTTATGATAGAGAACGACATGTCAACTAATCACTGTTTCCATTAGGCGTTTTTTGAATGGGAGCTACATAGTCTTTATATATATATGAAAATTTATCAATCATAATTTACTAACTCATTTCTTGTGGGCCAAAAATGTCAGGACATACAAATATCCCCCAAATGACCTCTTTTTGGAAAGCAGACCAAGGTATTCAATACAAGGCATGGCACATTTTTTGAAGTTATAATTTTTTGTCATAGTTTTTTTGAAAATGAAGAAATGAAAAAAAAATTACAAATTTTTTTAAAATACTGTCACCAGTGCAGTACCAGTGTCATCATATAACTGGTGTGGTGGTGATAATGGACAGTGACTGGTGACTAGGGATGAGCTTTCTGTTTGGGTCGAACATGAGTTCGACTCGAAGGTTGGCTGTTCGCCCGTTATTTGAAAACCGAACATTATGGGCCATTCACACCAAATTTGAGTGGCGCGTAATGGCCCATAATGCACTGCGGGAGCGCAGTGCATTGCTGTATGATGATTGGCCAAAGCATGCGCCATGACCTGCATGCTTTGGCCAATCCCAGCACCCTCAGCTAAGAGAACCATAATTGGCCAAAGGCAGGGTGCCTTTTGCCAATCATGGCTCAGGGGGACTAAGTCTACGCCCCACACTATATAAGGCTGCCTGCACGTCGGCCCCGTGTAGTGTGTTGTTGGCATAGACGGAGAGAGAGTGTCATTTAGATTGTGCAGGCATGCAGGTTATTCAGTTAGCTGCAGTGTATTTAATATATATATATATATATATATATATATATATATATATATATACAGACAGTCTCGTATATATATATATATATATATATATATATATATCCACTGTATCCAGTTTATCTATATCTGACTGCAGGCCATTCCTGGTGTACTTTTTCTAATATACTTCAGGCGGTGTACACAGTACTGTGCACCCATAGTGCATTTGCTACTTCTTTGCTGGTGGTGTACACAGTGCACACCTAGTTGTTATTACACTTCTGTTGGCGTACACAGTACCGTGCACCCCTAGTGCACTTGCTACTACTTTTCTGGTGGTGTACACAGTACACAATACATACAGTGCACCCATAGTTGTTATTAAACTTCTGTTGGTGTACACAGTACCGTGCACCCCTAGTGCACTTGCTACTACTTTTCTGGTGGTGTACACAGTACACAATACAGTGTAGTGTGGTTTTGCTAAACAAAATTTACAGCATGTCCGGAAGGCCACCAAGGAGAGGCAGACGCTCACAGGCCACTAAAAGAGGCCAAGCAGGCTCTGTGTCTGCAGACGACAGTGCTGGTCATGGACACGGTGCATCTTCAGCACGTGGCCATGGAGCACTTTTGTCCTTTTATTCTGCAGCTGGCCGTGTTATTGAGCCACAACATGCAGAAGAGTTGGTGGAATGGATAACAAAGCCCTCCTCATTCTTCTCATCCTCTGTCACCCAGGCTCAGAGTAGTTTGCCTGCCAATGCAGCTGCCAAAGCGGCCTATTCCATCGCCTCCATGTCAGCAGTCACTCCTTCCCTAGCCCCACCATCATGCATGGAGGAGTTCCCGAACTATTCGACTGCAGTGTCGGGTACATGCTGCAGGAGGATGCGCAGCAAATTGAAGGCTCTGATGATGGTACCCAGGTTGAGGAAGGGATTAACGTGAGATAGAAGAGAGGAGGAGGAGGCACATCTCCAACGAGGCAGGATGCCCTCCAGGGGGCAGCTTAAGGGCAGCCACCCCATTGCATCACACCGCAGAGCTAAGCAGGTGCAGGGCGCTGCTGACTCCCCACATATTTTGAAAAGTTCTTTGGTGTGGGCCTTTTATAACACATGTGCAGCAGATCGCACCATTGCTGTTTGCAACATATGTCTGAAGAGTATCAAGCGTGGCCAAAACAGCAACCACTTGGGCACCACATGCTTGACCAGACATATGATGACATCCCATGCAGTCCATTGGCAACAGCACTTAAAAGACCCACATCAAAGAACAAGGCGGACCTCTCCTTGCTCCTCATCAGCTGGGATATCCAACCCCACTATACCAGTCCTCTCAGAAACCTGCACTGAGATGAATAAAGGTATAGAAATAGGTGTCCCAAGTTCTTGCGGCCAATCTGCTAGTGGTACACCAACATCGGATTTTAGCAGGCAAATTTCCCTACCCCAGTTGCTAAACGGTCGAAAGAAATTCGGTCCCAGCCATCCACATGCTCAGCGTCTGAATGCTAGCTTGGCCAAATTGCTAGCACTGCAACTGCTGCATTTTCAGCTGGTAGACTCTGCCCCCTTTCGTGAATTTGTGAAATGTGTGGTACCTCAGTGGCAGGTTCCCAAACGCCATTTCTTTTCATGAAAGGCCAATTCGGGTCTCTACCAGCATGTGGAAGGCAATGTCTTGGCCTCGTTGGACAGGGCGGTCAGCAGTAAGGTGCATATTACTGCTGACTCATGGTCCAGCAGGCATGGACAGGGACGTTACCTTTCTTTCACGGTGCACTGGGTAACTCTGCTGGCACCAGGGAAGGATGCAGGACAGGGTTCAGTATTGTTGGAGCTTGTTCTGCCACCCTGCCTCCAAAATGCTAGTGGTGATTCTGCAACAGCTCTCTCCTCCACCCCCTCCTCTTCTTCTTCCTCTATGGCCTCTTCCTCTGCAGATTTTCCCTCTGAACCAGTGGTGCTCCGTAGGTGTTCAAGGGGCTACGCAAGCACTCAGGCAAAAAGATGCCATGCGGTGCTTGAGTTGGTCTGCTTAGGGGACAGGAGCCACACTGGGGCAGAGATTCTGTCAGCTCTGCAGGGGCAGGCCCAGAGATGGTTGACGCCACACCAGCTTCTGCCAGGAATGGTATGTATGCGACAATGGCACCAACCTCCTCTCCTCCCTCTGACAGGGACACTTGACCCATGTTCCCTGTTTGGCTCACGTCCTGAATTTGGTGGTGCAGCAGTTCTTGAGCAGGTACCCTGGCTTACAGGATCTCCTGAAGGCCAGGAAAGTCTGTGGTAATTTCCGCCGGTCATATAATGCCAGTGCTCGGCTGGCTGGCATTCAAAGAGAATGCAACCTGCCCAAGAAACGCCTCATTTGTGACATGCCCACCAGGTGGAACTCAACGTTGGCAATGCTGCAGCAGCTGCACATGCAGCAGAGGGCCATCAATGAGTACCTGTGTGAATATGGCCCCAGGACAGGGTCAGGGAAGCTTGGCTTTTTTTGGCCACGCCAGTGTCTACTGATCAAGGATGCATGCACTGTCTGTCCTGTCACCATTTGAGGAGACCACAAGGATGGTGCTCAGTGACAGTGCATGCATCAGTGATACTGTCCCTTTTGTCTTCATGTTTGAGCACACGCTTCGTGGAATAATGGACAGGGCACTTGAGGTAGAACAGCGGGAGGAAGAGGAGGACTTCCTTACCTCTCAAGGCCCCCCTTATCCAGATACTAGTATTCCTGCAGGCCCGCTGATCACACACGAAGAAGAGGAGGAGGATTGTGTCAGCATGGAGGTAGAGGATAACACTCAGCATCAGCAGCAGTCTTCAAGGGATCGTTTGCAGTCCCCAGAAACCCATGGAGTTGTACGTGGCTGGGAGGAGGTGGTTGAGCATCATGTGATCCTTAGTAACCCAGAGGACTCAGGATCGAATGCCTCTGCAAACTCCCTGATCCTGCAAAGCCTGCGAAAGGACCCTAGGATTCGTGGTATTAAGGAGAGGGATCATTACTGGCTGGCAACCCTTTTTGATCCACGTTATAATGGTAAGGTTGCAGAACTTATCCAGCCTTCGCAGAGGGAGCAGAGGATGAAACATCTTCGGGAGGCCTTGCATAAAGGTTTGTGCAATGCGTCTCCAGGGCCTGGGAGATTACAATTTCCTGGTGCTGGACAACTTGTTGCTCTAGCTTTGTTCAGTCACAGAAAGAGCGGTGGAGAAGGTGGCCGGCTGACCGATGCCTTCAGACAATTCTTCAGTCCTCAGCACCAAGGTCTGATCAGTTCCTGCAACCATCGCCAGCGTCTGAATTACATGGTGCAGGAATATCTAGGGGCAAGATCAGACTTGGAGACCTTTCCACCAGAACATCCACTCGGTTACTGGGTCTTGAGGATGGACTACTGGCCAGAGCTTGCTCAATATGCAATCAAGCTACTGGCCTGTCCTGCATCCAGCATTCTTTTAGAACGCACATTCAGTGCTGCTGGAGGCTTTGTAACCGATCACAGAGCGTGCCTGTCCACAGACTGTTGATTGGCTCACATTCATAAAATTGAATTGGTCTTGGATCCCCAGCTACCAAGCACCTTATGCTGATGTAACCGATTGATTTTTCTATGGATGTTGGATCCCTTGAAGACTGAATATGCTGAGTAGGGATGAGCTTCGAGTTCGAGTCGAACTCATGTTCAACTCAAACATGGGCTGTTCGCCAGTTCGCCGAACAGCAAACAATTTGGGGTGTTCGCGGCAAATTCGAATGCCGTGGAACACCCTTTAAAAGTCTATGGGAGAAATCAAAAGTGCAAATTTTAAAGGCTTATATGCATGGTATTGTCATAAAAAGTGTTTGGGGACCTGGCTCCTGCCCCAGGGGACATGGATCAATGCAAAAAAAGTTTTAAAAACGGCCATTTTTTCGGGAGCAGTGATTTTAATAATGCTGAAACAATAAAAGTGTAATGCTGAAACAAAAGTGTAATATCCCTTTAAATTTCGTACCTGGGGGGTGTCTATAGTATGCCTGTAAAGGGGCGCATGTTTCCCATGTTTAGAACAGTCTGACAGCAAAATGACATTTCAAAGGAAAAAAAGTCATTTAAAACTACTCGCAGCTATTAATGCATTGCCGGTCCGACAATACACATAGAAGTTCATTGATAAAAACGGCATGGGAATTCGCCACAGGGGAACCCCGAACCAAAATAAAAAAAAAAAATGACGTGGGGGGTCCTCCTAAATTCCACACCAGGCCCTTCAGGTCTGGTATGGATATTAAGGGGAACCCCGGCCAAATTTTTTTTTTTTAAATGCGTGGGGTCCCCCTCAAAATCTATACCAGACCCCTCAGGTCTGGTATGGATTTTAAGGGGAACCCCGCACCAAAATTTAAAAAAAAAATGGCGTGGGGTACCACCAAAAATCCATACCAGACCCTTATCCGAGCACGCAACCTGGCAGGCCGCAGGAAAAGAGGGGGGGATGAGAGAGCGCTCCCCCTCCTGAACCATACCAGGCCACATGCCCTCAACATTGGGAGGGTGCTTTAGGGGTAGCCCCCCAAAACACCTTGTCCCCATGTTGATGGGGACAAGGGCCTCATCCCCACAACCCTTGCCTGGTGGTTGTGGGGGTCTGCGGGTGGGGGGACTTATCGGAATCTGGAAGCCCTCTTTAACAAGGGGACCCCCAGATCCCGGCCCTCCCCCCTTTTATGCTGACTGAATATCCTATCCCTCCTCAATCTTCATGATGATAGCTTCTAGGAATATTTTCGGTTCAGGGCACCACCACCACTGCCCATGGCCCAATTTTTCTGCCCCTGTTTAACAGGGGCACGTAATTACAATTTTTGATCTAATATTTCACAGCAGGGCCTGTTCCTGCGCTCAACAAAAGTATCTGTGAGGCTTTAGAATGTTGTGCCACCACCACCACCTCCTAAGGCCCAATTTTTCTGCCCCTGTTTAACAGGGGTGCGTAATTACACTTTTTGATCAAATATTTCACAGCTGGGCCTATTCCTGCGCTCAACAAAAGTATCTGTGAGGCTTTTTCAGTGTTGTGCCACCACCACCGCCTAAGGCCCAATTTTTATGCCCCAGTTTCACAGGGGCGCGTAATTACACTTTTTGATTTAATATTTCACAGCAGGGCCGGTTCCAGCGGCCACCAAGAGTAACTGTGAGGGCTTACAGTGTTCTGGTACCACCAACACCTAAGGCCCAATTTTCCGCAGAGTGTATAGGGCAGGCCGTATAGTATATACAGGCGTTCCCCTATTTTCAAACATCAGACTTACAAACGACTCCTACTTACAAACGGGGGGAAACAACAGCAAGTGAGAGGAAATCTACCACTAGGAAGGGTAGTTCTCTCCTATAAGAGTTAATATGGGAAAAAGGTGTCTCCACTGATGCATTATCACCAATCCTTGGTTCCCTAATAACCCAAAATTTTCTAAATCCAATTGTCATTGGGACAGAAAGTGAGGTGAAATCTTCTGAAGAGGGGCACAGACAGCAAAACAAATGTTACAGGGGTGATGATAACCCTTCCCTATGTTATCCAAGAAGCTTAAAATAGATTTTTTGGCTGGAGCTACACTTACAAAATGTACCTGTTCAAAATTACAAACAGATTCAACTTAAGAACAAACCTACAGTCCCTATCTTGTTTGTAACCCGGGGACTGCCTGTATACTGCTGCTGTTCAGAGTATATAGGGCCTGGGGGCCCCACGCTTTTTTTTTTATTTGGGTGCGGGGTTCCCCTTAATATCCATATCAGACCCAAAGGGCCTGGTAATGGGCTGAGGGGAGCAACATTACATTACAGCCGCAAGCAGTTTTAAATGACTTTTATTCCTTTAGAAATGTAATTTTGTGCAGAGACTGTTCTAAAAATTGGAAAAATACACCACTTTACAGGCATACTATAGTCACCACCTAGGCATGATATTTAAAGGAATATTTCACTTTTATTGTTTCACTTTAAGTATTATTAAAATCACTGCTCCCGAAAAAACGTCCATTTTAAAAACATTTTTTGCATTGATACATGTCCCCTGGGGCAGGACCCGGGTCCCCAAACACTTTTTATGAAAATAACTTGCATATTAGCCTTTAAAATTAGCACTTTAGATTTTTCACATTCGAGGCCCATAGACTTTAATGGTGTTCGCGTGTTCTCACAAATTTTTTGCCTGTTCGCATGTTCTGCCGCGAACCAAACTGGGGGGTGTTCGGCTCATCCCTACTGGTGACATAATCTTTTTTTTTCAATATTTCTTTTTGTTTACTTAATTTTTTTTTATTTTTTATTTTTATTTTTTTTACCATAGTAACATTGTACAACTCTGGGGAAGTGATCAGGAATTTTTTTTTACACATTATGATTGCTTGAAGCAGTGAATTTCAATGCTATCAGCAAGCATTGTACGGAATTAAATTGAATAATTCAGTTTGTTTTGTTTTGATTAGCTGTGATTGGCTAGAGCTAATCACATGGTACAGTTGGACTGTGAATGGTATGAAAGGAAGCCATCCATTGTTTACAACTGTCATGTGACCTGTTGTGATTGGTCACAGCAGTCACATGGTACCAGCAGCAAGCCGGTACACTGATCAGTCATCGGCTGTGTCCAATGGACACAGTCAATGGCAGACCGAGCCGCAGCATGGCCCCGCGCAAGGCGTGATCTGGGAGGATGTCATATAACGTCTACACGGCTCGACAAAAGACCCGCCCAGCCTTCATTTTGCTATACGTCAGGCAGGAATTGGTTAAATCTGAAAACAAACATTTATCATATTGCAGCTTACCAATACTTAGATGTGATAGCTGCATTCGCATCTTGAAACCCCAGTCTGCCATGAATTGCTGCCTGGGAGAGACCTTGCTGATGCAATATACAGTGTCTGCCTTGTGCCTTGTTGCTGTGTTCAGTCTTGCCATGGTGTGTGACCTGTGACATGAAACTGGTTTCCACAATCTCACCTTAGTAGCAAACTTTGGCTGTTCATCACCCAGTTTTAAGCTGTTTCTTTTTCAGGTAATGACTGTGTTTCAACCTATATATGAAAGTGATGATCATTAGCACCTGCTTAGTATAATTGGTTAATCATACACCTGACTCTAATCCTACAAAATCCCTGACTTTGTGCAAGTGTACAAAGTGTGCAAGAGTAATGGGCCGTACACACGATAGGATTTACTGGCAACAAATGTTGGATGTGAGCTTGTTGTCAGAAAGTCCGACCGTGTGTATGCTCCATAGAACAATTGTTGTTGGAATTTCCGCCAACAAATGTTTGAGAGCAGGTTCTCAGATTTTCCGACAACAAGGGTTGTTGTCAGAAATTCCGAGCGTGTGTAGACAATTCCGATGCACAAAAGTCCATGCATGCTCGGAATCAAGCAGAAGAACTGCACTGGCTATTGAACTTCATTTTTCTCGGCTCGTCGTACGTGTTGTACGTCACCGCTTTCTTGACATTCGGAATTTCTGACAACATTTGTGTAACCATGTGTATGCAAGACAAGTTTGAGCCAACATCCTTCGGAAAAAAATCCACGTTTTTTTGTCGGAAAATCCTATCGTGTGTACATAGCCTTATGCCGCATACACACGATCGGAAATGCCACCAGCAAAACTTAGATGAGAGCTTTTTGTCGGAAAATACGACCCTGTGTATGCTCCATCTGTCTTTTGTTGGCCGAATTCCAGTCAGCAAAAGATTGAGAGCATGTTCTCTATTTTTCGGTCGGGAAAAGTTCCTATCCGAAAATGCGTTCGTCTGTATGCAGTTCAGATGTGCAAAAAAATCACGCATGCTCAGAAACAATTCGACGCATGCTCAGAAGCATTGAACATAATTTTCTCGGCTCGTCGTAGTGTTGTACGTCACCGCGTACTTGACGGTCGAAAGTTCAGAGAACTTTTGTGTGACCGTGTGTATGCAAGGCAAGCTTGAGTGGAATTCCGTCGAAAAAACCATCCTAGTTTTTTGACGGAAATTCCAATCGTGTGTACGCAGCATTATGATTAATGCTGGTCTGAAGCCAAAGGGTGGTCTCGCCAAATATTGAAGTGATTTTGATTTTTCTTCTACTCACTAACTGTGCATTTTGTAAGTTAATAAAAATAAACAATTGAGATACCGTATTTGCCGGCGTATAAGGCGACTGGGCGTATAAGACGACTCCCTATTTTTCCAGTGGAAACATAGGTTTTGGGCTATACTCGCCGTATAAGACTACCCCCATTTCTGAAGCAACACCATTTTAAAAAACATTAGAAACATTAAAAAACACAACGCAAGAATGCCAGCTACTCATCAGCCATGCTGTGATATGTCATACAGTAAATCAAAAATTAATAACACAGACAGAGATCTTTTGAACGCCACACCTCTGGAAAGTAGAATTTTCACTAACCAAACCTATGCCACTTTTGGGTTACATTCTATGGTTTTTGTCCACCAAAATGCATTTAATAAATGTATTAAGATTCACTAGTACACATACACACTATACAACCAGTGCTGGGACAAGGTCATTCGGTGCCCAGGGCGAAGATGGCAAACTGTGCCCCCCCCTCGTTGTAAGAAAAAAAGCATTTCCCTATGTAAAGAGTCCTGCATTGATTATCAGCACAGGGCAACATGTCACTTACCACCCTCACCTGCTGCCAGATGTAGCATGTCACTTGCCACCCTCACCTGCTGCCAGATGCCACGTGGCATCTAGCAGAAGGTGACGGTGGCAAGTGACACGTGGCATCTGGTAATTCGCCACTGTCACCTGCTGCCAGATGCAACATGTCACTTACCATCATCACCTGCTGCCAGATGCCATGTGTCATTTGCCACCGTCACCTGCTACCAGATGCAGCATGTCACTTGCCATCCTCACCTGCTGCCAGATGTCATGTGTCACTTACCACTGTCACCTCCTGCCAGATGCCACGTGTCACTTGCCACCGTCACCTGCTGCCAGATGCAGCGTGTCACTTGCCATCATCACCTGTTGCCAGATGCCACGTGTCACTTACCACTGTCACCTCCTGCCAGATGTCAACACCATCACCTCCTGCCAGATGCCATGTGTCACTTACCACTGTCACCTCCTGCCAGATGTCAACACCATCACCTCCTGCCAGATGTCACATGTCACTTGCCATCGTCACCTGCTGCTGGATGCAGCGTGTCACTTGCCATTGTCACCTGGTGCCTGATGCCACGTGTCACTTACCACTGTCACCTCCTGCCAGAAGCCACATGTCACTTACCACTGTCACCTCCTGCCAGATGTCAACACCATCACCTCCTGCCAGATGCCACGTGTCACTTACCACTGTCACCTCCTGCCAGATGCCACGTGTCACTTACCACCATAACCTCCTGCCAGTTGCCACGTGTCACTTACCACCATCACCTCCTGCCAGATGCCACGTGTCACTTACCACTGTCACCTCCTGCCAGATGTCAACACCATCACCTCCTGCCAGCTGTCACGTGTCACCACTGTCACGTCCTGTCAGATGCCACGTGTCACTTACCACAATCATCTCCTGCCAGATGCCACTGGTCACTTACCACTGTCAACTCCTGCCAGATGCCACGTGTCACTTACCATCATCTCCTGCCAGGTGCCACGTGTCACTTACCACTGTCACCTCCTGCCAGATGCCACGTGTCACTTACCACCATCTCCTGCCAGATGCCACGTGTCACTTACCACTGTCACCTCCTGCCAGATGCCACGTGTCATTTACCACTGTCACCTCCTGCCAGATGCCACATGTCACTTATCACCATCTCTTGCCAGATGCCACGTGTCACTTACCACTGTCATCTCCTGCCAGATGCCACGTGTCACTTACCACTGTCACCTCCTGCCAGATGTCAACACCATCACCTCCTGCCAGATGCCACGTGTCACTTACCACTGTCACCTCCTGCCAGATGCCACGTGTCACTTACCACTGTCACCTCCTGCCAGATGCCACGTGTCACTTACCACTGTCACCTCCTGCCAGATGTCAACACCATCACCTCCTGCCAGATGGCACGTGTCACTTACCACGGTCACCTTCTGCCAGATGCCACGTATCACTTACCAACGTCACCTCCTGCCAGATGCCACGTGTCACTTACCACTGTCACCTCCTGCCAGATGTCAACACCATCACCTCCTGCCAGCTGTCATGTGTCACCACTGTCACCTCCTGTCAGATGCCACGTGTCACTTACCACAATCATCTCCTGCCAGATGCCATGTGTCACTTACCACTGTCAACTCCTGCCAGATGCCCCGTGTCACTTACCGTCATCTCCTGCCAGATGCCACGTGTCACTTACCACTGTCACCTCCTGCCAGATGCCACGTGTCACTTACCACTGTCACCTCCTGCCAGATGCCACGTGTCACTTACCACCATCTCCTGCCAGATGCCACATGTCACTTACCACTGTCACCTCCTGCCAGATGCCACGTGTCACTTATCACTGTCACCTCCTGCCAGATGCCACGTGTCACTTACCACCATCTCCTGCCAGATGCCATGTGTCACTTACCGCTGTCACCTCCCGCCAAATGCCACGTGTCACTTACCACCATCTCCTGCCAGATGCCATGTGTCACTTATCACCACCGTCACCTCCTGCTAGATGCCACGTGTCACTTACCATTGTCACCTCCTGCTATATGCAACATGTCACTTGCCATCCATAGCCTGGCTCTCTCTCTCTCCCCTTCAGTTCGGCATGCTGGGGGCTGCAGTTTCCCTCTTAGGAATGAATTGGGCTAGTCCTCAGCACTACATATCCCATGATCCTCCTTTGTGCTCCTTTTTCGATTTTTTCTTCTTCTGCCCAATAGGAAGGAGAGGGTGCCGCTCCCCGCTCCCGAGTACAGCAGCAGGAGAAGGGGGAAAGAAGATCTTGCAGCTGCTCTCTCTACACAGAGACACAGCCTCTCTCCCCGCTGCTGAGTGCTGACTGAAAGAGGGAGGGGGAATGAGCCGAAAACAGAGCCCTCTCCTGACAGCAGCGCCTCGAGGGGGGCAGCACAGTTTCTCCTTCTCACACCCGCTCGCCGTCCCTATCATTTGCCAACAAAAAGAGTTTCCACGGCAACTGGGCTTTGGGGACCCTCCCCCCTCTGCTCTTGCTCGCGGCACCTGCCTGGGACCAGCCGTGATTAAAGCTATTAGCGGTGCCGGTGGCTAGTGTGTACAGTCACACACACACAGTTGTGAAGCACACTGCCACACTTCACCTGCACCCCCCTCCCTCCAGCATATTGTACCATCCAGGGCATCCGCCCCCTCCGCCCCTGCCTTGTACCGGCTCTAAATACAACCACCCCCCTGTCCTATGTCCCAGATTCACCTGTTCCTCTTGGGTGCTTGGGACCTCAAAGCAAACAGCAGGATGTATAGTAGTGGGAGATCAGTGAGTGGATTTTTACCCTGTGAAGTATGGTGAGCGATGTATTCTTTTAATAAATACAAAACCTGCTTGGATTGGCAGAGGCTGTAGCCTCATCAGCCAGTGCCCCTCTCTCTCTCTCATAGCCAATCCCAGCAGAGTACTGTATCAATTGAACTCATCACCTATCAAAACACTACCAATTACTCATATGTTTTTACATGTGAATGTTGGTCATACTTCATTTATTTGATTGGAGCACTGCTTTGAGTATTGGAACTTTGCTTTATGGACTAAGAACATTCTACCTACATGTATATTGTTTTGTTAATTATATATGTTTTATTATGGCCATGATCCACCTTGATTCACCTGCCCACTTAATGTATAATGCTTCACAAATGTATCAGTGTATTTAGCCTATGAAGAGGTGTGCTCAGGTACTGCAATATATAAATACATAGCAGTATCTCCGTGATCCGTGCCCCTGATGAAGTCAGGATTAATGAAACTAGTTGGATGGAACAAGGGGATTGTGTATGCAGGAGGTGCTGCATAGGACTGCCTGGAGGGAAGGGGATCATATTCTGTGAGCAGTGAGAGTTTGTGCTACACAAGCCTTTGAGAGATGTTTTCCTGAAATTACCAGATGACCCTCATTTAAAACACATGTGCTTATAACTTTTATCTTTATAATAAAGCTGTTGGATTTCATGGAGAGCCCTATGGTTTCTTTTTATCTTTTTTAAGTTCATCATTATACTGGGACATCTCTGTATCTTGTGAGCTGAATTTGTCTATGGAGTTAACCCTGTCCTGGCTTTAGAGGGGACATGCTCTGCATGACCTTTTGATACAATGGACTGTATAAGAAGGTGAGCGTGTGCCTACTGGGGAAGGTGGAGGTCACAATCATTTTGCCACCTGGGTATATTTAGGACTTCACATATTGCACAAGGATATTAGAATATGTAATTAATGGACATAGTCATTTGTTAGAACTATATTGCCTTCAAGTTTTTGATTTTCTATGTCTGTTCACATTTGGAGATTTGTTTTTGTTTTTTATACGAATGTGATACACAACATTGTTATGTATTATTGCGATTGGTGATATACAGTAGGTGTATGGGTATATAGTATATGATTTGAAGTACTAGATAAGATTGTTTTTTTTTTTGCATTTAGTGTTTTTTTTTTATAAATACACATTTTGTTGGGTGATTTTTTTCACTTCAAATGCCAGCTGCTTAGGATAAGGTGAAGGTAATAACACAATATAGCTAAATACTGTAAGAGAGATCCATAAGTGGCTTTAAGTTACCATAAATTAAACCTGGCATGTTGACTGATCTATCCTTCATTTATTAATTAACATTCTCATTCTGACAAATCACGTGTTGCTTATAAAAAATAGTAATAATAAAAATGACATAAATCTATCCTATAACTTTTGCACAAACCAATCAATATACGCTTATTGCAATTTTTTTACCAAAATAATGTAGAAGAATACATATCAGCCTAAACTGAGGAAAAAATTAGGTTTTTTTTTTGTTTTTTTTTAATTTGGGATATTTATTATAGCAAAAACTACAAAATATTGTGTTTTTTTCAAAATTGTCGCTTTTTTTTTGTTTATAGCGCAAAAAGGTGTGAGGTGATCAAATACCACCAAAAGAAAGCTCTATTTGTGGGGAAAAAAGGACATCAATTTTGTTTCACTACAACGTCGCACAACCGCGCAATTGTCAGTTAAAGCGACGCAGTGCCATATCGCAAAAAATGGCCTGGTCAGGAAGGGGCAAATCCTTCTGAGGTTGAAGTGGTTAAAAATACTAAAAGTGGAGGGAAGCTTTCCTAGGCTCCTCCTGAGCTATGAGGTGTTACATAAAATAAAATGAGAGGAAGCTTGGGATGATACCCCCTTACTCTATGCCAGGTGTTGTGCTGGATCTAAAATCTACTAAGGTTTTTGCTTGTGGCATTAAATATTCAAGCAAAGTCATGTATGAGATCACCTTTCAGACCCCTTTCACACTAAGGCAGTTTTTAGGCATTTTAGCACTAGAAATAGCACTTGTAAAGCGCCTGAACTGCCTCCTACCCATTGCAATGGGTTCTTTCACACTAGGGTGGTGCGCTTGCGGACATTAGAAAAAGTCCCGCAAGCAGCATCTCTGGGGTGGTTTGGGAGTGCTGTACACAGCGCTCCCAAAATGCCCCTGCCCATTGCAATGAATGGGCAGCTCTTTCAAAGCTCATGAAAAGCGCTTCGGAAGCGCCGCAACACGGGAGATTTTAACCCCTTCTTTGGGGTTAAAAGCACCTCATTAGCTGCTGAAAAGCAGTGCAAAAGTGCCTCTTATGCCCCGTACACACGATCGGATTTTCCGATGGAAAATGTCCGATCGGAGCGTGTTGTCGGAAATTCCGACCGTGTGTGGGCTCCATCGGACATTTTCCATCGGATTTTCCGACACACAAAGTTGGAGAGCAGGAGATAAAATTTTCCGACAACAAAATCTGTTGTCGGAAATTCCGATCGTGTGCACACAAATCCGACAGACAAAGTGCCACGCATGCTCAGAATAAATAAAGAGATGAAAGCTATTGGCCACTGCCCCGTTTATAGTCCCGACGTACGTGTTTTACGTCACCGCGTTTAGAACGATCGGATTTTCCGACAACTTTGTGTAGACAAAACAAGTTTGAGCCAACATCCGTCAGAAAAAATCCTAGGATTTTGTTGTCGGAATGTCTGAACAAAGTCCGACAGTGTGTACGCCCTAAAAGGCAGCAGTAAAGTTCTGCTAAAACGAGACACGCTTTACCGCTAACGTCCGGCGCTTTTAGTGTGAAAGCAGCCTTATTGTTTAGCAAGGCTATACTTGAGTTGGGTAAACGTCTCTTGTTGAAAAAATAGATTTCCTGGTGTTATTGGTTGTGTTTGTTTTGGTAAGATAATAATGAACTGGCATTCTCATAGTTGTTTTTAAGTAACATCTCACATTTAATTGATCTAATGCAAGAGAAACTGGTGGTACAACTTGGATATGCTCTTAACATTTTTTGGACACTGACACATATTCTGCTACACTAACATGAATGCGTGCATGAATAATTGTACCTTTAAAATGCATGAGTTACTTTAATATACCCTTTGATTGGGACCACAATAACTTGTGGCCTGTACGTAAGAGACCCGTGATCACCATTCTGTGTACTCTATACTGTATGTTATATACTTCTAAACACCAAACTCTGTACACTGTGCTGTATTCTACATACTATTGACTGCTGTGCTCTGTATGCTGTGCTTTATGATACGTACTTCTGGCCCATGCATTTTGTATTATATATGCTCCTGAGTTACTGATTGCTAAGTAGTCTCTGACTATTTTAATGAAGTTCCTCTTTAGGTTAAGCACGGACAAAGTATATGCATTTAAGTCTATTTCCTATGTGCAGAAAAAAGCATGTGATTTAAGTGTGACATTTTTTTCCTATACAGTGATTAGGCTAAGAATCTATTAACTATGTTCTGTTAAGCTCCTTCCTCTGCAGTACAATGTAGCCTCACCCATAATTCATCATGGGTTGCTTCACTACTCTGACCAGGGTCCCTAAGGACACCCCAAGTCTTTCACAATCCTGACAACACCCCTGATGCCCACAGTCCTGTCACTGCTTTCAGGATGCAAAGGTAAGGGTGTACATTTACACCACTGCATCATGCAGGAGTGCCTGTCCGGGAGAGTTCCCATCAGTGCTCTTGGTGGAGGGATAGAGATACAATTTCTGGGGGTGGGATTGGTGGTGGTGAGTCTGGGGGTCCCAGAATAGTATTATCAAATTATGTGAAAAATTGTTCTGGTCAGCAGCAGGCAGGGACATTTATTAAGCAACTCCGTTGTCTTTTTAAAGTAAATTATAAACTCAAAAATAAATAATAAAACCTTTCCTAATAATTAGTATGTTGTGCCTGTGCCCTTTCATAAACAAAAAAATCTTTATTTATAAATAAATTACTGATGTACCCTTTTATCAACACAGAGCGTCTGCACCATTGCAACCATTTACCATTACCATTGCCACCACGCTATTCATGCTCCCATCCTTCAATGTAAGTTATCTCTATAAAGAGCTTACTGTGAAGGATACCTGGCTTGGTGGTGGGACTAAGCCGGAGAAGGTGACATATCCTGTGACATCGCCTTAGCTTTTTCAGGCCCTTCCCCCAGGCTGTGAAAAGTGGAACTGTCAGTCAAGGATCTGATCCGCCCAAAGGCGTTGAAGGGGGGATCCGATCATTGACTAACAGCTCCACTCTGCATTGCCCTGCATGACCTGGGGGGAGGACCTTAAAAAAGTCACAGGACATGTGACCTACTCTGGCTTAGCCCCGCCCCCAGCCTGGGCTATGCTGAAGGAAAAATGGAAAGAACAAGTCACAAGAACATGACCCACAAAGAGGAAAGGGGGTATTTATTAATAAAATAATGTTTCCCATGTGGTTCAATGGCTGTCTGCATGGCCCAACAATTATATGTAGCACTACTGTCAGGCTTTAGAATTACTTTAAAGAATGCCACACAGTAATTGCTGGAGTACACGCATGTAAATAGAAAGTGGTTGGAAAAGGCTGCAGGGGATCAGATGCACAGAGGTGCAACAAAGGATGAAAAAAGGTGAGCGTAATAATTTTTTTAATAGTTGCTGTGTCTGGTACAATGCTTGGACAAAGTTATTCTCATTAAATTGTTCTTTACCTTAGGCCCCTTTATCCTACAAAATGTATAAAATACATTTTACAAAAGTATGTTTGTTTATCAACTGTTGCTACATAGAAAATATTTGTAGTTTTGTTCCCTTGAAGCTTAAAGTTTGAAACCTCTACCACATAGCGATTGTAAACCTGTATGTTGTTGCATCCCTCTTTTTTTGCTAGGACATTAGTCCTTTTTTTCTGAGAAGAGCTGCTGACAAAAAAACGCATGCCAGTGCCACGTGTCAGCATTGCGGTTATGAGGCCACAGGAGGTTGAAGACTGCATTGGAGAGAACCTAAAGCAAGCACACTGCTCCTGTGCTACAAGCTAATTATGAAGAAATTGAATAAAGTATATAGAAACTCAATCACTAAAATCACATATACTGTAAGGTTTAACATGTTAACATTATTTCAAAAGTTATTTTCATTATTTTCAAATCTGGAGCTTTCATTAAAATAACATCTGATGATCCAGTCCTGTATTGAAGGTCCTCATTTAAGCCCTTCATGTTAAAGGGTGACAACTCCTTGTCCTTGGCTGTCAAGTGTGCTCCTGCATTGTTGCCATGGCACACTTGCTCCCTACAAGTGGCTGTTTCAGCACACATTACACAGGCAAGGTCCACCATTGGCAGTAAACCTACCCTGACAAATTCCATGCAATCATTGCTGTAGTGCACGAAGCAGATGCAAGGATAATGATACACAGTGATTTATAAAGCTAAGTATTGTTCAGTTAGGGCTTTGACCTACCTTGAAATCATGGATCTCAATCATTAAAGGACATGATGATTTTTTGGGCACTTTCATGTTCTCTAATCTTAGTACCCGATACAATGCCTTCCTGCCCAGTAAGACTTCCTACACAGAATCATATTTTTTAACCCATCTTAACTGGATATCAAAAGATTATTTATCAAATAGACCCAAGGTTTGTAAGTAGTTATTATGCTCTGCTTACTAGCTAGAATATAAAAAGCTAATGTAAATCCTGGTGTGGAGACTTTTGTTTAATGAAATTCCCTGCCTTTCTGTCTTCCATATGGCCTAAATCTATGATTCAAAGCTCTGAGTATAATGTACGGTATTCTTTAAACTGTCAGTATTTAAAAAGAAATTCTGTTGTTAAACAAGTAGATGTTACTATATTATTAGAAGATTATCATCTGAATAATGCTAAGAATTCTTGACAATCAATGCCTCCTACTTTCTTATGAATCCTGAGCACTATATGCTATAATATGGAGGCTGCAAATAAAAGAATTGTAAAAAAGCGTAGACAACAACCTATGATTTGGTCTCTGCTCTTTATCCTCCATACATGCTTGACTGCATTACTATTAGATTATGTAAAACATATGCATACTCTAAATAATTATCCATATTTCTAAATATAAATGCTACCTGCATCTTTCCATGATCCCATCCTCTTTGAAAATCCCCAATTTTCTAAGCCCAGAAAACAGGATTCTGGGATTGCTTTGCACACACACCTTTGATTCATCTATTTGTACATATTCATACTTTGGAATGGTTTCTTGGTCTTCCAAACTAGTACATTAGTAATACATTTCAATTTGGTATACAGGCCAGCACACCTAGGCATACAGACCTTAACAACAGCGTAAGGGGTGGCAGTCCTTTTACAGCTGTAACTCTTTCTACATATTATTTAATTGTCATAGCTTTATCATCAAACTAGAGATCTCATTGCCCCAATAAAGAATTCTGAGAAGTCTTCCTTCATTTATTATTCAAAAAAATGCTAATTATTAGTGATCTATGAAATCATCTTGACATCTTTACACAAAGCTGGTTTTCCCTTTGGTTTATTTGTGTCTATTGCACTTATGTTTAAGTACAAAGATTTGGAGTGACCTTTAAGGCTGAGCAAAACTCACTTGAAAGAGCTCTTTTTTTTCTAAACAATAGAATTGTATTCAAAGAAGAATATAAAATGGAAGATATAAAAGGGTACAATAGTTCAAAATAACAATCTAAACATTGGGGTTTTACAACATAAAGACAGTTGAAGTGTAATTCAACAACATGAAATAGGCGAAAAAGGTTGCCATATATTTGGAGAGAGAGTTCTATCAATAGAAAAACTACCATATTGTACACATTTAAATGAGTATAAAATATGTCTAGCTAAAAGAAGTAGGAAAAAGGGAAACTGTAATGCCCCATACACACGGTCGGATTTTCCGATGGACAATGTCCAATCGGAGCGTGTTGTCGGAAATTCCGACCGTGTGTGGACGCCATCGGACATTTTCCACCGGATTTTCCGACACACAAAGTTAGAGAGCAGGAGATAAAATTTTCCGACAACAAAATCCGATCGCGTCAATTCTGACCGTGTGTGGCCTGTTTCAACGCACAAAATGCTCAGAAGAAATTCCGAGACGGGACAGCTCGTTCTAGTAAACTTAGCGTTCGCAATGGATACAGCACTTTCGTCACGCTGCAATGTTCAAAATGGTTTAATACAGCGCACTCTCTTCTTCTTTATAATGTGACAAGAATTAAGTAGTTTTGCTGCTCATATTCACACACATTTCTCACAAACTTTTATTTGTGTTTTTTTAGTGGGATTCCCTGAATATATTGTTATTAGTTGTCACATCTGACTTTTTTTTTTTTTTTTTGTATTTTCAGCCTTTTTTTTTCTTTAATGTTTGGATTTTTTCCAAGTCTGATCTTTGTTCAATGTTATTTTTATTTTTACTCCAGAATATTTTTGTGTGTCTTTTGTGTGTCAAGTTACCCCAACACCATTGATATCTTTTATTATTTAATCTCCAGGAGATTGTTTGGTGTTGGTGTTCCTTGTTTATTTCACATTGTGTGAAATGTACCTGAATCCTCACAAACCAACTGTCATTTTTGAAGTAAAACACATAGGAGAGTATAATTCAAAACAAAAATCCTTTATTAAGGGATCAGAACCAAACAAAGAGGAAGGCAACACCGGATCAACAAGAGAAATTAGCGAAGCCTGGGACCCCCACGGCAGACATCAATTCTTCAAATCAAAATTGGTGGCCTGAGGAGTCCATATGTAAGGGAGGGAAGTCTGGTCCGGGATTCGCAGAGACTCGGATAGCAGCAGATGACATGTATGTCCCCAGGCTGTGGTACCACAAGAGGCTACATCTTTTGGCCGACCAGACTGGATCCAGGGTCCTCACTTTCTGGTCTTCCTTTCACGCTTCCTTCCCGGCTGTGGCTGTGCAGTTGGAGATGTGCCAGGAAGAGGAGTAGGGAGGACGAGGAGGAGGACCTGCAGGAGGAGGAGGAGGACCATCACAAAGGTGTGTCTCAGGTGTAATTTGGCCCCTCATACCTTTCTCCAGAGCCTCCGATATGAGGGCCTCACACATTACTTGTTGGCCTTCCTCCATCCTCTGCATTTTATATGCAATGACGGCAGCAATGTCTTCCTCCACGGTCTGTCATGCTCCCAGGACCTCTGTAGCCCTCCAAAAGAGTCCTCTGGTAGCCTCCTCTAGGGCACTCCTCCTACTGCCACTTTCTCTTTCCAGGGGGGGTGGAGGGACCTGCAGATCAGCCAGCCGGCTCGGCCCGGCCACCTCCTGGCCGAGACTTCCCTGTGTATGAAAAAGGGACATGGTTTAATGTTTTGCATCATCAATCACAATCCTAAATTAGTACTCCCAACTAACATCTAGTTAACATCATTGATTAGACAAGCAGAAATATTTAGAGGAATGCTATACCTGGCTCAATCTGGGCTCCTCCACATATCGCCTGGAAGGCCCAGGTTGGGCGTCAGAAGCCTCAGCCGGGGGGGAAGGAAGCGTGGAAGGAAGACTGGAGAGTGATGACCTGGGTTCAGTCTGGCCTGCCAGAAAATGCAGCCTGTCGTAGGACAACATCCTGGGAACATAGATGTCATCTGCTGCTCCGGATCTCTGTGAATCCAGGACTTTCTTGCGCTCCCTTAGATATGTGCTCCTCAGGCAACCAATTAATATCTTTAAATAGGTGATGTCTGCCGTGGGGGTCACCTGCTTCACAATTACCAACAATTGCACCAGTGCTGCCTTCCTCTTTGCTTGGTTCTTGAAATGGGTGTGTTTAATCTCCCACAGACAGGGCAGCTCCCTTAGCATATCTATGAATACTGACATGAAGTCATTATCTTTGAGTACCATATCCATGTTCACTGCAAGACACAACACAAGACAAAGCCTAATGTCAGTGAATGTGCGGTTTTTCCTAGGTGAAAAATCCCTCCTATACTAGGTCAACCCCCACCCCCATGATCCCATGATTAAGGTACAAGCGTATCGAAACATGTCGGGGGCGTGGCCGTATGAAGGATAACACCACGTACAAGTGACAGGAGAAAGCTAGCTGCACGATTTACCGAGCGGGGGAGACGGTTATACCCATCCAGGAAGCAGGCGGGGAGAGGGTGAGAGACACTTCTTAAACGCTGGCTTTTAAAGGGTCCGCCATGACCGCATACCCCCTAGGAGGTTGATCTTAGCTGCTGGTTAATATTACATTGGACAGATTGCTGTGGAGTTTGCTGTGTTATTTTCTTTTATACACAATGTGAGTGAAACCATTAAAGTGTTATTTGCAGTGTGAATCATTAAAGTGTTTTACAGTATTACACTATTGGGATTTTTTTATTTGATTCTATATGGAACGATCCTCCGGATGGATAAGAGTTTGACCCTTGCCGTTAACAGCAGTCATCTATGCCTTTTAGCCTCATACGAAAGTGGAGGCATGAGGAGCTGGTGAGTGGCTGTCCATAGGGAGAGTGGTCACTGAATACAGAGGTGTGGTGGAAGATTGCATTAGAAGAATCTACACTCCTAAAATAGAGGGACTTGTTGATGCACAAGTTTAATTTGCTTTTTGATCACTATCACGGACACTTTTTTGGCACTTTGTTTGTTATTCAAGAGACTATATTGTTTACTTATTATTTACCTATTCACTTTGTATAGATGTATAGAAGTGTGTGGTAATACTCACGGATCGCCATCTAATGAGTTGGTATCTTTGGGTAATTATTGCATGGGGATCAAATTATAGTAGCATCTGAGTAATATTGGCACTAAGTCACGTTTTGTATTAGTTTTTGTGGTGTCCATACAATTTTATTATGATGTGGGTTTATCAATAGGATATTTTCATTATAGATCTATTGTACACATTTTCACACTTTTTGTTGCACTATAGGTAGATAAGCACCAGTAAAGAGGTGGTCGTTAGATTTGAATATTTCACCACAGGAGGTGGATAAGATTTATTAGTAATAGCGCCCCGATTTAACTTGTCACGTGTGGTGTTTTGCACTTACCATGCAGCACAGATTTAAATCTTATATATAAAGCCTAATGTCAGACAAAACTCTCCTAATCTTTTACAATATATGCCTCAATGTAGAAGCAGTATAGGCACAAGTTTGTCTCTTACCTTCGTTCTTACGATCGGCGCCTCCAATGCTCCTTCCTCCGCTCACAGATCGTACGTAATACGCACGCGTGTTACGCTTTATATACACTGCGCATGCGTGTAACTCCGCCCGCCCCTGACATTCTTTCTAGTCTATTCCCCGCCCCTTTTCGTTCAGCGCAGTGGGTGAAGAGCATGATGGCGGAGTCACAGCAGGTGCGTGATAATTGCAGGAACGAGGAGGAGGAGGAGGAAAGCCCGGATCCAGGCATGTCCCGATCCAGAAGGAGACGTTTTAAGGCCACAAATATGTCCTTTGGGGAGATGTTGGAGATGGTCGACATCATGAAGAAGTCCCACGGGAAGTATGGGCCTTACCCCAACCCGAACATCCGAAAGGCCAAGATCATGGCGAAAGTGGTCAGGAGTCTTGAGAGGAATTTCGGGGTCCGAAGATCAAAAGATCAGCTCAGGAAGCAGTGGTCGGACCTGAAATTGAGAGAGCCAGAGCAGTACCAAAAGATCCGGAGAGTGCTGCAAAAAAGTAAGTAGTTGTGCTGTGTTCCTATTCTTTCTGTCTTTATTTCGTTCGTTCTGCTCCATATGCTTTTAGTAATTGTAACGTTTAAAAGGGCAACTTAAATGTTGATGGGCCCATTATTCGTTCATATCAAACATTTTTCTTTGGGCCTCTAAAACACCATTGTTTAGGCCATATGCATTTTCCCACATTTTTTGGGGGCCTACTTGGATGCCAAATATTTGTTTGTGTAGATGGGTTTGTTACTAGAATGAAATGCCAACTAGATTGTGTGTAAGGAGAGGACACTGAGCAGTTGTTTTCACATCTGGACACTGGAGCACTAGTGTGGGACCCCAGAACACCATTTTTATTAGGGGGCCACACAGGTGCTCCAGTGTATACTATAGGGGGGTCTCCATCTGTGAAGCTTGTACTAAACAGGTAAAGTATTGCAGCTTGACAAAGGCCAATAAAAAAAATATACATCTTGGAACTCTGCTAAAATAGACAATTGTACCCCACTTCCAAGCAATGTTTCCTATTTCTAGTTCTGCCATCAAATATCTGTGTGCTAAGTATACCATTTTTGTTTTACATAGGGGAGAAAAGATTCGAAGGACACCCCTCATCCCAGGAGACCAGAGACCCCCCACCTCTGGAAGAAGGTGAAATACCGCAAACCCAGGAAGAAGAGCAGGAGGAAGAAGAAGATGTGGTGGAGATTGGCACCACAACAGGTGAGTGTCTGCGACCACAGGCTCAGGTTATCGATATGGATGGTGGCAGATTTTTGATACCTATTTTTGTTTTCTTTATCTCTTTTTAGGTGATCATGATGTGAGGGAGAGAGAACGCTTTACTTCTGAAAGTGCCCAGATCCTAATCGGGGAGATCATGGGGTGCAATCTCGAATTGCACAACATACAGCAACAAATCAGTGATGTTATTTAAAAAAATAATAACATCATTGATGTTTTGGGGCGAATTTAAAAGGCCACAAAATCACCTTTTTGGATTGTGGTCCAATCTTTAAAATATTTTTGCAATGTTTTGAAAAGCCAAATTTGGAGGATGCACACAGTGTGCCAACATGTGCTATCTGACATCACGGGAGATCAATGGACGCGTTTTGGGGGTGCAACACCTTCCTCAATTATAAAGTAGCGGTGAGGAAGGGCTTGCTCCCCCAAAACACGTCCCTTGATCCCCCCTGATGGCAGATAGCACATGTTGACATTCTGAACTTGGTGTGCATCTTCCAAATTTGGCTTTTCCAGGGGTGATTTCCCCCCATCTGAACGCTATATCAAACACAGTTCCTAAATACTCATGTCTGATATAGCCTTCAGGTTTTACCATATGTGAACTTTGTAAGTTAAATTTTTTTGGCTTTCTTGTTGGTTTTACACAGGCCTGTTTTATCAGAAAAGGACATTTCAATTTTTGATAATGCTACAGCAAAAATTGTTATACAACAAACATGTTGGTTCGTTTTAAAAACCTTTGGTAAATGCACATGTGATTGTGCAGCTATAAAAAAGTTGGTTACTCAAGAATGTGTGGATTATTGTCTCAACGCTACAACACTTTTGGGGTGATGTAATTGCTGTTTTATGCAAACATGGGGGTTATTTCCTAAGGGCAAATACACTTTGCACTACAAGTGCAGTTTCAGTGCAGTTGCAAGTGCACTTGTAGTGAAATGTGTTTTTGCATTTAGGAAGTACCAGCCAACAGTGTTTTTTATAAGGTTACCCAATCACGACATTTTCTGCACTCAACACATTTCTGTCAGGGTCAGCTAAAACAAACACAAGCAGTAAATGTCCACAAAGAATTTCTTTTGGTTGTTTTTTATTTGAAAAAGGTTTCACAGATTGTCTGGCATATTGATAGCCCCCCTACCCGCAAAGAACTCCAGGTATCGTAACCGGATATCACGGGCATTCAGGGAGGGCAAGCCAGGACGGCCACTTTCAAGCGCCGTCAGTGTTGATGGATTTGGGATTCCGGCCTCAGGCCCAACTGAGCCAGCATAGTTGGCTGAATGTTTTCTTAAAAATTATGGAGAACACAGCAGGCAAGTATTATATGGTTCAGTTTATACTCCGCCATATGGATGGGTGTCATAAATAATCGGAACCGGCTGGCCAGGATTCCAAATGTGTTCTCCACCACTCTTCGGGCTCTGGCCAGCCGGTAATTAAAAACCCTCTGTTCCGGGGTGAGGGTCCTCATCGGGAATGGCCGCAACAGGTGATCCCCCAGCGCAAACGCTTCATCAGCAACGAACACAAATGGGAGACCTTCAACATTGTCCTCTGGAGGTGGCAAGTCCAAGCTGCCAATCTGGAGACGCCTGTAGAACTCCGTCTGGGCGATGACTCCACCATCGGACATCCGGCCATTCTTCCCCACATCCACATACAGGAACTCGTAATTCGCCGACACCACCACCAACATCACTATACTATTAAACCCCTTGTAATTATAATAGTACAACCCCGAGTTGGGTGGTGGGACAATGTATACGCATTTCCCATTAATTGCCCCTCCGCAGTTAGGAAAGTCCCACCGCTGGGCAAAGTGGGAGGCCACAGTCTGCCATTCCTGTGGCGTTGAAGGAAACTGTTGAGGAAAAAACAATAAACATTACTATTTTTTCACAGAAACATGGCAAGCAGATTAGACACAAACATTATGGGGCAACCTCCAGATAGCATTTATTAAGGGGAATTTAACAACAACAAAGTATAAGGTACACCTATCATATTCCCCCTCCCCCCTCTCATGGGCCATTTCTAACATTATAGGGGGGGAACTCTTGGACAGGTAACCCTCTTCACTTCATTGAGAGATGAATGTCTAAATAATGGGTATTACTTGGAACAGCCCCTCCTTAGTTACACTATTGGCAGACCACTGGACAGGTAAGAAGTGTCTGAATACAAAGATATAAATACACACTGTACACATTTGAGCACATTTGAACATTCTGATATTACCTATCAAGATAATAATAGGATACAAAAACTTTAAACAGTACCATTGGAAAGTATACAGGCAGGCCCTTGCACTACATGCTTTGGGGAATTCATCCATAAATCTGACCAGTAAAGAAATGGGTATAGTGTGTATGGGTTTGGCAAAGTCAGCAGATAGATGATTGGGGATAGAGAATTGTGATCAGCTGACTTAGCAGTTGGGGGGAGGGAGGTTTACCAAAAATTTGGGGACACCACAAAAAAAAGCCTCTGGCACTCTGCCTGAATTTAAATCAAAAATAACATTTCCAAATATTTTAGGCGGTGTTTGGGGTAAAGCACTACTATAGAGCTGATAAAATACATTGTTAAGTGACTACATGAGGTGAATATAGGGCAGGAGACACCATGCTGGAGAGGTTATTGAAGGGCAAATATGTATGAAGGACATAAAATAATAATTACATAAAAATCCAGCATGCATGAGAACAAAGGGGACATTCACAGCATATTACAATCATGGTAATTAGGGAATGAGGAAAGAAATACAAGATATTAGCAAACATTCAATACAATAAAATGTGATATTAAAGGATAAAAATCTTACCTTCATATACTCCTTCTGCAGGACCTGGATGATGGCAGAACAGGTCTCTGGGATAATGATCCCCAGAGCCTGGGGGGAGATGCCTGTCGAGAACTTCAAGTCCTGCAGACTTCTCCCTGTGGCCAAATACCGCAAGATAGCGACCAACCTCTGCTCCGGAGTGATAGCTTGCCTCATGCAGGTATCCTGCCTGCCGATATAGGGGGTCAGCGAAGCCAACAAACGGTGAAACACGGGGTCCGTCATCCTGAGAAAGTTCCTGAAATCATCAGGATTATTCTCACGGATCTCACGGAGCAAAGGCATATAACAGAACTGGTCACGCTGAAGCAACCAATTCTTGGTCCATGAACTCCTCCCCACCCTGTTCATGGACTGGACTTGTGTCAAGGTCAGGACCCCAACACCAAGCCCGAACTCTACGAGGAGTACGCATACGAAACATGGCTAGAAAATGGTCGGCTGCTCAAAACGAAGTAACAGAAGGCACTGAAGAACAGCAAGGCCTGTGAAGAGCGACCTGAAAAACAGCAACGAGCAGGCAAGATCACACAGAAAACTCTGATACGAACTGACTGCACGCACTGAAGAGCAGATACAAACCCACAAGCACAAACTGAACGGCAGAAAACGATCTGAAAGCCACGAGTCTGAAAAAGCACGAATCGTCTCTCACCAAACTTTTACTAACACGAGATTAGCAAAAGGAGCCCAAAGGGTGCCGCGCTTGGTTCTGAACCGGCCTTTTCTAGTCTCGTCGTACGTGGTGTACGTGAACGCATGGTTGTCGATCGGAAATTCCGACAACTTTGTGCGACCGTGTGTAGGCAAAACAAGTTTGAGCCAACATCCGTCGGAAAAAATCCTAGGATTTTGTTGTCGGAATGTCTGAACAAAGTCCGACCGTGTGTACGGGGCATAAGAGAAGTAAAAGAAAGAGCCATGGGTGATCTTAGTGGAGTATAGTCACTGTGACCCAAAAATTGATAAGAGTATATACTGTATATATAGCCAATGAGGGAGAAGTAAGATATCTGTCAAATAGTTAAACAGCCAAACAATGAGTGCAAATCATTTCAGAACAAGGAATTAACCATTGACCTGTTTGTCATATTCCTCAGAGTATTTAAACATAAATCAGGCGGTCCAAAGTTTATGGCATTTCTCGGTTAACTCTGCAACTAAGGTTACAGTTTCTTCCATAGCACACATAGATTCTACCTCATATAGCCATTCCCTAATTGATGGTGTATGAGTAGATTTCCAATGGCGTAGTATTATGGCCTTTGCTTCATTCAGTAAATGCCTAACCAGAGAATGCTTATAGCGTTTCAGAGGTAATGTAATCAGAGATTCAAGCGTTATCAGAGATATGTACAAGGCAGCAGGCAGGGGTAAGGGAGAGGTCTGAGCCAGTAATTTGGACAATCAGCTTACACACTTTTTGCCAAAATAGCATTATCAGGGGGCAATCCCACCATATGTGCAAGAGGGTGCCCTTAGCCTGGCCACATTTCCAACAGAGGTCTGTGGGAACCATTTTTGGAGTTTAGAAGGGGTAGCCAAAATGCAGGCATTGGTCCATTGACCATCTCAGAATTTCATTTAAAGCATGGTTTCCCAGTGAATTTGGAATCTGTGGGTATCTTTTGTAAGTGAATTTTGAAGTCAGGAATTTACCAAGGAGGTAATTTTCCCTACAGGTTCACCCCGCAGGCATAGGGTTTCTAGCTGAGAAAGCTGTCTGAGAAATTATTTTTTTGCGTAGAGCGGAATACAGGTAGTCATGCAGTTGGAAAAGTCCAGAATGGGAGGCGTTGCTGTCCCAGCTACCTGGTCAATTCATTGTATGATTTCAGTTTACCTGAGGCCACGCAATGTGTTGCCAAAAGAAGCCTAATTTCATCTTTCAGTGGAATAATCTTATTTCCCATCCCAGGGGGAAATCCAGGTTGGCTGCAAAAAGAGGGAAAGAAGATATATCACTCCCTCTGGCAACCCTGTAAAAAATTGTTAGAGTGGTTCCAATTATATTGTGTTGTCTAATATGTAACGAACATTTATTCCAAGGGATCCAGGATAGAAATCTTAAAGGCAGAGTTGAGGTGTCACTTTCAAGTTGCACCCAGTCCTTGTTACCAGCATAACAACTCCAATCCATTATCCTGGCTAAATGAGTGACATAGGAGTATTTAAAATTAGGAAGTCCCACCCCACCTTTAACTTTCGGGTAGAAAAGTAGGTGCAGGCTAATGCCGGGTTTACCTCTTGCCCATATAAAGTTGAGTATGATCGAGTAGAGCTGTTTAAAAAAAAAGCTAGTATCAAAATGGGCAGAGTGTGAAAAAAGCATAGCACTCTGGGCAGAATCATCATCTTAATTATTGTTGGCTCATCCGCACCAGGAGAAGGGTTTAGCCATCCAAGGTCCAGATCTTGTTTTATTCCTCAAAGTAAGAGAAAAAATGCTTTAAAAGCTTCAGGAGGTGGGTGTGAGCTTTATCCCTTATTTAAGGGCAATATTTTCCCAATTAAAGGTGCAGTTGCTCTGTGTTTGGTTCAACATCTTTGGTGACAGTGAAAGATTTAAAGCCTAAGACTTGAAGCAATTTATCTTAAGATTAGAGGCATAGCCATAGTTTGAAAATGCTTGCATTAAATTTGAGATAGAGGTGTGGGGTTGAATCAGAAAAAATAGGAGATCATCTGCATAAGCAGCTATTTTATATGTCTTAGTCCCTACTAGGAAGCTTTTCATTGAGGTATGTTTTTCACAGCATGGATAAATGGTTCTAAGGTTAAAATGAACAGTATTGGTGAGAGGGGGCAGCCTTGTCAAGTCCTGTTGCGGATAAACACCAAGTCCCATAAAGTACCATTGGTCTTTAGTTTAGCTGTCGGGTTGTAGTAAAGGGAAGAGATCCATGACATCATGTGAGGCTGCAAGCCTATGTGTTTGCAGATCATCAGCATTAAGTCCCATGCCACTCTATCAAAGGAATTCTCTCCATCCATAGACAGGAGAAGACCTTTGAAAGTACCCCTACCTGCACCATGGATTAAATTAATCGCTTTTGTGACGTTGTCCTTAGCTTCCCTACCCGGCATAAAACCAACTTGCTCAGGGTCAATATGTTTGGGTAAGAATTCTCAAAGCCCGGTAGCCATAATTTTGGCCAACAATTTCAGGTCTATGTTAAAGAGTGGGATTGGCCTATAACTAGAGCAGTCTGTCGGGTCCTTTGCGGGGTTTGGGAAGTAGTGATATATGAGCCCCAGAGAAGGTGCTAAGGACCAAATGGGGATCTTTCAGAACATTCAAAGCTTGGAGTGGGTCTGCAAGCAAGCCTGTAAAAGTCTTGAAATAGTCTGCTGTGAAGCCGTCAGGACCTGGGCTTTTTCCTGGCTTGGGCAGGGAATTCCCTACAGGGGAACCCCGAACCAAAATTTAAAAAAAAAATGACGTGGGGGTCCCCCTAAATTCCATACCAGGCCCTTCAGGTCTGGTATGAATATTAAGGGGAACCCCGGCCAAAATAAAAAAAAAATTGGTGTGGGGTCCCCCTCAAAATCTATACCAGACCCTTTAGGTCTGGTATGGATTTTAAGGGGAACCCTACGGCAAAATTTAAAAAAAAATGGCGTGGGGTCCCCCTAAAAATCCATACCAGACCCTTATCTGAGCATGCAACCTGGCGGGTCGCAGGAAAAGATGGGGGGCGAGAGAGTGCCCCCCCTCCTGAACCGTACCAGGCCACATGCCCTCAACATTGGGAGGGTGCTTTGGGGTAGCCCCCCAAAACACCTTGTCCCCATGTTGATGAGGACAAGGGCCTCATCCCCACAACCCTGGCTGGTGGTTGTGGGGGTCTGCAGGCGGGGGGCTTATCGGAATCTGGAAGCCCCCTTTAACAAGGGGACCCCCAGATCCCGGCCCTCCCCCCTGTGTGAAATGGTAAGGGGGTACAAAAGTACCCTTACCATTTCAGTAAAAAACTGTCAAAAATGTTAAAAATAACAAGAGACAGTTTTTGACAATTCCTTTATTTAAATGCTTCTTCTTTCTTCTTTCTTCTATCTCATATCTTCCTTCGGTTTCTTCCTCCATCTTCTTCTTCTTCTGGTTCTTCTGGTTCTTCTGGTTCTTCCTCCGATGTTCTTGTCCGGCATCTCCTCCGTGGCTTTGGCATCTTCTTCCCTTCTCCTCGGGCCGCTCTGCATCCATGATGGCATAGAGGGAGGCTCCCGCTGTGTGACACTTCTCCTCTTCTGACGGTTCTTAAATAAAGGGGGGCGGGGCCACCCGGTGACCCCACCCCCTCTGACGCACGGTGACTTGACGGGACTTCCCTGTGGAGTCACGGGGAATGACACAGGGAAGTCCCATCAAGTCACCGTGCATAAGAGGGGGGCGGGGTCACCAGATTGCCCTGCCCCCCTTTATTTAAGAACCGTCAGAAGAGGAGAAGCGTCACACAGTGGGGGCCTCCCTCCATGCTATCATTTTTTTTTCACAGTACTCCATGCTATCATTGATGCGGAGCGGCCCGAAAAGAAGATGAAGAGAAGAAGATGAAGAGAAGAGCGGGAGCCTCCCTCCATGCCATCATGGATGCGGAGCGGCCCGAGGAGAAGAAGGGAAAAAGACGCCGACGCCGCGGAGGAGATGCTGGACGAGAACACCGGAGGAAGAACCAGAAGAACCAGAAAAAGAAGAAGATGGAGGAAGAAACCGAAGGAAGATATAAGATAGAAGAAAGAAAAAGCATTTAAATAAAGGAATTGTCAAAAACTGTCTCTTGTTATTTTTAACATTTTTGACAGTTTTTTACTGAAATGGTAAGGGTACTTTTGTACCCCCTTACCATTTCACACAGGGGGGAGGGCCGGGATCTGGGGGTCCCCTTGTTAAAGGGGGCTTCCAGATTCCGATAAGCCCCCCGCCTGCAGACCCCCACAACCACCAGCCAGGGTTGTGGGGATGAGGCCCTTGTCCTCATCAACATGGGGACAAGGTGTTTTGGGGGGCTACCCCAAAGCACCCTCCCAATGTTGAGGGCATGTGGCCTGGTACAGTTCAGGAGGGGGGGCACTCTCTTGTCCCCCCCTCTTTTCCTGCAGCCTGCCAGGTTGCGTGCTCGGATAAGGGTCTGGTATGGATTTTTGGGGGGACCCCACGCCGTTTTTTTTTATAATTTTGGCACGGAGTTCCCCTTAATATCCATACCAGACCTGAAGAGTCTGGTATAGATTTTGAGGGGGACCCCACGCCATTTTTTTAAAAAATTTTGGCCGGGGGTTCCCCTTAATATCCATACCAGACCTGAAGGGCCTGGTATGGAATTTAGGGGGACCCCCCACGTCATTTTTTTTTTAAATTTTGGTTCAGGGTTCCCCTGTGGGGAATTCCCATGCCGTTTTTATCAATGAACTTTTATGTGTATTGTCGGACCGGCAATTCATTAATAGCCGCGAGTAGTTTAAATGACTTTTTTTCCTTTGAAATGTCATTTTGCTGTCAGACTGTTCTAAACACGGGAAACATGCGCCCCTTTACAGGCATACTATAGACACCCCCCAGGTATGAAAATTAAAGGGATATTACACTTTTATTGTTTCACTTTAAGCATTATTAAAATCACTGCTCTCGAAAAAACGGCCGTTTTTAAAACTTTTTTTGCATTGATCCATGTCCCCTGGGGCAGGACCCAGGTCCCCAAACACTTTTTGACAATGACAATACCATGCATATAAGCCTTTAAAATTAGCACTTTTGATTTCTCCCATAGACTTTTAAAGGGTGTTCCGTGGCATTCGAATTTGCCGCAAACACCCCAAATTTTTTGCTGTTCGGCGAACTTACGAACAGCTGATGTTCGAGTCGAACATGAGTTCGACTCAAACTCGAAGCTCATCCCTAGTAAGGAAGTAGTGTAGGGTCTGTAAGTAAAGAAGGATTTAGTCTCCAACTGCATGGTTTAGAAGAAAATTACAAAAATTGAGATTGAGACAGGGACATGATTAGAAATGGTTTGAAGACCTACGTCTGCAGATTTCAAGACAGTAAGGTCTCTTTGGGAAATAAAAACATACAGGAATATTTTTTACGGTATGTGGTGTTGAATAAAATTATTTCCCGCAGGGGTGGATCATGCGCCATGTGTAAAGTAAGGTTAGTGAGCTTAGCAGTGACTTAAGTCTTTTAAGGACCCTAAAAGTGACACTAGATTTACCATTGGATGCAGCCTGAAGAGGGTCCAATGGAACATTGAAATCACTCCCTAGTAAGATACATCCTGTGGAAAAACCCTTTAGTTCCTCTATCACTTTATGACAGAAGAAAATGTGTGCCGAATTCGGGAAATACACATTTGTCAGGGTGATGAGAATATTCTGTATCTTGCCTTTAACAAACAAGAATCTTCCTTCAGGGTTGGCTAAATGTTGGGAGACCTTGAACTCTTCTGATTTACTAATTAGTATGGACACACCTTTAGATTTAGCCAAGGTATTAGTGGCATGAAATACCATTGGAAAGAACTCAGTAGCGAGATTTGGTGTACTATGGGACAGGAAATGGGTCTCTTGCAAAAAACAAAGGAAGGCTTAGCCTTCTTGAGTTTGCGTAGGATTTGTATTCTTTTTTCCAGAATATTTAGCTCTCTGACATTATGGGTAATCAATGTAGAGTGTCTCCCAAGGGAGGAATATACCATTTAGTGAAATTTGAACCCAGGGCTAGATTAAAGGAAGGGTGGGTAAGGTAGTGTTTGCAGTAGGCAAGAATGTGTAATAAAGTTGGCCTTAGTCAACTAAAACAGATATAGTTGAACTCCAGAAAAGGAAAAAGAAATAGAACCAAAAGGCAAGGTCCCTCGGCCGAGGATTACTAACCTCTGTTGCATGGAGAAAGAGGTTTAATCATATAGGAGTATATCTGTTTTTGGGATCTGAGCGTTAATACCCCAATCCAGTGGAACTCCTGAGCGGGGACCTGTGAGACACTTCATAACAGAGACCCAGTGGCTGGGGGACACAGCCACTTGCTCGCACGATCTCTGTGACAGGAGATCTGTTGATCCGGTAAGGGGCAGTTTTGTCTGAGGTGGAGGAACTTCCTATATCATCACGCTCCCCAGGGAGACAGTTTTTTGCATGCCTCACTCTGTTTGAAGATTGGTGCTTTCTTCCTTTATCAGAAAAGTTGTTTTTTCCAATAAGGACTGTTGTCTGACTGTATGGGCTTATTAACATTACCTGGTCCTTGATTCCGAGTTTCCATCTATGTCATTTCCACTACTGGAATCGTGCAGTTTGTGGACTTAAGTCTATACTGTTTATCAGCAATCATTTATCCGCTTTGTTTGTATTTTATTTCAATTTATATTTAATGTTGTAAAGTAGGGAGAGAGCAGGTGCGGGACTTTGTACAAGGCACATGGGAGCAGAAGTATGGGTTAGATGAAAAATCTGATTTATTATTTTAGAAAGTACAAAAATTCATACAGTACATATTTAGGCACATAGCTCTGCATATGTTGGCACTTAGCTCTATGGTGTTAAAAATATGATCAGAAATAATACATCAATAATTGCAAATACAAACAATTGAATACATATAGGTAGGAACGTTTTATGCATATAGGTTCATCATGTGTACACCTAACGGTAGATTTGAGCTCTACGTCGTTTCGGGGCCTTATAGCCACTCATCAGGAGCATGACCGTGGTGATACCTATGAGTTGGGAAGATAGCAGTATTAAATAGTGTGAGTGTGCAAGTGGGTAAATATAAAACATGAATATCACGTTATTGCTAGTGGCCCTGGACTCACAGTGGTGTCTGCGCAGAGGCGGTGCGGCCCAGGATGCCACGCCAACCAAAGATGCCCAGGCCCGAAGCTGAGGGGGCATGATCCGGCAGGCGAGACCGGTACACTGAACCCCCCAGGCAGGGTCAGAGTGTGAGGACAGATGTGTGGGTTGAAAGGGTAGTCCCATGATGAGGGAGGAATTGAGCTGAGTGTCTGTATGAAAAAATATATAGATAGTTGCAAAGTGAGATAAGATGTAGTGAGAAACTGAACAAGGTGGGGTGTAGAGTGGGACTGAGAAGGTGAAGAGAAGTATAGAAAGAGGGAGGGAGGGGGGGGGAGAGAGAAAGAAAGAGATAGATAAAGAAGGAAGAGGGAAAGAGAGAGAAAGGGGTGCAGGGGGAAAAAGAAGAACAGGAACGGAAGGTACCGAAGACAAAAAGGGGAAAGAAGAAAAAGGAACTGAGTGAAGGAGAAGGAGAACAAAGGGAGAAAGTGTGAAGATAGATAGTAAAGGAAACGTAAAGGAAAGAAAAGAAAGGGGGGTGACTGTGAGAGTGCAGAGAAAACATACCTGTGCGAGTGCAAGTAGGGGCATGATTGCCGGCTGTGAAGTAGTGCAGGTAGACGGTGAGGGCAAGAGAGCCAGAGGGGGGGATCCCGGACAGGAGGGACGATGCCGCGGGGAACGCCGCCAGAGGAAGGCCCCCAACGTCAGGCACCAGCAGCCCAGAGAAAACGGGGGAGCGCGCCCCAGACCCCTGCGGCTGGACACAGAGACTGGCCAGCCGTGGGCGGCCCCCCGAACTCATCAAGCGCTGGAGAGTGGGATCCCAAGCACCAGCTATAAGGCGCCACGTGGGACGCCGAACAGCTGGTGCGGGAAGCGTGACGTCGATGCGCAGTGGGGGAGAACCCGCCCACCCCCGCCCAAGGAGGGAGGGGAAAACCACAGTGCGCGTCGCAGCTTCGGGGAAGGACAAACGAGGCCAGCAGGGGCAAACAGAGGCCCATGTCGCCAATGCGCATACACACTGAGAGAGCAGAAGATTGGTCTCCAGCGCTTGATGAGTTCGGGGGGCCGCCCACGGCTGGCCAGTCTCTGTGTCTGGGGCGCGCTCCCCCGTTTTCTCTGGGCTGCTGGTGCCTGACGTTGGGGGCCTTCCTCTGGCAGTGTTCTCCACAGCATCGTCCCTCCTGTCCGGGATCCCCCCCTCTGGCTCTCTTGCCCTCACCGTCTACCTGCACTACTCCACAGCAGGCAATCATGCCCCTACTTGCACTCGCACAGGTATGTTTTCTCTGCACTCTCACAGTCACCCCCCTTTCTTTTCTTTCCTTTTTGTTTCCATTACTATCTATCTTCACACTTTCTCCCTTTGTTCTCCTTCTCCTTCACTCAGTTCCTTTTTCTTCTTTCCCCTTTTTGTCTTCGGTACCTTCCGTTCCTGTTCTTCTGCACCCCTTTCTCTCTCTTTCCCTCTTCCTTCTTTATCTATCTCTTTCTTTCTCTCTTCCCCCCCCCCCCTCTTTCTATACTTCTCTTCACCTTCTCAGTCCCACTCTACACCCCACCTTGTTCAGTTTCTCACTACATCTTATCTCACTTTGCAACTATCTATATATTTTTTCATACAGACACTCAGCGCAATTCCTCCCTCATCATGGGACTACCCTTTCAACCCACACATCTGTCCTCACACTCTGACCCTGCCTGGGGGGTTCGGTGTGCCGGTCTCGGCTGCCGGATCATGCCCCCTCAGCTTCGGGCCTGGGCATCTTTGGTTGGCGTGGCATCCTGGGCCGCACCGCCTCTGCGCAGACACCACTGTGAGTCCAGGGCCACTAGCAATAACGTGATCATGTGTCATGTTTTATATTTACCCACTTGCACACTCACACTATTTAATACTGCTATCTTCCCAACTCATAGGTATCACCACGGTCATGCTCCTGATGAGTGGCTATAAGGCCCCGAAATGACGTAGAGCTCAAATCTACCGTTAGGTGTACACATGATGAACCTATATGCATAAAGCGTCCCTACCTATATGTATTCAATTGTTTGTATTTGCAATTATTGATGTATTATTTCTGATCATATTTTTAACACCATAGAGCTAAGTGCCAACATATGCAGAGCTATGTGCCTAAATATGTACTGTATGAATTTTTGTACTTTCTAAAATAATAAATCGGATTTTTCATCTAACCCATACTTCTGCTCCCATGTGCCTTGTACAAAGTCCCGCACCTGCTCTCTCCCTACTTTACTACCTAATTGGGATGGAGGAGGGGTTTTGAACGGCCCCAATACCCTCATGTAAAGTCCCACCCTATTGCTCTAACTCTTATATTTAATGTTGTTCACCACTAGGATGTTTTTGGTATGGTCATATTAACCCATCATGATCACGTTCACTTATTAAGCAGCGCAGCCTATACTATATAGATATAGGAGTATAATGCTAAAAACTAAGCAAAATAACAATATATCCACTATTCCACTTGGGGAGCAAATGGGAGGCTTTGAATGAGGTATAACAATACTACAAAAAAACACAATATCTATATCCTGGAAAAATGTGGGGTTCCCATGTCAGCAACAGCTCCCCTGGGCACATGTGCAATAATGTCTAAGTGGAGGTGGGGAGTAGAGATAGAGCCCCGATAATAATATGCTTCCCAACAGTGATATGAAAACACAGTAACATGTCAACAAATAAAATCATATTCAGTTTATGTATACAGCAGGGCCAGGCCTGGTGGGCGATCCCCATTTTAGCATGTCAAATGTTGAAAAGACTATTACCCGCGTGACTAAGATGGCTTTGTCAATTTGGGGAATGGCTCAAGGCCATAGTGTCTATTTTCAAATGCAGGAGAGGGTTAGACCTGAGCACCCACTAATCCTGGCCTGACCACACCACAACGTGTAAACACCATGATAAAGAAGCAGGCAACAATAGGCTACTCATTAATGGCAAATATCTAGATACTTATCTAGTATAGCAACACTCCACCCAATGGTGTAATCCAATGGTGGTGAGTTTTGTATCGTCTGGAAAAAGTGTATGATATGTAGTAAAAGTTAAAGTTGAAACCCATATGCCTACAAGAAAAAAAAAATATATGTGTGTCTAGGATTAAACATACTGATCCAGGAGGTCAGCAGAAATAAAATTGAGCGAGGAGAAAAATGCAGTCTCAGTTTATAATCATGCAAAGCATAACAGTCAAAGCAAAAAAAAAATCTAATGCCGCGTACACACGAGCGGACTTTACGGCAGACTTTGCCCGGCGGACTGGATTTCGTCAGACAATTCGATCGTGTGTGGGCTCCAGGGGACTTTGTTTTCTCAAAAGTTGGACGGACTTAGATTTGAAACATGTTTTAAATCAATCCGTCGAAATCGAGTCCGGTCAAAAAGTCCGCTCGTCTGTATGCTAGTTTGACGGACAAAAAGCCACGCTAGGGCAGCTATTGGCTACTGGCTATGAACTTCCTTGTTTTAGTCCGGTCGTACGCCATCACGTACGAATTCGACGGACTTTGGTGGATTGTGTGTAGGCAAGTCCGTTCATTCAGAAAGTCCTTCGTAAAGTCTGTTGAAAAGTCCGCCGGGCAAAGTCTGCCGTAAAGTCCGACCGTGTGTACGCGGCATAAGGGAAAAAATCAAGTAGGGCCTATGCCCTGTTGATTGTTGAAATTCCCTTTTTAGATGGAGGTTTCATTGGCGTTGAAAGCTGAGAAGGGATATGGTATTCCCGATACCAAGCAGGTAGATTCACCAGAAGAAGTTGTACATTTTCACAGAATGTTGACAAATCATCTGGTGTTCTCAGAGTGTATTGCTTTCTGTTATTTAATGTGAAAGGGAAATGCCACGTGTATGTAATATTTTTCTCTCGTAGTAGATCCAGGAGGGAGCGTAACACTCTTCTGCTTCCCAGCATGATATTATGTGATTATTTTTGTCTGGTTTTCCTCAAAATTTTTTCCTTGAGGGGGAAATTGGCAAGACAACATATTATCTCCCTGGGAGGAGCAGATTCTATAGGACGTGATCGCGATGCTCTACGAGCCCTTGCAAACTCGGTTGTTGTATCTGCAAGTCTTGCCAAGATGTTATCAAAGACGAGGTCAGTGCTGCCATCATCTGATCAGGGTTGATCTTCCGGGTGGCGGTTGATATTGATTAAGTGGGCTGCATGTGTATCAGCAATTGTCTCCAGCCTGGTTATAGCCTTGTCCCGTTTATCACCTGCTCCTTCTGTGTCTGCCAGCTTTTCAGACAGGGCTAGAACCTCTGCCTTAAGTTCCATTATGGTGGAGGAGAAAATGTTTTGATGTCTGCTGCAATGATGGTCATGTCTGAGAATGTGAGACATCTTCTCTGATGCGGATTGGGTTTCCTCACTGACATCCTCCTTGTGTTGGGCCTGCCCCATCTTGCCTGCCGTCTCTTTGCGATGTCAGTTGGGATTTGAAGATATTCAAACAAGGAAACTGCGCTTAGGACACGTCTGTGGGGTCAGAAGCCAAAGGTTGCTGCCTCCCTCACACAAAGTCCCTAAAAGGATACTTTGCAAAGCATAATAATTGGGATTTGAAGATGTCCAGAATGTTGCAGGCACCGGAGGAGAATGAAAGGTGTTGGGAGTGGGACCCTGATGAATAATGTGAGGGTTCGACCATAATCAGAGCAATAGCATGCAGGATTCTCACTAAGAAGCCTTTGGCTACATGGAGCTACTCTAGTGTGCAGCCATCCTCATTGCGCACCAAGCCACACCCTCTTGAGAGAGCTCTTACCTGGAAATGATGGTGATTGGCCAGCTACTGTACCTGCTGTCCATGTTTAAAGCACCTGTTGCTTGTGATAGTGGATGCTACCTTGTGTTTGCTCTGTGGATTACCATGGATTACCTGGCTTGCTCTGACCCACTGTGATTGTGTACCATTTTGGCTCTGATCTACTCAAGTGTGGTGTGGATCATGTAGACGTTGCTTTTGATTGACTCTCCTGTATTATCAGGCTCTCTGTTAGTTCTTGGCCTGATTTTACCTGCTCCACCTATGCACCAGTCCCTACTGTCCTGCTGACATCTGCGGTGGTGCACCACAAGTACCAGCCAGCCTGCTTTGCCTAAAATTCTGCCCATGTTATATGTTGTTATTTACTGAACTAACTGTACAATTAGCACATCTGAACTATGTTCCCTGATATTTATTAAAACCTAATAAAGATTAATAAAATAAAGTGAATAATGCAAGTAGGGAGAATAGAAAAGGAGAGAGGCACTATAAGTATAAAGGCAAGCCAGAAGAGGTACCTATAGGCTGATCATAAGATGTGGAAATGATAAGGAAGATTGGAAATCCAAGGCTGAAGAGCAAATTCAATAGTTAAAAAAAGAATAGCACACATTTTACAGAAGGCCAAGGCCAATTCATGAACAGTAGCCCCATTGATTAGGTATGTATACAAAATCCATACAAATATTCTTCCTAGCACAATCTGAACACAATCTGTAAGGCATTTATCTTGAAAGGAGATTCACCAAACTACTAAATTTCCTAAAGCATTAGTGCCCAATCTGAAGCTCAGGGGCCAGATGACTTGTTACTATAAGAGGAGAAGTGTTTTAGGGTTGTAGCTGTTGTCATATGAAAATCTGGGAACATTTCTCCTTGCCCCTTGAAGATGATCTATGTAGCCCCATATGTGTACTAAAGGAAGCCATATGGTACTCTAGTACCCACCCAGCCAGAACTGCTTCACAATCCTATTATACCTTAGGTCAGTGAAGGAAAAGTATTCTTTACGCTAGCAGTTTCATATTTTTTACTTTGATTTATATAAAGGATGTTGCTGTAATGAATATCAAATTTTGCCACAGTAATTGTTAAGGGAGCTACAGGAAGCACAAATGTGGAAGCATTGCTCTGTAAAGTGGCTGCAGGGCCCGGACGGGACGGGACGGGGGGGGGGGGGGGGGGGGCAGTAGGGGAACCTTTAATGTTGGTTCATGTGGGTCAATACCATGTGTTTTAGCAGAATTTTTATTCAGCATTTTTAAAGACTCATAATTGCCTTTCAACACCTGCCATAAATATTGCAATGGGCACCACACAGTGCTCTACACTGAATGGTAGCATTGTGTTGAGTTATTAATTAGAAAGCATGACCCTTTCATGAGTCCTCAGCGCATGTCAGCTGCCTCCATTGATTTCAGTGGTAATGCTCTGTAATAGCAGAGTACCTATAGCATTTATGATATGTTAATGAAGTATTTATAAAGTGTTAGCTGGGTGTTCAGGGAGAGAAAGTATAGGTTCCTGTATCCCAGAATGCACTGGGAAATAGAGAACTAGGACAAAGCAGCTCCAGCCACTTCTTGTTTGTACAGAGCAGCTGTGTAGTAACAACATTTGCTTCTGTGCGCGGGCAAAGCATCAAGCCAGCCAGCAATAATAACAATGACAGGTAGGAACAGAGGCACTAAGAACTATTGACAGTGGCAAAACTTTTTGCTTCAACAAAGTTCAGCTGGACCTAGCCAAGTGTCAAAGAGATCAAAGTATATGAATCTTGCAGAGAAATCACAAAAATGCCTACTATCATACTACAACCTAACCACTTCTCAAAGCAGATAATTTCCTCTACATCACTTCGCAATGACGTGGTCCTACTAAAAAGCGCAGATCGCCGCCATTACTAGTAAAAAAATAATAATAATAAAAATGCCATAAATCTATCCCCTATTTTGTAGATGCTATAACTTTTGCGCAAACCAATCAATATACGCTTATTGCGATTTTTTTTACCAAAAATACGTAGAAGAATATATATCAGCCTAAACTGATAAAGACATTTGTTTTTTATTTTTATTTTTTTGGGGATTTTTATTATAGCAAAAAGTTAAAAATATTGTGCTTTTTTCAAAATTGTCGCTCTTTTTTTGTTTATAGCGCAAAAAATAAAAACAGCAGAGGTAATCAAATACTACCAAAAGAAAGCTCTATTTGTGGGAAAAAAAGGACACAAATTTTGTTTGGGCACAGCTTCGCACAACCACGCAATTGTCAGTTAAAGTGATGCAGTGCCGTATCACAAAAAATAGCCTGGTCAGGAAGAGGGCATATTTTCCTGGGGCTGAAGTGGTTAAAAACACAACAAAAACACATCTTAAATGCTATAGGTGCATTAAAGGATACGTTCACCTTGTTACATGTTACATTCATGTCTCAATTTTGACAGCGAGGGGGGGATTTTCTCCGCCCCCCCCCCCCCCCCGCTTGCTGTCACAATCTAAAAAAAAATGCAGCCGCACGAGGATACGTCTGCACAGCCACGTCATTCATTCACAGTGTTATGAATGGGAAAACTACAGGTCCTGACAGCCTTTGTGGCTGTTGGCTTGTAGTTCTCAATGAACTACCAGGGTGCTGTTGATTGATCTGGGTAGTTCATTGAGCTTCCTGTCAGAGTGTAACTACCAGCCCCTATCGGAGGTAGAGGTATGGCAGACAGCTACATAAACAGTCTACAGGACCGTGGGTGCAATGCTTTACAGATCCCTAACAATAAAAATAATAAATGCATATTTTTTAACTTGCACTTTACATGCATTTATTGTTTTTTTTTCCAAAAGCAAACTTATGACCAAAAGAGGGGAAGAAGATCAACTGCCTTCATTTCTGGCCAGCAGCTATGCTGGGATCTGAACTGTACACAGAGGGTGGTGGGACTAAGATAGTCCCAGAGCTCTCCTCTCCCTCTCCCTCTCATAGTCACCTTACTTCTCTAAACCACACAGGGCCCCCACCACCAAGACATGAGCATATTTTCCTCACACTATTGCCAGGGCACTTTTGCTAAGGAACTGTTGGTCCCATAGATTACTGCTAATAAATTCCTATATTTCATATGTTTCAGTGTGGCATGCTGTGTGCTTTACTATTAAAGTGATTCTGTAGGCATTTTTTTATTTTTTTTTTAATAACAAACATGGCATACTTATCTGCTCTGTGCAATGATTTTGCACAGAGCAGCCCGATTCTTTTCTTCTCGGGTCCCCCGCCGTCATTCCTGGCCTCTCCCCCCTGCTGAGTGCCAAGCAGCTTGCTATGGGGCACTCATGCGTGCTTGCTCATGAACCGGCTATATGTGTCGATAAGACACACAGAGCATTACTTGGCCCCACCCCCAGCTCCCTCCTCACTAGCTGTGATTGACAGAAGTAGGAGCCAATGTCTGCCGCTGCTGTGCCAGAGCCAATGAGGAGGGAGAGAGCCAAGAGACTCTGCTTTTGTTCACATCGCTGAATTGAGGTCGGCTCAGGTAAGTATAAGTGGAGGCTGGGGGGCTGCTTGAAAAAAGTTTTTTACTCTAATGCACAGAATACATTAAGATAAAAAAAATGCTGTATTTAGAACCACTTTAACCTGCAGATAAACATCTTTGCCCTGGACACTCAATGACCTTGTCGGGGCACTGAGTGGCTGTAATGGCAGTGATCTCCATTGGTCTCTTGTAACATGTTTCCAGTATCTGATCATGTTAACAGAATCTTGTAACATGAACTCAGTCTCTGAACACCTCCCACAGCATATACGCAGTCTCCACTGTACCAACTTCTGTAGTATACCCTCAGTCTTCTAACAGTCTTTTGGAGCATTACAGTTGAGGCCTCCAAAATTTAAAATTACTGCTCTCCTAAAGATGCATTTTCTTATGAGTACCATACAGTTTATTTGGAAATTGTATTTGCATAGTATTGTATTTTCAGAGGACTTTATACTGTATATAATTATATACTATACCTTAAAGCAGAGTTCCACCCAAAAATGGAACTTCCGCTTTAAGGCAGGTGACCCCCTGACATGCCAATCATTTTTTGGGGGGGGAGCCGGTGCCCTCTTTTCAGAGGGTCCCAGCTCCCACTACCTCCTGGTGCACCGCGGCACCTGAAGGATGTTCACCTCTTCCCCCTCCCTCTCGGCAATCATCTGGGACACATCACAGGTCCCAGATGATTGGCCGACCAGTCACGGTGCATGGCTCGCAGTGGGTGCCGGCACCGCAGAGAAGAGGGGGAGACGAGCAGGGCTTTGTTCTCCTGCATCGCTGGACCCTGGGACAGGTAAGTGTCCGATTATTAAAAGTCAGCAGCTGCAGTATTTGTAGCTGCTGACTTTTAATTTTTTTTTTTTAGCAGAACATCACTTTAAATGCAACAAAAGTACCATGGAAAAATGCCAGGCTTTCGCTTTATCCATTAATTTATTTATTTTCAGATTGAGTCTTCACTGCATGTCCAATATATGCCACTTGCTTAAAACTTTATATTTTAGGCCATTTTCATTGGTAGAGAATATCACATTAAAAAACATAACATGTATAAAAAGCCCACAATCCAAAAAGATGCTCTGCTTTGCGTTCCAAAGCACAAATTGGCAAATAAAATAATGATTCAAATGAGTGTAATTTCTCTCAGGTTCAAGTATCAGTTTGCTTGTTTTGCTGCTGCTAATCACCTCTTAAACAAACAATTGCTTTATCTATGTGCTTTGCCTCATTTCACTTTCAAATTATGTGTGTGTTTCTCTCTAACAGCTTATTATGATCTATAATTAACAATTTTGCTCAAAGCGAAGGCTGTGTTGCAAGAGCCCACATGCTATCTGGAAAGTACTTGAAACAGGAGGATCCTGATTTGGCAATAAAATTTACAACCAGAATTCATTAAGCTCATCTCCAATTTTAGGCGGTTCTCACTGTTTATGGATTTATGTTAGAATTGTAGATAATGTAGGCCTGTCTTGGAATGCAAGTTCTTTGTTAATGGTTATAATTTTATGTTTCATTCCATGCATGTAATGTCTTTAAGTCATATTGGCCTGTTAGTATGACAGCAATTTGGGGATATTTAAAGTGTTATAGTCCATAACTGCCAAACTTTAGTTTACTGTAGTGAGATAAGTGAAAAAATATCTTCTTTGCAATGTTTTTGCTACAGGTTATCACACTTTGCATACTGCCATTGTTCTTTGCATTGCCTGCATTAGGGATGAGCTTCGTGTTCGAGTCGAACCCATGTTCGACTCGAACATCGGCTGTTCGACCGTCCGTCGAATTGCGAACGATATGGGCCGTTCGCGCCAAATTCGTGTGGCGCGTCACGGCCCATAATTCACTGCGGCATCGCAGTGCATTGCTGGCTGATGATTGGCCAAGCATGCACTATGACCCGCATGCTTGGCCAATCACAGCGCCGTCAGTAGAGAGAGCTGTAATTGGCCAAAGCCAGGGTGGCTTTGGCCAATTATGGCTCAGGGGATTTAGTACACACCCCACACTATATAAGGCCGCCTGCACGGCGGCCCTGTGTAGTGTGTGTTCCGGTGTGCTGAGCGATAGAGAGAGAGAGAGACAGTGTCATTTGATTTGAGTTAGATAGATTAGGCAGAACAGTCAGTCAGTTAGCTGCACTTACAGTGTATTGTGTATATATATGCATCCCAGGTGTTGCATATATATATATACACTGTATTCAGTTTAGCTAGATCCGTTCCTGTTATCTTCTATCTAGACTATTTACATTCAGTGCAGTGTGTCCTGCTCACAGTGTTCAGCTAGATCCGTTCCTGCTATTTACATTCAGTACAGTGCTTCCTGCTCACAGTGTTCAGCTAGATCCGTTCCTGCTATTTACATTCAGTGCAGTGCGTGCTGCTCACAGTGTTCAGCTAGATCCGTTCCTGCTATTTACATTCAGTGCAGTGCGTGCTGCTCACAGTGTTCAGCTAGATCCGTTCCTGCTATTTACATTCAGTGCAGTGCGTCCTGCTCACAGTGTTCAGCTAGATCCGTTCCTGCTATTTACATTCAGTGCAGTGCGTGCTGCTCACAGTGTTCAGCTAGATCCGTTCCTGCTATTTACATTCAGTGCAGTGCGTGCTGCTCACAGTGTTTAGCTACATCCGTTCCTGCTGTTTACATTCAGTGCAGTGCGTCCTGCTCACAGTGTTCAGCTAGATCCGTTCCTGCTATTTACATTCAGTGCAGTGCGTCCTGCTCACAGTGTTCAGCTAGATCCGTTCCTGCTATTTACATTCAGTGCAGTGCGTCCTGCTCACAGTGTTCAGCTAGATCCGTTCCTGCTATATACATTTAGTGCAGTACGTCCTGCTCACAGTGTTCAGCTAGATCCGTTCCTGTTATCTTCCTACTGACAGGCAGGCTTGTCTGGTTACAGTATATAAAGCTACCTGAAGAAAATTACAGGTGTTCTTTTTGATCCTATTAGTACCACGGTCAGGCAGCTAGACTATTTACATTTAGTACAGTGTGTCCTGCTCACAGTGTTCAGCTAGATCCGTTCCTGTTATTTACATTCAGTGCAGTGCGTCCTGCTCACAGTGTTCAGCTAGATCCGTTCCTGCTATTTACATTCAGTGCAGTGCGTCCTGCTCACAGTGTTCAGCTAGATCCGTTCCTGCTATTTACATTCAGTGCAGTGCGTCCTGCTCACAGTGTTCAGCTAGATCCGTTCCTGCTATTTACATTCAGTGCAGTGCGTCCTGCTCACAGTGTTTAGCTAGATCCGTTCCTGCTATTTACATTCAGTGCAGTGCGTCCTGCTCACAGTGTTCAGCTAGATCCGTTCCTGCTATTTACATTCAGTGCAGTGCGTCCTGCTCACAGTGTTCAGCTAGATCCGTTCCTGCTATTTACATTCAGTGCAGTGCGTCCTGCTCACAGTGTTTAGCTAGATCCGTTCCTGCTATTTACATTCAGTGCAGTGCGTCCTGCTCACAGTGTTCAGCTAGATCCGTTCCTGCTATTTACATTCAGTGCAGTGCGTCCTGCTCACAGTGTTCAGCTAGATCCGTTCCTGCTATATACATTTAGTGCAGTACGTCCTGCTCACAGTGTTCAGCTAGATCCGTTCCTGTTATCTTCCTACTGACAGGCAGGCTTGTCTGGTTACAGTATATAAAGCTACCTGAAGAAAATTACAGGTGTTCTTTTTGATCCTATTAGTACCACGGTCAGGCAGCTAGACTATTTACATTTAGTACAGTGTGTCCTGCTCACAGTGTTCAGCTAGATCAGTTCCTGCTATTTACATTCAGTGCAGTGCGTCCTGCTCACAGTGTTCAGCTAGATCCGTTCCTGCTATTTACATTCAGTGCAGTGCGTCCTGCTCACAGTGTTTAGCTAGATCCGTTCCTGCTATTTACATTCAGTGCAGTGCGTCCTGCTCACAGTGTTCAGCTAGATCCGTTCCTGCTATATACATTTAGTGCAGTACGTCCTGCTCACAGTGTTCAGCTAGATCCGTTCCTGTTATCTTCCTACTGACAGGCAGGCTTGTCTGGTTACAGTAAATAAAGCTACCTGAAGAAAATTACAGGTGTTCTTTTTGATCCTATTAGTACCACGGTCAGGCAGCTAGACTATTTACATTTAGTACAGTGTGTCCTGCTCACAGTGTTCAGCTAGATCCGTTCCTGTTATTTACATTCAGTGCAGTGCGTCCTGCTCACAGTGTTCAGCTAGATCCGTTCCTGCTATTTACATTCAGTGCAGTGCGTCCTGCTCACAGTGTTTAGCTAGATCCGTTCCTGCTATTTACATTCAGTGCAGTGCGTCCTGCTCACAGTGTTCAGCTAGATCCGTTCCTGTTATCTTCCTACTGACAGGCAGGCTTGTCTGGTTACAGTATATAAAGCTACCTGAAGAAAATTACAGGTGTTCTATCCCAGCTTAGTGCAGCTACAGGCCATTAGTATGTCTGGAAGGCCAAGAAGGAGAGGCAGACAGTCACAAGCCAATAAGAGAGGGCAAGCAGGCTCTGTGTCTAGTGCTGGTCGTGGAGACGGTGCATCCTCATCAGCACGTGGCCATGGGACACGCTTGGCCTTTTTTTCGGCAGCTGGCCGTGTTGAGCCGCAACATGCGGAAGACTTGGTCGAGTGGATGACCAAGCCGTCCTCATCCTCCTCATCCTCTCTCACCCATGCCCAGGGTGCTTTGTCTGGCAAAGCAGCGGCCTCTTCCCTCAGCTCAATGTCATCAGTGACTCCTTCCCTAGCCCCACCATGTCCTCCTGAGGATTCCCTCGAACTGTTTGACCACAGTGTTGGGTACATGCTCCAGGAGGATGCCCAGCGTTTGGAAGGCTCTGATGATGATACTGAGCTCAATGAAGGCAGTAACATGAGCACGGACAGAGGGGGTGCCCAAGAAGGACAGCAATCTGGCAGTCATGCTCCCCCTGCTGCAGCATACTGCCAGGTTTGCTCCAGTGATGAGGAGGGAGGGGATGATGAGGTCACTGACTCAACGTGGGTGCCTGATAGGAGAGAGGAGGAGGAGGAGGAGGAGGAGGAGGTGGCACATCACCAACTAGGCAGGATGCCCTCCAGGGGCCAGCCTAAGGGCAGCACATTGACTGCATCACACCCCAAAGCTCCACATGTGCAGGGCGCTGCAGTCTCTGCGCGTTATTCAAAAAGTTCTTTGGTGTGGGCCTTTTTTGAGACGAGTGCATCAGATCGCACCGCTGCTATTTGCAACATATGTCTCAAGCGTATCTCGCGTGGCCAAAACATCTCCCGCTTGGGTACCACATGCTTGACCAGACATATGTTGACCTGCCATGCAGTTCGTTGGCAAGCGTATCTAAAAGACCCACACCAAAGAACAAAGACGATCTCTCCTTGCTCCTCATCAGCTGAGATTTCCAACCCCACTAGACCTTCAGTCCTCTCTGCGACCTGCAGTGAGAGGAATGAAGGTGTAGAATTAGGTGTGTCACAGCCAAGTACTTATGGGCAATCTGCTTTGGGTACACCGACGTCAGATTGTACCAGGCAAATTTCCCTGCCCCAGCTGCTGCACCGCCGAAAGAAGTTTGCTCCCAGCCATCCACATGCCCAGCGGTTGAATGCTAGCTTGGCAAAATTGCTAGCACTTCAACTGCTGCCTTTTCAGTTGGTAGACTCTGCCCCCTTCCGTGAGTTTGTGGAATGTGCGGTTCCTCAGTGGCAGGTACCCAAACGCCACTTTTTCTCACGGAAGGCGATTCCGGCTCTCTACCGGCATGTGGAAGGCAATGTCCATGCCTCGCTGGACAGGGCGGTCAGCGGTAAGGTGCATATTACCGCTGACTCATGGTCCAGCAGGCATGGACAGGGACGTTACTTAAGTTTCACGGCGCATTGGGTGACTCTGCTGGCAGCTGGGAAGGATGCAGGACAAGGTGCAGTAGTGTTGGAGGTTGTTCCGCCACCACGCCTCCAAAATGCTGATTGTGACACACCTCTCTCCTCCACCCCCTCCTCTTCTTCTTCCTCCATGGCCTCTTCCTCGGAACCAGCGGTGCTCCGTAGGCGTTCAAGGGGCTACGCAAGTACGCAGGCCAAAAGATGCCATGCGGTGCTTGAGCTGGTGTGCTTGGGGGACAGGAGCCACACTGGGGCAGAGGTTCTGTCAGCTCTGCAGGGGCAGGTTCAGAGGTGGTTGACGCCACGCCAACTTAAGGCAGGAATGGTGGTTTGCGACAATGGCACCAACCTCCTCTCTGCCCTCCGACAGGGACAACTGACCCATGTGCCCTGTTTGGCTCACGTCCTTAACTTGGTGGTGCAGCGGTTCTTGGGCAGGTACCCGGGCTTACAGGATGTCCTGAGGCAGGCCAGGAAAGTCTCTGTGCATTTCCGCCGGTCATATAATGCCAGTGCTCGGCTGACGGACCTCCAAAAGGAGTTTAACCTGCCCAAGAACCGCCTAATCTGTGACATGCCCACCAGGTGGAACTCGACGTTGGCCATGCTGCAGCGGCTGCACACGCAGCAGAGGGCCATCAATGAGTACCTGTGCGACTATGGCACCAGGACAGGGTCAGGGGACCTTGGTTTTTTTTCCCCACGCCAGTGGGCCATGATCAGGGATGCATGCACTGTCCTGTCACCATTCGAGGAGGCCACGAGGATGGTGAGCACTGACAGTGCATGCATCAGTGACACTGTCCCCCTTGTCCACCTGTTGGAGCACACGCTGCGTGGGATAATGGACAGGGCACTTGAGGCAGAACAGAGGCAGGAAGAGGAGGACTTCCTTAGCTCTCAAGGCCCCCTTTATCCAGACAGTGTTCCTGCGTGCCCGCCGATCACACAGGAAGAGGACGAGGAGGAGGAGGAGGAGGAGGAGGAGGAAGATTGTGTCAGTATGGAGGTGGAGCCTGGCACTCAGCATCAGCAGTCTTTAAGGGATCAGTCCCAAGGAACACATGGACTTGTACGTGGCTGGGAGGAGGTGGCTGCGGACGTTGTTGTCCTTAGTGACCCAGAGGACTCCGGACCGAATGCCTCAGCAAACCTACGCTGCATGGCCTCCCTGATCCTGCAAAGCCTGCGTAAGGATCCTCGTATTCGTGGTATCAAGGAGAAGGACCAATACTGGCTGGCAACCCTCCTTGATCCACGTTACAAGGGTAAGGTTGCGGACCTTATCTTGCCATCGCAGAGGGAGCAGAGGATGAAACATCTTCGGGAGGCCTTGCAGAAAGGTCTGTGCAACGCGTTCCCAGAGACTGGGAGGTTACAAACTCCTGTTTCTGGACAACGTGTTGCTGAGGCTTCGGTCAGTCAAAGAAGGAGCGGTGGAGAAGGTGGCCGTCTGACCGATGCGTTCAGACAATTTTTTGGTCCGCAGCCCCAAGGTATGATCGGTTCCAGCAACCATCGCCAGCGTCTGTTTTACATGGTGCAGGAATACCTAGGGGCAAGATCAGACTTGGACACCTTTCCCACCGAAAATCCTCTGGGTTACTGGGTCTTGAGGATGGATCACTGGCCAGAGCTTGCACAGTATGCAATTGAGCTACTGGCCTGTCCTGCATCCAGCGTTCTTTCGGAACGCACATTCAGTGCTGCTGGAGGCGTGGTAACCGATCACAGGGTGCGTCTGTCCACCGACTCGGTCGATCGGCTGACCTTCATAAAAATGAATCAGTCTTGGATCACCACCAGCTACCAAGCACCTGATGCAGATGTAACCGAATAATTTTTTTTGAAATCTCAGATCCCTTCAAAGACTGCCTATGCTGATGCTGAGTGACTATCCCTGAGTAATTATCCTCTTCCTCCTCAATCATCACGCTGATAGCTTGTAAGAACATTTTTGGTTCTGGGCGCCACCACCAGTGCCTAAGGCACAATTTTTCAGCCCCTGTTTAACAGGGGCGTGTAATTACAATTTTTGATGTAATACTTTGCAGCAGGGCTCGTTCCTGCATTCCAACTAGAGTGTCTGTGAGGGGTTGCAGTGTTGTGGCACCAGCACCAGTGCCTAAGACCCAATTTTTCAGCCCCTGTCTAACAGGGGCGTGTAATTACAATTTTTGATGCAATACTTTGCAGCAGGGCTTGTTCCTGCGTTTCAACTAGAGTGTCTGTGAGGGGTTGCAGTGTTGTGGCACCAGCACCAGTGCCTAAGACCCAATTTTTCAGCCCCTGTCTAACAGGGGCGTGTAATTACAATTTTTGATGCAATACTTTGCAGCAGGGCTTGTTCCTGCGTTTCAACTAGAGTGTCTGTGAGGGGTTGCAGTGTTGTGGCACCAGCACCAGTGCCTAAGACCCAATTTTTCTGCCCCTGTCTAACAGGGGCGTGTAATTACAATTTTTGATGCAATACTTTGCAGCAGGGCTCGTTCCTGCGTTCCAACTAGAGTGTCTGTGAGGGGTTGCAGTGTTGTGGCACCAGCACCAGTGCCTAAGGCCTAATTTTTCAGCTCCTGTTCAACAGGGGCATGTAATTACAATTCTTGATCTAATATTTCACAGCAGGGCCCTGTGAGGGCTTACAGTGTTTTGGCCACAGCAACACCTAAGGCCCAAATTTCTGCTGAGTATATAGGGTAGGACCCTACTTTCAAACATCTAACTTACAAACGACTCCTACTTGCAAACGGAAGGAGACAACAGGAAGTGAGATGAAATCTACCCCTAAGGAAGGGAAATTCTCTCCTGTAAGAGTTAATATGGGAAAACAATTTTTCCTTTCCACTGATGCTTTCCAATCCTTGTTCCACAAAAAAACACAAATTTTCAAAAAACATTTTTCATTGGGACAAAAAAGTGAGGTGAAATCTTCTGAAGAGGAGGAAAGACGCAAAACAAATGTCACAGGGGTGATAACCCTTCCCTATGTTTTCCAAAAAGCTTAGAAAAGATTTTTTGGCTGGAGCTAAACACATTAAAAATGTTCAAAATTACAAACAGATTCTACTTAACAACAAACCTACAGTCCCTGTCTTGTTTGCACCGCCTGTATACTGCTGTTCAGAGTATATAGGGACCTTTCCTTATTTTAATTTGGGTGCGGGGTTCCCCTTAATATCCATACAAGACCCAAAGGGCCTGGTAATGGACTGGGGGGTACCCATGCCGTTTGTCTCACTGATTTTCATCCATATTGCCATGACCCGACATGACATTAAACCCGCAAGCAGTTTTAAATGAGATTTTTTCCTTTAAAAATGACATTTGGTGCAGGGACTGTTCTAAACATGGGAAACACGCGTCACTTTACAGGCATACTATAGACACCCCCCAGGTACGATATTTAAAGGAATATTTCACTTTTTTTTTTTTACTTTAAGCATCATTAAAATCACTGCTCCCGAAAAAACGGCCGTTTTTAAAAGTTTTTTTTGCATTGATACATGTCCCCTGGGGTAGGACCCGGGTCCCCAAACCCTTTTTAGGACAATACCATGCAAATTAGCCTTTAAAATGAGCACTTTTGATTTCGAACGTTCGAGTCCCATAGACGTCAATGGGGTTCTAACGTTCGTGCGAACTTGCGGTCCGTTCGCGGGTTCTGGTGCGAACCGAACCGGGGGGTGTTCGGCTCATCCCTAGCCTGCATGAATAACCTCTGTGGTATAAAGCAACTGCAATTGAATAGGCACTAGAAAATTCTCAAAAAATATAGGGCAAGTAAAAACATTTTAAGAAATTGTGACTACGCATAAGATGTATAGGATACACTGGGTGGCATTAAAAATCCTATAGAAATGGGAATATGTAAACATATTACCCAAAAAATTCAGTTTCAGTGATGTAACAAAATAGAAATGTATTTCTGAGTTATAAAATGTCTTTTTATAAATACACTGTAAACCTAGTCTGTCAATCCAATTGCAAATTCTTAGTAATAGAAAGTAGTCTAATATCCAGGACTTAAAAATTGGTACATGATCTATTTTTTCCTATTCTGGGAAATACATTTCCAGAGGCCACAATTAATAAAGTTGTTCAATGCCTTTTGAAGAAAAGTGTTGAAAACCATTTAAATGTCAGACAATACATTTATTGCACTCAATTGCAAATTGTTGACATTGTTGACATCCCCCCCCCCCCGCTTGCTGTCACAATCTAAAAAAAATGCAGCCGGGGGCGCATGCGCGGTGCGATGCGGGACGGACGCGAGTAGCTTCAGCTCCGTCTGACCCGGACAACACAGGCCGATAATCCAAGGCCAGAACGCTCGTTCACCGGTGAAAATATCACCCACACCTGGGCAACATACCCGTGCATGCCAGCAAGGAGATCCGGGCAATTTCGCTGCCCCCAACACAATCTTACCCACTTTCTCCTGGACGCAGCAGACAGACAGAGCAGGAGGATGTCCCAAGATGGCGCTGGCGCCAGCTCACATGCAGCTTCAGGGAAACAACTGCAATCCAATCGATCCAATCCCTCTCTCAACAATGGGAACTGTGAGTACATTTCTCCCCTATCTAAAACAGAATTGGATGCTAGCCTTACAACCATTTTTGATAAACTGGTCGACAAAATTGAAAGTGAAGTTCACAAATCTACCACTGCATTATCTCAAGAGATTGCCAGCATAGGTAGTCGCACTGACATTTTGGAAACCAAGCACGATGAACTCTCACTTGCTCATAATGACCTGAGAAAGGATTATGAGACATTAGCTGACAGTTTTGCCTTCATGCAGGCACAGGTTGAGGACTTAGACACCAGAAACAGACGTCATAATATCAGACTGCGTGGCATCCCAGAGATTGTTACAGATCTTATGCCCACTGATATTCCACAACCTTTTGCCAGATAAACCATTATCAGCATTTACCTGTGACAGAATTCACAGAGCCTTACGCCCCAAACCTCTACCAGATAAACCACCCAGAGATATCATCATGTGCATGAAAGATTTCTTGGTAAAAGAAGACGTCCATCATGCGTCCATCAAGAATCTCCCCAAATATAGCACTCAATGGTAAAAAGTTGCAAATATACCCTGATATTTCCCCTGCCACCTTAGACCGAAGACGCAGGATGAAGGAGGTCACTAATATACTACAAGCTGCAAGAATTAAATATAAATGGGGATTCCCATTTAAACTTACAATCCCGTACAATGGCTCTACATACACAGTATACAACATTATTGAAGGAAAGGAACTGCTGGTTAAATTGGGTCTGCTAGAACCGGAACCCCCAAATCGTTTCCCTCTCCTATCTGGTCTACTCCGTCATCAAGACGCAATACCAGCGAGCAAAGAAGATGGCGCCAACCATTTCAAGATCAAGCCACCTAACATCTATTTGCAACTTCCTCTACACTTACACTAAGAGATTTATATTGAAGCTATTCAATGACTCTGCTATATCTTACCACTGAATTCAAACTAGTATCATATCTACAGTCTTCCCACATCATTCGAAAAGATTTTTACTAGTCTTTCAACCTCTCCACACTCGTCTGAACTATCACCAAATTTTTTTCTCTCCTTTTTCTCTCTCTCTTTTTTTTTTAATTATCTTGCTAGTTCCCCCCCCCCCCCCTTCCTTTTTCTCCCCTCTCCCCACCCCACTCTTTTCCCCATCCCCTCCCTCACCTCCTCTACCCTAGTAATCATTTTGTTGCCTATTTTTGTTGTTTCTCATAACAACCTATATATAATGATTAGATATACTGGGGGTCATTTACTATAGCGCTATGGCGCTAATTCGCGCAAATTGCCGCGAATTAACGCTAATTCGCGGCAATTTAGCGCTAATTCGCGGCAATTTAGCGCGAATTAGCGCTAATAGCGGTAATTCGCGCTAAAACGGTATTCACTATAGCGCTGGTGAGAAAATTCTCCCAAAATCGAATTTACTATAGCTCCCTGAAACTAAATAGAGCCCAAACCCTTACTCTGCTAAAACCTAGAGAATTGCACATGGAAATAATTTTTAGAGCATGATATAAATGCCTAAATGGTACTGAAATATGCGGTATATTATTTAAAGATTATCTGCTTTTAAACTGTGTGAAAAAGTGATTTCTACACTGAAATATCTTTAAAAGTCTGAAAAGTGAAAAATTCCCCGTTTTGGACAACTAGGTGCCAACACAACTGAGCATGCTCAGACCTGAAAATAACTCTCATTTTAACTCAAGTGTCTTTTTTACCTGGAGGTATAGTAAATACCAAAATGAGAGTTAATTAGAGAGCATTTTTTTTTAAATGAAAATCTGCTCTATTTTTGTCCAAATGAAGTTTGAGCCATTGATTCTAATGGAACAATTGTAACTTTCACAAAAAAAACATTTTAATGTTGAGATGAAATGTATCTTTCTGTGAAATAAATTTTCCTTTGCAACATTGTTGCTTCTACTGAAAATATTTAGATTTTAAGAATGCTAGAAAGTGGAATGTTTTGATAAAATATATTTTTCTCTGTCACCTTCACTTGTTACTCTTCATATCACAACAATCTTTACCCCAAACACACACAGGTGTCTTTACAATCCACAAACAATACCATTGCTGCTAAAAATTTAAAATGAGTCACAATTTTGTGTGATGTTTAGAATTTCCAAATGATCATAATTTGAGCCAAACATCAGAAATCAAAACATCATTCCCAAAATTCTGAGGGTAACATCACTTCATCAACATTCTACACTCACCCACCAAAAAAATCAAATATTACAGAACAAATCAAGAAGTATTACTCCTCACTGATGTCATTTCACCACCTATAGGTATATATGTCCAAAGAAATGCAGTATTTATGTGTTGGAGGGTTCCACCACCATTGCAAATCGTGACATTTTTTTTAATGAGCAAGGACAATAATCAGCCTTAACATTTCCCCACCATCACTAAGAGCCCTTTCACACTGGGGCGGGGGGCGGCGTCAGCGGTAAAACGCCGCTATTATTAGCGGCGTTTTACCGTCGGTATGTGGCCGCTAGCGGGGCGGTTTTACCCCCGCTAGCGGCCGAGAAGGGGTTTTAATACCACCGCAAAGTGCCTCTGCAGAGGCGCTTTGCCGGCGGTATAGCCGCGCCATCCCATTGATTTCAATGGGCAGGAGCGGTAAAGGAGCGGTATACACACCGCTCCTTCACCGCTCTGAAGATGCTGCTGGCAGGACTTTTTTTACCATCCTGCCAGCGCATCGCTCCAGTGTGAAAGCCCTCGGGGCTTTCACACTGGATACACAGCAGCGGCACTTTCGGGTCGGTTTGTAGGCGTTATTATTAGCGCAATAGCGCCTGCAAACCGCCCCGGCGTGAAAGGGCTCTTACGGCAGCCTCTTACTAAGCAAAAACAAACCAATTTCGAGATGGTTCAGCATGCTGTCATCAATCACCCATACTGAGCCTTCAAAACACATGGCATATGCTGGAAACAGGTTGTTTGATGGCATAGGTGTGCGCAGCCTATTGCATTAGGGTGTGCACCCCAAAGTTCAAACACACATTAACACCACCTGCTGTCACAGGAGGGAGACAGTTGATTGAGAGCACATTACAGTACACCCCATTGAACCTAGACTTTAATATAATGGGGGCATTTACACTGGCCACTGGCACCTCCAACTACCCACCTGGTGCTGCTCCTGGATAATACTAATGCACATGGGGTGATTAGGGTGTGCCCAGGCACATCCGGCACACCCTGTGTGCACGCCAATGTTCGATGGCTCTCTGGCCTTCCACAGTACATCTGCACTGATTAACTCATGGCACCCCTGAGACATTGGACTGTTTGAAAGCACAGAGATGTCTCCACACATCCATGTGGCAGTGCGGTGGCTAAGTGATGCGCACTTCTGCCTAGCAGCACTGGGGTTGACGGTTCCAATCCCAAGCATTCTACGTCACGTCTAAAAGTTGTCTTCCCATCCTATGTTGTTGAGTATAACCCCTGACTCAGGTCCTTTTATTAGTTAAGTCTAAATGTAGTATTTATGTGTTTGAGGGTTCCACCACCATTGCAAATCGTAACATATTTTTCCATGGGCAAGGACAATAATCAGCCTTAACATTTCTCCACCACCACTAATTGCAGCCTCTTACCAAGCAAAAATGAACCAATTTCGAGATGGTTCAGCATGCTGTCATCTATTACCCATACCGAGCCCTCAAAACACATGGTATATGCTGGAAACAGGTTGTTTGATGGCTCTCTGGGCCTTCCACAGTACATCTGCATTGATTAACTCATGGCACCCCTGAGACATAGGACTGTTTGAAAGCACAGAGATGTCTCCACACATCCATGTGGCGGTGCGGTGGCTAAGTGATTAGCACATCTGTCTAGAAGCATTGGGGTTGACGGTTCCAATCCCAAGCGTGCTATGTCATGTCAAAAAGTTATCTGTTCTCCCTATGTTGTTGAGTATAACTCCTGACTTAGGTCCTTCCATTAATTAAGTCTAAATGTAGTATTTATGTGTCGGAGGGTTCCACCACCATTGCAAATTGTAACATATTTTTTGCATGGGCAAGGACAATAATCAGCCTTAACATTTCTCCACCGCCACTAATTGCAGCCTCTTACCAAGCAAAAATGAACCAATTTCAAGATGGTTCAGCATGCTGTCAGCAATCACCCATCCTGAGCCTTCAAAACACATGGCATATGCTGGAAACAGGTTGTTCGATGGCTCTCTGGGCCTTCCACAGTACATCTGCATTGATTAACTCATGGCACCCCTGAGACATAGGACTGTTTGAAAGCACAGAGATGTCTCCACACATCCATGTGGCGGTGCGGTGGCTAAGTGATTAGCACATCTGCCTAGAAGCATTGGGGTTGACAGTTCCAATCCCAAGCATGCTACGTCACGTCTAAAAGTTGAGTATGTTGTTTAGTATAACCCCTGACTCAGGTCCTTCTATTAATTAAGTCTAAATGTAGTATTTATGTGTCAGAGGGTTCCACCACCATTGCAAATTGTAACAAATTTTTCCATGGGCAAGGACAATAATCAACCTTAACATTTCTCCACCACCACTAATTACAGCCTCTTACCAAGCAAAAATTAACCAATTTCGAGATGGTTCAGCATGCTGTCATCAATCACCCATATCGAGCCTTCAAAACACATGGTATATGCTGGAAACAGGTTGTTTGATGGCTCTCTGGCCTTCCACAGTACATCTGCATTGATTAACTCATGGCACTCCTGAGAGATAGGACTGTTTGAAAGCACAGTGATGCCTCCACACACCCATGTAGCACCACAGTGGCTAAGTGATGAGCACTTCTGCCTAGCAGCACTGGGGTTGGCAGTTCCAATCCCAAGCATGCTACGTCACATCTAAAAGTTGTCTTCCCATCCTATGTTGTTGAGTATAACCCCTGACTCAGGTCCTTCTATTAATTAAGTCTAAATGTAGTATTTATGTGTCGGAGGGTTCCACCACCATTGCAAATTGTAACATATTTTTTGCATGGGCAAGGACAATAATCAGCCTTAACATTTCTCCACCACCACTAATTGCAGCCTCTTACCAAGCAAAAATGAACCAATTTCGAGATGGTTCAGCATGCTGTCATCTATTACCCATACCGAGCCCTCAAAACACATGGTATATGCTGGAAACAGGTTGTTTGATGGCTCTCTGGCCTTCCACAGTACATCTGCATTGATTAACTCATGGCACTCCTGAGAGATAGGACTGTCTGAAAGCACAGTGATGCCTCCACACACCCATGTAGCAGCACGGTGGCTAAGTGATGAGCACTTCTGCCTAGCAGCACTGGGGTTGGCAGATCCAATCCCAAGCATGCTATGTCATGTTGAAAAGTTATCTGTTCTCCCTATGTTGTTGAGTATAACTCCTGACTTAGGTCCTTTCATTAATTAAGTCTAAATGTAGTATTTATGTGTCGGAGGGTTCCACCACCATTGCAAATTGTAACATATTTTTTGCATGGGCAAGGACAATAATCAGCCTTAACATTTCTCCACCACCACTAATTGCAGCCTCTTACCAAGCAAAAATGAACCAATTTCCAGATGGTTCAGCATGCTGTCAGCAATCACCCATCCTGAGCCTTCAAAACACATGGCATATGCTGGAAACAGGTTGTTTGATGGCTCTCTGGGCCTTCCACAGTACATCTGCATTGATTAACTCATGGCACCCCTGAGACATAGGACTGTTTGAAAGCACAGAGATGTCTCCACACATCCATGTGGCGGTGCGGTGGCTAAGTGATTAGCACATCTGTCTAGAAGCATTGGGGTTGACGGTTCCAATCCCAAGCATGCTACGTCACGTCTAAAAGTTGAGTATGTTGTTTAGTATAACCCCTGACTCAGGTCCTTCTGTTAATTAAGTCTAAATGTAGTGTTTATGTGTCGGAGGGTTCCACCACCATTGCAAATTGTAACAAATTTTTCCATGGGCAAGGACAATAATCAACCTTAACATTTCTCCACCACCACTAATTACAGCCTCTTACCAAGCAAAAATGAACCAATTTCGAGATGGTTCAGCATGCTGTCATCAATCACCCATATCGAGCCTTCAAAACACATGGTATATGCTGGAAACAGGTTGTTTGATGGCTCTCTGGCCTTCCACAGTACATCTGCATTGATTAACTCATGGCACTCCTGAGAGATAGGACTGTTTGAAAGCACAGTGATGCCTCCACACACCCATATGGTGGCTAAGTAATGAGCACTTCTGCCTAGCAGCACTGGGGTTGGCAGTTCCAATCCCAAGCATGCTACGTCACATCTAAAAGTTGTCTTCCCATCCTATGTTGTTGAGTATAACCCCTGACTCAGGTCCTTCTTTTAATTAAGTCTAAATGTAGTATTTATGTGTCGGAGGGTTCCACCACCATTGCAAATTGTAACATATTTTTTGCATGGGCAAGGACAATAATCAGCCTTAACATTTCTCCACCACCACTAATTGCAGCCTCTTACCAAGCAAAAATGAACCAATTTCGAGATGGTTCAGCATGCTGTCATCAATCACCCATACTGAGCCTTCAAAACACATGGCATATGCTGGAAACAGGTTGTTCGATGGCTCTCTGGGCCTTCCACAGTACATCTGCATTGATTAACTCATGGCACCCCTGAGACATAGGACTGTTTGAAAGCACAGAGATGTCTCCACACATCCATGTGGCAGTGCAGTGGCTAAGTGATTAGCACTTCTGTCTAGAAGCACTGGGGTTGACGGTTCCAATCCCAAGCATGCTACGTCACGTCTAAAAGTTGAGTATAACCCCTGACTCAGGTCCTTCTGTTAATTAAGTCTAAATGTAGTATTTATGTGTCGGAGGGTTCCACCACCATTGCAAATCGTAACATATTTTTCCATGGGCAAGGACAATAATCAGCCTTAACATTTCTCCACCACCACTAATTGCAGCCTCTTACCAAGCAAAAATGAACCAATTTCAAGATGGTTCAGCATTGTGATAGTAATCACTCATATCGAGCCTTCAAAACATGGAAACCCAAGAAATGACATTATACCTCAATGAATAAATGTTTAATTTGCACAAAATCTAGAACTGTAAACAGATATGGATGTGGTGTGATCCTGCACACATATTTGAATGTTGTATGCTGATGATGAATGGCAAATGCGCTTTGTCAACAATTTGTGTGAAGCAGCCCTCACAAAGTTGTAATTTCCTGTTTTGTACCCTCCACATGCCCAACAACTTACAAGTTTAATGTTTAGATTTTTGGTATCACTGATCATGGCCAGAGCTTTGGACACTTGTTAGTTTTAGTTTTAGCCTGCATAGATGTTTATGCTGAGCCATTCTTTCATTTGTAAAGAGTGTGTGTTCCTGATGAACAGGTGTGAGCACTTGCACTTACAATTACACTGGTAGGTGTGTCCTTTACTGGGTGGGTCTGTTAGTGATTCTATGTAAGTTATATAAAGGCCTGCCGTTGTGCTGGTTGTTTGGCCTGAAAAGAGGCCTGAGTCTTTTGCAGGGTGCAAATTGTGTTCCAAATAGAGCGATATGTTCTTTATTTTTTTTTTGGGGGGTGGGCATAAGGCCTGACCCTCACCTCACTAAAGCTGCGGTTTCGTGTTTGCTGGTATAGTTTTGCGTTAAGGCCTTCAAATGTGTTTTGCTTTTTTTTTTATTGTCCATTCTGACCATGTGTTTGTGTGCCTCAGCAGACTTTTATCTTGTTCTAGTTACTTTGAATTCTCATATGTTCGATTTACAACTGTTAATGTTAATCCAGTTTTAGACTTAGATGCAAAAGCTTCATGCTAATTTCAAACAGAAGTACGTGTTGATTTTGTTTGTGTGCTGCATTTGAGATTGTAATAATTGTATCTGTTTTTGCTTATAATTTAGCACTTTTTTTTTAGGGGTATCAGTTCTGATCGTGTGTGTGTGTGTGTGTGTGTGTGTGTGTGTTAATGTCCTACTCTTGTAGATAGAAGGGCCCTGCTGAAAAGAGCTTACAAACTATATTGTCAAATGCTAGAGCATTTCCATGCTCCATGGTTTTTTGGGGTTTTTTTTTGTTTTTTTTATTTGCATAAGTATATTAATGTGTAACACATGTTTTGCTTATTTTGTTAAGCACTGTGTAAACTGTTAAGTTACTGTTATAAAACCTGTAAATAATACTAATATGGAAATGAAATAAAAAGTTGATTCACTTTTTTTGTGTGTTTTTTTTTTTTTTTTTTTTTATTTTTTTTTTTTTTTTTTTTTTTTTTACTCTGCACTTAAAATATTTTATAGGTCTGAAACTTTCTTTTGGGGGGGGGGATGGTCTACCCCTCCCAAAGAAATACATTAAAAAATGTATATAGATATATAGATCTTCCTCCAAGGCTGAATTTCACGGCTCGATCAAGTCTTTTGTAGACTAGGCAAGCCATGAAATCTGCAAAATGTGAATTTGTAAAAAAATTTACAAAAGCACAGTAAAGGCTAATTTGTGTTTTTGGGGTGCTTTTTTTTAAAAATGTGTTTTTGTTTTATTTTATTTTTTTATTTTTATTTATTTTTTATTTTTTTTTTGGGGGGGGGGGGTCTTTTTGTTTTAGAGAAGTCACGTTTGGCAGATTTTGTGGCTTGCCTAGTCTACAAAAGAATTGATAAAGCTGTGAAATTTAGCTTTGGAGCAGGGCATTTTTTTCAAAAAAAAAAATGCCCTGCTCCAAAGCTAAATTTCACAGCTCTATCAATCCTGTTGTAATCTAGGCAAGTTACAAAATTTGCCAAACATGAATCTTAGGAAAAACACATAGGCAAATGGAAATGCATCATGAAAGGGGAAAGAGTATGCACACATGCCCCCAGGAAGTGTATTGATGTACACGCCCCCAGGAAGTGTACTGCTGCTCAGTCTCCAACATGGCCAGGTCACTCCCTTCAAGAGAAGAACAACTGCTGATCTGCAAGGCAAGTGTGGGTGGTGTCTTATGCTCTGGGTTGGTGGATGTGTTAGTTAGCTTTGTTTGTGGGGAGGGGAGAGAGAGAGAGACTGTTGTGTGTAGTAAGCCTTTGCACACATTCACTTCCTGGACATGCACATACGTCACTGCCTCTTTCTCTGCACATTAGACTTCCTGCATTTGTGCATGTTCCTGTAAATAAACTATCTGCTATGGATATATGGTCTAAGCTCATTTTTAAAGGAGCAGTGATTGTAAACAGTTTTTGCAGAGTGCATGCAAATATGCAGCCTTCTGGTAGCTGGGCCTTGGCACTGAATGAATGCATGTAATACTGCCAGCAGCCCCGCCTCTCAGAATAGCAAACCCCTTAGAGGGCCAGTACCAAGGGGTGAAGGATGTTTAACCACTCCAGCCCTGGAAGAATTTACCCCTTTCCTGACCAGTGTGTTTTTTGCGATTCGGCACCACGTCGCTTTAACTGACAATTGCATGGTTTTACTATAATAAATATCCCCAAAAAATATTTTAAAAACATTATTTTTCATCAGTTTAGGCCGATACATATTCTTCAACATATTTATGGTATTAAAAAAATCGCAATAAGCGTTTATTGATTGGTTTGTGCAAAAGTTATAGCATTTACAAAATAGGGGATAGTTTTCTGGCATTTTTATTCATTTTTTTTTTTTTTTAATACTAACGGTGGGGATCAGCTATTTTTATTGTGACTGCGACATTATGGTGGACATGTGGGACATTTTTGGGACCATTGTCATTTATACAGCAATCAGTGCTCTAAAAATGCATTGGTTACTGTGTAAATGACACTGGCAGTGAAGGGGTTAAGTCAGTACTAGGGATGTGTTCTAACTGTAGGGGGGATGGGCTGTGTGTGTGACGTCACTGATCTCTGCTCCGATGACAGGGATCAGTGACACTAGGCAGAACGAGGAGATGCTGGGCGCTTACCCCTCCTCCACCACCTTAATGTATACCAGGCCCTTTGGGGCTTGTATGGGTTTTAAGGGGAAGCCCAGCATGAAATGTAGCATAAATAAATGGCATGGGGGGGCCCATATACAAAATCCCTACCAGATCATGAACTCAGTGCTCAGCCTAGCAGGCCATGGAATAGAGCGTGTCCCCCCCCCCCTGCTCCTGAGCCAGATCAGGCCACATGTCATCAGCATGTGGGGGTGTTTTTTGTGGTGTGGGTGCAGCTCTGCTCCCCCAAGGCACCTTGTCCCTATGTTGATGGGGACAATAGCCACTTCCCCAGAACCACAAACAGTGGTTGTGAGGTTTAACAACATCTGGAGACCTCCTTTTAACAAGGGGGTCCCCAGATCACCCCCCCCATGTCAATGATTAATAGGGTACACTGTGGCCTCAAAAAATGGCCACATCTAAAAAACACCAAACACACATGTAGCGGGACCACCGTAGGGGCTGCTGAATGTTGTGGCCCGCCTGTCACCCTACCCAGCCTGGCATTCACCTCTCAGACACTCTTGAGACAATGTACAGTCCATCATAGTGATTGGTTTTGTCGATTTATTGAGGGGATTTGACCTTCGATGAGTAAGGGGGTATATGGGATGCCCAGAGATAAATTGGCAGATCGATTAGCGATCAATATGAACTGCTTTATACACTGTACAACTCCAGCCTCCTCCAGCACAAATTTTGCTAGCAGACTGTTTCTCTCTCTCTCTCCAGCACAAAACTTTAATTCAGGTATAGCTGGTTAGGTCTGGCTCAGCTAGGCCTCAGCAACCATCCTTAGCAGACAGGGACCGTGGGCCCCTATAAAGTAGCAGAAATAGAAAGTCTTGTGTGCTAGCTGTTCTAATAGCGGACTACTGCTCCCAGCTAGTCCCCTCCAAGCCCTGCAAGCCCACCTGGCTGCAGCTGTCCAACTCCATTGTCAGTGACATCACAGTCCTTACTGCTGGCTCTGCACCCATCCCAGACTGCTCACTCCCAGTCCTCTCAACTGTGGCTGTCACTCACAGCCCTCCTGGCTGGGACTGGTGGTTCCCTCCTGAAGTCATGCCCGGCAGCACTACTTAAGTGTTCTTGCATAGCAAGACCACTTACTGTTATCTCACATATATATTATTATTATAGCCAAATTTACCACCCTAACTCCTCCCACAGTTTTTACACTACATAGACAAGTAATATACCGAAATGTGCGGATTGTTCCCGAATGGTGTGCTATTACTTTGTGGAACGTTTCGCCAAATGGTTCACAAAATATTGTTGTTTTTGCTGCGAAATTAGTCCCATAGGATCGAATGGCGAAATGTTCAATGTCATTTAATTGGTGTGCTATTACCTTGTGGAACATTGTGAAAAGCTGAAAAATACCATCCGGCCTCAATGTCATTTAATTGTTGTGATATTACTTTGTGGAACGTTTCGCCGAATGGTTCACAAAATATTGTTGTTTTTGCGGCAAAATTGGTCCCATAGGAATGAATGGCGAAATGTTCAAAACTAGAGTGGAGGTGACAAAAGCTGACATTATGACCCCCCTCCCCCCATGATCAGCCAAAACATTATGACTGCCCCATCAAAAAAATATATATATATTTTTTTTTTAAATAAAAAATAAATTTTGAAAAAAATAATACGAATTTTTGAAAAAAAAATAAAAATCATTTTTGAAAAAAAAATTATTTAAAAAAAAAAATCATTTTTGAAACCAAAAAAAATCATTTTGGAAAAAAAAATCATTCAAAAAAAAAAAATCATGTATGAAAAAATAAAATCATTTCAAAAAATCATTAAAAAAAAAATAATTTTTGCAAAAATAAAACATTTTTGAAAAAAAAAATTATTTTTGAAAAAATGTTCAGCTCTTTCAGCTAATGATGGGACTTCAACTGTTTTACTACTATTTATACTTTTTAAAATATTAAGCTCTATAACACTTTTCAGTTACTCAAGCCACTCCACCCAGTTACTCCGCCCACTCCAGTTGTAGAGGCAAGAACACTTTTCACAATTTCCCCAGAAATTGTACCTTTTCTAGTTCCTGTTGTCCTCTCAGGTTCCTCTCTGTGCCTCCTGTCCATGTCTTTCTTGCCTTTTCAGATAAGCAGACAGTGGATAGCCTTTGCTGGGGGTGTAGCTTCTGTTTTGGAATCTAATTATTTGCACTAACATACAATTTTTCAGGACAAGCTTTCGGGGTATGTCCCCTTCTTCAAGGTCCAAGCAGTATTCATCAAGTTTGATTTGGGGAAAATGAGTTACGAAAAGAGCATTTTGTGGAAAATGTGGGTTTTTAATTTGTTGGTTTAGCACCTTTTTTAAGGGGAGTGATTAAGGGTAAAATGTACCCCATACTCCACATGGGGGGACAGGATATAGGGGCCTCCTTTTAAAGGGGGCTTAAATATGCTGAAAAGCCCTCTGCCTGCAGACCCCCCAAACACTGGCCAGGGTTAGGGAGAAAAGGCCATTGACACCATCAATACGGGGACAGTGTGCTTTGGTGTGTGGCGGAGTACAGTCACCCCCTGACCCAATGCACCCACCCATGTTGAGGTCATGTGTCCTGGTATGGTTGAGGCGGGCACTCACTCCTCCACCCCCCTTTTGTGGCCTGGCAGGCTTTGTGCTCTGATGAAGGTTTGGTTTAGCTTTTGGGGGGGCACAATGCCATTTCCTATGTTATTTTTGGCATAAGGGATCCCCTCACAATCAAAAACAGACCTGTGGTCTGTTATTGTTTTTGTGATGTAACCCATGCTAAAGTTTTTTCTTAATATTTGCATTGGGTACCCCTTACAGACTAAGCAGTGCTTTGTTGGCTCAAAAATAAACTCCATCAATACTTTGTTACACTTTGCCACTTTGTGGTGACATGTCTAATTATATAGAGACAGAGAAAGAGAAACATAGGTGTGGAGCTTAGTGTATGTGTATCCCCCAAACATTTAAAGATGTATTTCCTTTCTGGCAAATGTACAAAGGTTGTTTAGTTAGGTTTTTATTTTTGCAAACACAATCTTTTCAAATTTAATTTCTCTCAAAAATCTCTGTCTCCACAGATCCTCCTCCTCCGCAAATATGACAGTGGCTTGTCGCATTTTAGCAAGCAGACAATTGTCAGAAAAGTCCAAAGCCAGCTGCGTCAGAAATTTCGGCACAGCATCTCTGTCCTCCAGGTTCAAAGATCCTGGAGTGACATAAAGCGCCGAAAGACCAAGGTGCTGAGGCAGGCGGCGGCTCAAATTTCTGGTAAGTCTCTACGTAATAACTATCTGCTGCACTATGCATGTGTATGTGTGTGTAAACAACCTTTAAATCACTTTTGAATTGGGCCTTAAATTCTATTCTCTTTTGCTACTTGTTCTAGACACAGCTGATGGACGTAAGGCAGTTGTCTGCTTGCTAAAAGAGCAGAAGAGGAGGACTGCAGTTTTGCAGTTTGTGGCTCCTGGGACAGAGCCACTTCATCGGCTGCGGGAGGTAAATGGTAAGTAGAGGCTTGGGAATGTTTGGCTAGCTACATTTTGCTTCCTTTGGGGGAGGGGGGAACATTCCTAAATTGTTATTGGATTTTCCTTTTTTTTTTGTAACACTTACATCTAGTCATTTTTTTTGCAACATTGAAACACTCTAATCTTGGGGGGGGGGGGAGCTAATGTTCTTTCCTTTTTTGCAAAGCTTGGATTGCTCTTACAATGAGGAAGATTGTAACTGCAATTTTTTAACTATCCTGAATGGGCTTTGTTCGTGACAACTGTTTGACAGTGATCTGGGCTTGTCTACACCTAATTGCTTGGTACAAAGTGGTGTGATTGGGCCAGGTAGCATTTGCGAGCTGGGTGAAAAAATCACCTCACTGGTAGAAGAAGCAAAGCTGTTTGGAATAACCTGCTTCCAGAACAGCTTTGTGGAGCTTGAGTTGCTGTGAATGCATCTTAAACACACGATCTTCAGGCTGCTTAAATTTACCAGAATAAGTAAGCCAATAACTACTTTAGTGTGGGTGACCGGGGGGGCACCCTAGTGGATGTACAGTGACCTCCTGGTTCCAAACATGCCCAATAATTCACATTGATGTCATTGTGCCTGTTTGTGCTGCCTGCCCCAAGGAAATATCCAATGGACATCCAATGGACATGTTACAACCTTTGGCACTAAACTTGTTTTAATATTGTGTATTTTGCTGCCATGATAAGTAGCTTCATGTTTGTGGACTAAAATTGAGTGTAATTTGCGCTGTTCTTTCTGTAGAAATGAGTGACGAAGAGGAGCAGCAGGAGCCCCCCCCTCATCCATCTCAATGTAAGTACCTTCTCAATGTGCTTGTCTGTTTTCTTTGTCTCTTGTCATACTTTGGAGGAGTGATTTTTTTGGTATGTGTTTTTGGAGCAGCAGACCCATCTCCTGCCGGGATTCAGGAGGAGGGAGAAGCTGAGGCCTCCCCCTATCCATCTCATGGTAAGTACCTTCTCAATGTGCTTGTCTGTTTTCTTTGTCTCTTGTCATACTTTGGATGAGTGATTTTTTTGGTATGTGTTTTTGGAGCAGCAGACCCATCTCCTGCCGGGATTCAGGAGGAGGGAGAAGCTGAGGCCTCCCCCTATCCATCTCATGGTAAGTACCTTCTCAATGTGCTTGTCTGTTTTCTTTGTCTCTTGTCATACTTTGGATGAGTGATTTTTTTGGTATGTGTTTTTGGAGCAGCAGACCCATCTCCTGCTGGGATTCAGGAGGAGGGAGAAGCTGAGGCCTCCCCCTATCCATCTCATGGTAAGTACCTTCTCAATGTGCTTGTCTGTTTTCTTTGTCTCTTGTCATACTTTGGAGGAGTGATTTTTTTGGTATGTGTTTTTGGAGCAGCAGACCCATCTCCTGCCTGGATTCAGGAGGAGGGAGAAGCTGAGGCCTCCCCCTATCCATCTCATGGTAAGCACCTTCTCAATGTGCTTGTCTGTTTTCTTTGTCTCTTGTCATACTTTGGATGAGTGATTTTTTTGGTATGTGTTTTTGGAGCAGCAGACCCATCTCCTGCCAGGATTCAGGAGGAGGGAGAAGCTGAGGCCTCCCCCTATCCATCTCATGGTAAGTACCTTCTCAATGTGCTTGTCTGTTTTCTTTGTCTCTTGTCATACTTTGGAGGAGTGATTTGTTTGGTGTGTGTTTTTGTAGAATCATACCCATCTCCCACCTGGAGTCAGGAGGAGGAACAGGAGGGAGAAGCTGAGCCCCCCCCCCCATCCATCTCATGGTAAGTAGCTTCTCAGTGTGCTTGTCAGCTTTATGTGTCCCTTGTATAACTTTGGTGGCTTATTTTTTGCTGGATTTGTTTGTTTTTTGGAGCAGCAGCACTCCGTTCCCCCAGGACAGAGGAGGAGACTGACAAAGAGGCCACCCCCTCTCCAGCCCAAAGTAAGTACCCTTCATGTTTAAATGTTTTCTGTGTCCTTGTTTTAACTTTCAAGACCGCAAGGTTTTTTTTTAATGGTTGCTTTTTTTCATTTATGTAGCACCAGCTGTCTCACCAATTATGGCTGAGGGCAGTGGGAGAGGGGAGTCTGGCTCACCAGCCTCCTGTAAGTCCATTCAATGTTGGGTTGCCATCTCATCCCTTTAAACCTCAACACATATTGATTACGCAGGTTCTGTGGCTGATTAAGGTGGTAATTAAACTCACTCAGTGCCCTATCTGCATTAAATTAGCCTCATAACCTGTGAAATTCATTTGTGTTTGGGTTTAAAGAGATGAAGTGTCAACCCTACTTCAATGGACTATCAGGCACGTTTTCCATGGATGAGGAGAATGCCTCACCTCTGGCCCAGTGTAAGTACCTTCAATAGTATTTACATATGTCATGTGGGTACTAATAGGGATCTGTATATGTACACATGTGTAAATTACATGTTTTTGATGATACAATTTTTGTTAGCTGTTGTATGTGACAGGAAGGTTGAAGTGTTGGATTTGTAGGATTAGGAAGTTTAAGGTAATGTAAAGCTGTCCATTCAGGATCTGTCATTCTGTCCACCAAATGGTCTCAAATGGCATGTTTATTATTTGCACATAGTTATTGCTGCTAGGGTAGTGGTTAACTTTGCCCTATTAGAATCTGGTCATGGTTGCTGTGGGGAGCATTGTTGGACAAAGTAGGTTTTATTCAGTTTCAGGAGGCCACCCTCTTCTAATTTGTTGTTTGGTTCCATGAATTGTACATGGTTTAGTTTCTAACTTGAAATTATATTTAGCTGGGTTTACCTCACTTTATCCCGCTGTTTACACCATTACAGATGTGGCCGGCTTGTCTTCAACATTGTGGGTGTTATTATGGAGCTCCTTAACCCCTGGTCTAAACCTTTGTTTCTTTTTTTTTCTAGCTTGGTTCCAAGTGGAAAGGCCGTGTCAGGCGACCAGAGTGCCCCGAGGAGGCTGGTCCTCCTCGGAGGACTCTTTTGACAGCCTGCCACCTTCGTTTGTCCCCCAGACACAGTACCAAGTTGCTCAAGGTAGGTAAACTGTTTATGTATTTTCCCTAATGTGCATTATTTGTTTGTGTAGAAAGTCTAGGTGTGTGTGTGTGTGGCAGAGCACACTTAAACTGTTTGTAAAGGCAGAAGGTTTTTTCACGTAATGCATTAAGAAAAAAAGCCTTCTGTATGCAGCAGATCCCCTCAGCCCCCCCTGAGCCTATCTTGCTCCAGTGATGTTGCAGGAGACCGTCGGCTGGCCAAACATAATTGGCTGAGATGGCAGTGCAGCACCATTTAATCCCGCTGATGTCAGTCCAAATTATTGAGCCAATGAGAGAGAGGAGGCGGAGCTGATCCACGCCTCAATTTCTGAATGTACACAGGGAGCTTGGCTTGGGTGCCCCCATAGCAGGCTGCTGTGAGGGCACTCAACAGGAGGGAGGGTCCCAGAGTGCCATAGAGGGACCTGAGAAGAGGAGGATCAGGGCTACTGTGTGCAAAACCACTACACAGAGCAGGTAAGTATAACAAACAAACGAGATGTTACAATCACTGTTAATGTAGTTTGTCCCTCAGTCATACCATTTCTGAAAACCCTCTTCAGTACAGAAACATGGAGTACATATCTTTGAGCTACCAGCTTCTCTCTGAAGCAGCAAGCTTTCAAGGGAGTGTTGAGGGTGTAAGGAAAGAGAGAGACATACCGAGAGGAGAGGGTGTGAGAGAGAGAAAGGTGTAAAATAGTAGGGGGGTTAATGGGTGAACATTTAGAGGAAGAGAGGGGAGGGTGGATATGGGGTGCAGAAAGATGAGAGAACGGGGCAGGGGGAGAATGAGGGGGGTGTGAAGATACATGGAGGAAGTTAGAGAGAGAAAGCAGGAGGGTGAGAGAAAGGAGCAAGCCACAAAAAGGATCAAGACAGCCTGTCAGCCTTCCCACCATACTTCACTTGGCAGTGAGGGAAGGGGACACAGCTGTTGTTTCAGGGCAGCAGAGGGGGCAGGATGGTATGGAGGACAGGACAGATCTGTCAGTGTTGTTAGGCAGAGGAGGCAAGTGTGTTAGTGCAGGGTGGAGGAATGGGGAGCTGTGTGTTTCCTGGGTAAGGTCCTAGTGCTAGCTCCTCCTCCTCTCAGCTGCTGCCTCCATCAGCCTCATCCACTCAGGCTGCCTCTTTCTCCCCTCTCTATCTTGACATCATGATGTGTGTCCCCCAGCATGGGTTGCCATCCTCTGCCTCTTTGTCTCCCCTATGCACAGTCACATGGGTCCACCTCACCTCCAAATCTCAGTTAGTCTTTAGTCACTGTCAGCAGGGTGTGGGAGCACTAGGGAGGCTGAGCCTTTCTGGAGAAGTAATGTCTAACCTTCTCCACTTGGAGTGCTGGGGCCTAGGCATATCCAGCAGGGTTTGGTAGAAACAAGGCAGCCCTAGAAAACAGTTATTGGACAGGGTATGGTGTGCATCTGTCACAGGACAGGGCTCTGGGAATGGGACATGGGCTACTTGTGTGAGGGCCTAAGGATTCAGAAAAAGCCCTGGTTGTTTTCCACATTTCAGGCAGGGTTGTCTCAAGCTTCATGTTTTTTGGGGCCACCAATGAGTGGGCCCTGGGCAGCTAACCCTTTTAGTCTGTGTATAAGATGGCCATGGTGTGTTTTTATTTTTTTGGGGGAGGGGGGTTGTTTACTACTAAATTAGGCCAGAGTATGGTCCAACTAACAAACATGTGAGAATGATAACTTGCACTGTGCCTTTTGTTAGAAATCTTGGCATTGTAGGTGTTTGGGATGTGGAGTTTTGTAGGTAAGGAGTCCTTCTGCACCTAGACTGCAAGAGGCTTGTATCCTGTGACAGTTTGATATGAATACTCACATACGTTGAATGGGTGCAAGGGCTGCCCAATTAGTGTGGACACTCTTATTGGAGTGTTGTCATGGAGAGTTTGAGGCTTGGCCCACAAATTCCCTTGGCAAAAGTGAGAACTATCAAGCATAGTACTGCTGGCACCACACAACTGCAAAGGTAGACAGTTGCTTGCCACATCTGTCAGCTGTGACATTTGTGTAGGGCCTAAGGTGATGTGTTACATCTCAAATGGTTCCCCAAAGAGTATGTGAGCATTTTTGGCCCTGAGTAGCTTGGTGTAGTGTTGTTTGTTTTACACAAGTACTATATCTAAGCTTTCCTTTAAGCCTTAGGGGTCTTGTCATCTAGCTTACTTCAACAATCAAGAAGAGGATTTGGCTGTGGCTAGGGTTCCCCACTTGTTTGATGTATTATGTGACTATTTTTCCTTCATTTGTTGTTCTTATGTCATGGCTCAACTTATTTATCTTTTTTTTATATTTATCTTTACACAGCTTCAACTCAGTCAACAAGGGCTGCTCAGCTGCAAGCCCAGCCCTCTCAACAGGCACTTCCTCAGAATAGGAGCGGTCAGTCTCTCAAATATTTAGATAGATATATATATATATGGAGAGAGAGAGATAGATGTATTGACATTTTAATAGAGAGTGAAGTGTGCACATGTAACTTAGCTAGCAAGCTAACACACCCCATACTATATTGATTTGTTTGCCTTATCCTGGTGAGGTTTAAATTTCACCCCTGTTACATTTTTGTTTTATCAGACAATTACTGTGATAAGTCAGCTCTGGACAGTTTCCCCTGACAGCTTATTGTGTCTGCCTATGGCCCCCTTAAAGTTTGTCGAAGCTTAGCACAATAGAACAAATCCTAAAACAGTTCGCTAGTGAGTACTAACTTGTTCCCCAAAAACAAAGTGCTTCAGCCACTCTGATCTCTACCATCTTCATGAACAGGGCTTCTCCCTCCTAGCACACACCTAAATAATCTTTGCAGGTCAATAGGAAACCCTGTGTGAATGGAGCTGGACATCATTATGAACATAGAGATATTTATGGAGATTGAGAATAATCAGATAATCTTGGTGGCCAAGGAATTCCACTTACATGTGCATTGAAGGATTTGGGTTAAGGAATTAAGGATGACTACGTGACCTAGCAAATTATCATGTTTTACCATGAATGTATGCAATCCATGGCTGATATGCTACTGTGCCTAGTTGTTGATGTAGTTGTTCTATGAATCAATGGGATCTGCTTTTTGACTCCAGCTATTTTTTTTTCTCTTTTCTCCACAGTCATGACTGACTTGTCCAAGGTGGAACTAGAAGACCTCCTGACGTGGACGGTCAGGAGGATGAAATATTTGGAGAGCCAATTGGGGGTTGGACCTGCAGCTGACCAGCCCTTGGTGTTGAATTCTTTTTAACAAATAGCATTTTAGTTTTCCCTTGTTATTTAGTTTGTACATATTTGTTTTGAAATTGTTCCAAAGTTTTGCAAGTCTCTAAAGTTTTTAAAAACATATTTACTGTTTTGTGTCTTTTTTGTAAGGTAGCCAATCTTGCTCACTTCAGTTGGAGAAGATGGGCCTGTCTTGAAAGCATTTTCAGGACTTTGTTGGCTCCAGCTTGCTTACCTCATATTTGGCTTTTTTGAAGTTGCATATTTTGGGCACAACATTACACATCATGCAGAGACATGTTGCAGACAGGAGCAAGAGATGTGTCCAATGTGAACTGAAGCTGACATTTGGCCCCCCGTCCCCCAGCTTGACAATGCAACCAGACTATTTCCAAAGTGCTGTGTAATTCATGCATATACAGGAGAAATCGGCCTTGGAACCCACCAGGCTTCACACCCAGTTGCCCTTAGCCTAGATGACGGCCAAAGCAAACGAGAGTGGAATCTAAAAATCTGTTTGGCCAAGACAACGCTGGAGGCCTGGACAGGTAGATGCCCCAGTAGTCCAAGACTCCAGCTCCAGTATTTTAGGCTGCTGACTTACTTTTGTTTTTGTATGTGTGTGTGGTCTGTGTAAGCTTGTTCTGTTCCGGTTAGATACATCAATTTTTAAGGTGAATGCTTGCCCTCTGCAATCTGAATCCTTGTTTGATTTGGGTTTGTGAATTCTACTTCATTCTAATTTCCCAAAAAGACTTGAGTAACCTTTTCCATATTTGGCATGGTCTCTAAATTGAGGACAGGGAACTCTTTGTGAGTGAAGTTGTGCTCCCTGGCCCAGGTGTGTGAATCAACTTACAAAAAGTATGTATGCAGCATGTAGCCCAACTGTATTACTAGTTCTTCCATCAGGTCAGGTCTATGTTGGTTTATCCAGAACCAAGAGGTCCAGGGATTTGCAACTTCTCCTGGAAGCATTAGCAGTTATGGTAGAGCCAAGTTTTGTGCAAGGTAAAAAACAAAGAAGGAGATCTAATGGGGCCTTAGTCAGCTTTACACAGCACTTGTGTGTTCATGCTCACCCACATGTCGGTGTTATGGTCACAGGAGGTGAAGCTGGAGGGTGTGATGGAGTGCTGGGACAAACTAGTGTCCTTTTGTGGATGTTAGTTCCATAGTGCATGCATACCTGCCCTGAATCAGGCAGGAAATGATTCTCTGTTTTTAAAAACCAGACAAGGGGTAACGTGTTACACTGTGCCAACAAAGACCTTAGCCTTTAGCAAGCTAGGAACAAAAAGAAAGAAAACACAACTCCAAAAACATGTCCAAATATCAAACCTTCTCTGTCTTAAATGCATTTCATGCCAGGCTGGCCTTTTTGTCATTACCACTTTGTTGAAAAGAAGGCGATCTGGCTATTTATACACCTCCTTTGATGTTGGAGTAAATGAGGAAGCCCAGGGGGTAGATTTAGACAGCATTGGCATTTTAGGGGAGGAGAGTGTTAGATGCACTACTCGTTTCAAATACACGGAACAGTGACAAGGAAAAATCCAGGCAACACTACCAAACATGTATCAGCAGGGTGATAGACTCACCCTGAAAGTGACAACATTCCTTGATGACATTTAAATGCAAAAATGGATGGCATATAATGCCTCTCTTACATGTGTTAATGCTCTTTTATAAACCTGGCCCCTCCAAAAATATTTTAAAGACAGCTTGCTAGTAGAAAATACACAAATCAAGCAAACTCCAAAACAAATCCACGCATCACCGCTTAGAATCAGTTAGGTGCTCAATGAGAACTGTTGTATTTCGAAAGGTAACCTTTTATGTTTGCCTTCTTATTTGAGGATTGAGACTAGTTTGTTTAATTTTAAGCACTTGTTTGCTATCATAAAAACACCTATGTATAAATGCCGATGTTACCAAGCCAGTGACATTCCTTCCCATGCCTATTTGGCCAAGAAAGAACAACAAGTTCTTTGAAATGTGAACATTTATTTACAAAAATGGAGCCAAAATTAACAAATAAAAATATATAAATTAATCCAAAACAATAAGGCCAAAAATCAATGGGGAGGTGGTGGCTGCTGCTGCTCAGGGGGCAGGTGTGAGGGGACCGAGGAGAGGGTAGGGACTTGTGAGGGTTGTGTTGAAGGGGTTGGGAAAGTGGCTTGGAAGGGGGGCTGTATCAAGGGGTAGTGAGGGAATTGGCTCAGGGGCTGTGTCTGGAAGGCTTGAAGTGTGTATTGCGGGTGTTGGAAGTGTTGGGGTGTTGTGGCTTGGTGTAAAGTGTAGGACTGGGCTTGGATGAGATTCTGTTGATGGGCTTGTGCTTGGGTGTGTGCTTGGAGGAGGTTAAGGGCACGGGTCAGCTCTTGTTGATAGGGTGAAGGAGAGGGGGCCTGGACAAAGTGGGCTGGGCAGGAGATCTGGGGAGGGTGGGCCTGGGGAAGGACTTGCAAGGTGGTCTGGTTGTATAAATTTTGTGGAGGGTCCTGCTGGGGTGTACATGAGGGGTGGGAAGGGGGGCCAGAATTTTGGGTAAGTTGGGGTGTGTGGGTGAGGTGATCAGCAGGTGAGGATTGAAGGGGGAGTGTGGAATCTGAGGAAGGGGCATATGTGTGGTGTGTGTGGGAGGGGGGAGCGGGGTTTAGGGGTTCACCATTGGGAGGGGACTGGGAATTGTTGGAAGTGGCTAATTGGGGATGCGGCACCCCCCCGGCTGGCTGCCCATTATTTAGACGATTTTGCTGTTCCAACAGTTGACGTATGGCCAGCAGTTGTTCCCCAATATACTGGTTGTCTGCATGCTGGTTAGTGGCCATAGTTTGCATCACTTGATGCATATCCTGTTGGATCTGCTGCAGGATCTCCTGGTTATCAGTCAACTTCTGCACAGATTGCTGTGTGAGCCCCAGTAACCTTACTAAATCACTTGTTTCAGAAGGCCTCCTTTGCTCATTGAATAACTCTATCTGGGCAACCAGCCTTTCTAGTAGGTTAAAATGTGGGTTGTGATAAGGTGGGGGGTGTGCCGATCCAGCTGCATCCAATGCTGGCTAAAAGACAAAAAAAATAGAAGTTACTCACAAAATCTTTTCTCACATCATAAACGCTACAAGCATACAGTGGGACAGGTGGATGGACTGCCAACAAACACAATTGCTCATGTAGGCAGCCTCCGACCACTTAAGATAATGCCTTCCCATTATATCTTTATTACAAGCATTACAATGGCTGCACTGTTTGGACGTCAAAAAGTTCTAATCTTGACCCAAACTGCTAGCCTCATTCTTGTGATTTGGACAAAGTGCCATACTACACCCCATACTTGGAACATTCCCCTTAAAGATATGACAATCCTGACTAAGCAATACTCCACCCCACAAGAAGTTGAGGCACACATCAAGTTTGCCTTTCCAAATCATGGCCTAGCTGGAATATAATTGTTAGAGAATTGGAGGAACATTTGTTTGCCTGACAAAAGTGGAATTTCTTACCGGACGTTCAGGCAACCCGGGTTCAGCAGCTGCAGAGAGTATAGGATTTGCTGGTGGAGTGCCTGAATGTCCCTGCCAAGACCAAAAAGATTGAAGCTATGCCATTTCCAAACAACATGTGTAACAAAAATTTGGACATGTCCACCTTGTAACGTCATATCACCTACCCCAACATTGGATGCAGAATCCTCGCCACCTCCAGCTCGAGCTCCAGCTGCACCAGGGGACAGATGTTCTAAAAAAGAAAGGTCAAGAATTTTTTGGTCCTAAAAATTAGGCTGTAGGGATGAGCTGCCATTTTTGAACACTGGTTTAAGGGATCGGGCACTGGCACAGAATAACATTCCAATCTTGCTTCCTCCTGTTTGACATGGCACATGGAACACTTGCAAACACACCCCAAAATAACAAGTTGTGTGTAGAAAGAGGTCTGTTAGTGGTCAAGAGCCGGGGATACATTAATGACTAGTGGCCAGCAAGGAAGAAGATGTGTTAGTCTTGATGCATAATGATTATAAGTGACAGAAGCAGAATAAACCCTGGCCTGTCAACATCCAAGCTTATCTAAATTTTTAGTGAAACATTTGTTGGCCAGCACTATGAAAACAATGTTTATTGCTTAATCCAGAGTCCTACAAAGAATTCTACACACCAATTAGCAATACATACCAATAACTTCCTCCAGGCTTTGCTGCAGGGGCTGGTCCCGTTCCTCCTCCTCCTCCTGCTGATGTTGTGCTGTGGATAGGACATTGCCGTGTGAGTTGGTTTGTAGAGGATATTACAGCCTTACATATTGGTTGGCACATTCACATTTTGAACTTACCAGGAGAGAGCTGCATCCTCTCCTCAGTATGTGGGGCATCTTCAGCCATAGCCTCCTCAGCTGAGCTGGGAGGGGCTGACGCTCCCCCTGGAGATAGGCGAGAAACCAAAATGAATTTGCAGGACAAGTGTAAAAGTATTCCAATGTGTCCATTTTTAGACTGGGTAGAAAATTCAAAGAAGCTGACACAAAGTAATGGCCAAGAGTTAGTTACCATGCTGCCAATCATCCGTATCAGCACGAGTTCGGAGTCCTAGAATTGTGTCCAACTGGATGAGTGGCAGGAAATCTTGCTCATATTGATGGAGGAGCGCCACATAAGCAGGTGGGATACCCTGGCTCGTCACATGCCCCTGCCCAGCCCAGCGAGCCAGCCTGTCCTTAATGCCTTTCTTGATGTCCCCCACACGCTTCTTGAGGGTATCGATGGAACGGTGCTCCACATTGCCCACTGCATTGACAGCCACTCCAATTTCCTCCCACAGCCGTTTTTTGGCCGCCTTACTTGTTCGGAGGGCACAGGCTCCTGCGATCTGCTCATATCTGGGTATATATGCAGTCACAAGAGCCTGGTTCTCCCTGGAGGAGAAGTGGGGACGCCGGCGAGAAGTACCCACACTTCCTCTCCTCCTTGAAGTACCCTGTTCAGGGCTTAAAGAAGGAGAGGCAGCATGTGGAGAACGTCTCCCGCCAGCTTCCACCTCTTCTCTGGAGGAAGCAGGCACCCTTCTGGCAGCAACTGGAGCCTCCCTCACACCCGAGCCAGACAACGTGCCCAGCCTGGCCCCAGGCCCCGGCCTGCCCCCCCTCTCCCTCCCCCTCCCCCTCCCCCTCCCCCTCCCCCTACTCTCCTTCACCCTCCCCCCTCCCCTCCCCCTTCCCCTTCCCCTCCCCCTTCCTGGGGGTGACATGGGTGGACCAGATGGGCAGGTGGTCTGACTGAGTGGCAGCAGCGTACTGGGACAAAATCTGAAAAAGAAACAGAACAAAACTAGGTCAGCGCCTGAACTTGAAAGTGCATAGCACACATCGGGAACACAGACACTTACCAAACACACACCGAACACAAACAATGGCTCTCTGCTGGGGGGGGGATTAAGATAAGTCTGCAAAAGAGACAGAACAAAAAGAAGTGAACACCTGAGTTTGAAAGTGCATAGCGCACATTGGGAACACAGACACTTACCAAACACACACCGAACACAAACAATGGCTCTCTGCCAGGGGGGGGGGGGGGGGATATAGATAAGTCTGCAAAAAAGAGACAGAACAAAAAGAGGTGAGCACCTGAGTTTGAAAGTGCATAGCGCACATCGGGAACACAGACACTTACCAAACACACACCGAAAATAAACAATGGCTCTCTGCCGGGGGGGGGGGGGGGGGAGGGGAGGGTATAGATAAGTCTGCAAAAGAGACAGAACAAAAAGAGGTGAGCACCTGGGTTTGAAAGTGCATAGCGCATATCGGAAACACAGACACTTACCAAACACACACAGCAACAAACAGTCCCCCCAAAAAAGGGAAGGGCCAATTTGGCCCAGAGAAAGGCATAAAACGTGTGGAGAAGCAAAATAAACTGCAGTCATTTGTATGACTTCAAGTACAGCAGCTACAGGCAAATAAGGCAACTTAAATGCACACCCCCAAGAGCTTGGCTCAAACAATTATGGGGCGTACACACGGTCGGACTTTTCGTCTACAAAAGTCCAACGTACGCCGACGGACTAAAGCTGGCTGGTAATCCGATCGTGTGTGGGCTTCTTCGGACTTTCAGCGGACTTTTTCAGCCTCAAATCCGACGGACTTTAGATTTGAAACATGCTTCAAATCTTTACGTCGCAACTACGACGGACCCCGAAATCCGCTCGTCTGTATGCTAGTCCGACTGACAAAAACCGACGCTAGGGCAGCTATTGGCTACTGGCTATCAACTTCCTTATTTTAGTCCGGTGTACGTCATCACGTACGAATCCGTCAGACTTTTGTGTGGTCGTGTGTAGGCAAGTCCGTTCGTTAGAAAGTCTGCCACAAGTCCGCCGCAAGTCCGCCGAAAGTCCGCTGGAAGTCTGTCGGACAGGCTGTCGGACTTTTGTAGATGAAAAGTCCGACCGTGTTTATGCCCCATAAGGCTTCATTCACAGTTTTATGACTCCAAACTTGGGGCAACTTTAGAGTGAGCTAACTTGGATGCAATTTTGGCTTTGCCCATTGAAAATGGACAACTGTTGGCCAACCAGGCATGTACTGGCCATTGGGAATACCGGGAGTTTTCCGGTGGGCTGATGGCTCAGTGGTAAGTTTTTTATGCAGAGTTCGGCGGCAGCAGGAGCACGGCTAAGGTTGCCACCTCATCCCTTTAAACCGGAACACATATGAATTACACAGGTCCTGTGGCTGATTAAGGTGGTAATTTAACTCACTTGGTGCCTTATGTGCGTTAAAATTTGCCACAGAACCTGTGTAATTCATATGTGTTCGGGTTTAAAGGAATGAGGTGGCGAACCTAAGTGCGGCAGCAAACAGCGGCGGGGTTTTGGGGAAGGGGGTAAGTGAGGAGGGCATTTAGATGTGAGAGCCCATGAGGGAGAAGAGCTCCACCCCCTCCCTGACCACCAAAGAGGCAAACAGGAGCGGGCGCGGCCACCCTGGCACTTCCAGAACCTCGATTCCTCCACCTCCTCTCCTCTCTGCTCAAAGAACTGTGAGGCTCGGGCCGGAGGACAGGCTGACTGTGGGCCCGGAGGAAGAGAACATGCGGGAGGCAGAGGCTGCCAAGGAGCCGCTGAAAGGAGCAGAGCAGCGAGAGCACCCCCGGATCAAGAGTGAGACTTGGTGCTGCCGCTGCTGGCCATCAGGTACCCGGCATCCTGCACATACATGCCCGCACACTGAGACAAGGAGAGCAGAGGAGGGACTGCAGATAGGGACAGTGCTATGTGGTCTCTCTCAGTCCCCCCCTCTGTCTCAGCTCCCCCCTCTGTCTCTCAGCCCCCCCGTCTCTGTCTCTCAGCCCCCCCGTCTCTGTCTCTCACCCCCCCGTCTCTGTCTCTCACCCCCCCGTCTCTGTCTCTCAGCCCCCCCCCGTCTCTGTCTCTCAGCCCCCCCCCGTCTCTGTCTCTCAGCCCCCCCCGTCTCTGTCTCTCAGCCCCCCCCGTCTCTGTCTCTCAGCCCCCCCCCGTCTCTGTCTCTCAGCCCCCCTCCCGTCTCTGTCTCTCAGCCCCCCTCCCGTCTCTGTCTCTCAGCCCCCCTCCCGTCTCTGTCTCTCTCACCCCTTCCCTCTCATCCAAACCCTGACTCTTAGGCCGCTTTCACACTGGGGCTGGTGTTGACGGTGGCACGCTGCTAGTTTTAGCGGCGATTTAGCGTCATTTTGGCGGCGCTATTCGGCCGCTAGTGGGTCGCTTTTAACCCCCGCTCGCAGCCCAAAAAAAGGGTTAAATGCGCCCGTGTAGCGCCTCTGCCGAAGCGCTTTGCAGGCGCTTCGGCAGCGATGGCCATTCATTTCATGGGCAGGAGCGGTGGATACTTTCTCAGCCCCCCCGTCTCTGTCTCTCAGCCCCCCGTCTCTGTCTCTCAGCCCCCCCGTCTCTGTCTCTCAGCCCCCCCCGTCTCTGTCTCTCAGCCCCCCCCCGTCTCTGTCTCTCAGCCCCCCCCGTCTCTGTCTCTCAGCCCCCCCGTCTCTGTCTCTCAGCCCCCCCGTCTCTGTTTCTCAGCCCCCCCCATCTCTGTCTCTCAGCCCCCCTCCCGTCTCTGTCTCTCAGCCCCCCTCCCGTCTCTGTCTCTCAGCCCCCCTCCCATCTCTGTCTCTCTCACCCCTTCCCTCTCATCCAAACCCTGACTCTTAGGCCGCTTTCACACTGGGGCTGGTGTTGACGGTGGCACGCTGCTAGTTTTAGCGGCTATTTAGCGTCATTTTGGCGGCGCTATTCGGCCGCTAGTGGGTCGCTTTTAACCCCCGCTCGCAGCCCAAAAAAAGGGTTAAATGCGCCCGTGTAGCGCCTCTGCCGAAGCGCTTTGCAGGCGCTTCGGCAGCGATGGCCATTCATTTCATGGGCAGGAGCGGTGGATACCCTGCTCCTCCACCGCCCCAAACATGCTGCTTGCAGGACTTTTGTTACTGACCTGCCACACTGGGACTGCAGGGGAGGTGTTTTTCAGGTGCTTTACAGGCATTATTTTTGCCCCAAAGCACCTGAAAAATGCCTCTCTCTTACACTCACCCCCTTTCCCTCAACCCCCCCTCTCTCTTTTTGGTGGGCGGGATTTTTTGGGTTTTTAAGGGGGGCAGCATTTTATTGAATTAAAGTGGGACAGTCTGGATGAAGTCCAGGGCCAAATTTTTGACCCAGTCCAGCCCTATGGCAAACTGATTGTCTGACATTTAGGTAAGACTTTTATGTAACTTCTGCAGGTTGCCCTTGAAGTCTAAGGCCCTTAACTTGCATGAAAGTCAGTGTTAAGTAGTGCATGAACTACATGGAACACGCTGCCACTGTATTTTGCACAAATATCAATGGGTAACATTCAAAAACATGTTGAATAAAGATGGGCTCAGACGTGTTGGCAGCTCCAGATGCCTGAGCCCACCAGGAAGCTCACACTGCACAGCACTAATCACAGGCAGTGACACATTTCCCGATCTGTGCTGCCACGGATCGGGAAATGTCTCACTGCCTGTGATTAGCTATGCACAGTGTGAGCTTCCTGGTGGGTTCAGGCAAGTGGGTTAGAAAAAAAACATGCCCAAGCACATACTTAATGTTGAACAACTGGATATGCAATTTTGATGTTTATAGTTGCATGACAAATGTGAATGTAGTTTTCTGCTATGGCCGTGGCTAACACCATGGGGTCCAGTACATGTTCTGTTCTCTGGTTCATGCTAAAATCAGGTGTGGTTTGAGGCTTGACTTGACAACCTAATTGGAGCCAAAGACGCACGTTACCTTTTTTAAGGCACCTTTCACACTTGCACGTCCTGAAAGTTGTGTGACTTGAATCACTGCTTGTGTATTCTTGATGTCTATGGAGCTCGTCGGGTAAAAGTCTGACTAAAGTAGTGCAGGGACTACTTAGAAGTCACTTCAAATTAAAATCGCACAGACATGAAGGTTAGTCTTTGTAAATCATGGGGTCCAACTTGTCATGTGACTTTATAGTCACAAGTTGCATTCCAGGTTGTACCCCATGATTTCCAATGAGTACTGTTCATATCTGTGCAACTTCAAGTCGCATCAACCTCAAAGTAGTTCCTGCACTACTCTGTTCCAACTTTGTAAACTTGAGGTCTATGGAGGTCAAGTCATATCAAGTCACAGGCAGTGATTCAAGTTGCATCAAAGTTGGACATCTTTCAAGTGGTACAAGCAGGAAAGTGGCCCTGGACGGCATCTGCTCTGCACCGGTGTGACCCAGCTTCATTGAGGGCCAGTCACACTCTCCTGTAATGAAAGTTGGATGTGGGGATTGGAAACACAGATCCAATGTGCATATATGTGAACAGAACTTTCTTTAAGTTAACAGACATGTTGTGCAAGCTTTTGGTGGGAGTATCAAGGTGACAGACATGTGGTAGTTGAACAGCATTGTAACCGTGGCTTCAAAAAAATCATGACCTGGAAGAGGAAGTAGCTGCAATCAGAAATCGGGAAAGATGGGAAACTGGGAAAATACAACCTGACTGAAGGAGAACCTATTACCAAGTGTAATTGCTTTTTGTAGCGGTGGACATGTGTGCATGCATGCAGACAGCTGAAAAATCACAGAGGCAGGGGTAGGTGATGTGTCTTTACAGTTGTTAAATTTTAGGTATGTGGTAATAGCATCTGGAGAGACATGTGTCAGGGGACAACATTGTCAAAATCATGGCTTTGAGAAATGATAAAAAGGAACTGGATAAGCATAGTATAAAGTGATCTATACAGTTATCACATTGGTACTCTTTGCTGTCCCTCTTGCTGTTATTTTGTTTCAAACAGCTTCACTTAGAGAAAAGGCCACTATCATAAGGCTCTGTTTCCACTACTGCGAGTTGTTGTGCGACTTGACACATGTGAAGTCGCATGACAAGTCAAAACCCATCTTTTTTAATGTTCCCTGTTCTAATTGGTGCGACTCAAAACAAGGTTTTTGCACTACTTTGTTCCGACTTCAGTGCGACTTATTCTCCCATGGTTTTCACCGGTCGCATGACATTGCATCAAAAATCGCATTGCAAAGTCACACTGTAAATCGCATGACTTTAGGGTTGCAATAGTGGAAACAAAGCCTAAGGGTTTAAGGGGAAGAATGAATGCTTTTATGTTTAATTGTTTTTTCTCAATGTAATGATTATTAATGAAAAGTATATGGTAGCTCCTGTGAAAGCGGATAAACTGAAGATTGGGAAAGGAAGGGGAAAAAAAGAGACATGTAAGAAATGTAAGTTGTAGAATGTTTTGTAATAGAAAAATTAATAAAGTGATTTAAAAAAAAAAAATGGCCAATATATATCCCAATTAGGGAAGCAATGCATGATTGTGAATTAGCGTGGTTGTACATTTATGTGCCACAGACGAATAGTAGAAGTATTCTAACTATGCTGTAGTGGTTCTTTATAATGTCATTCATATTATTGTTTTGTTAGCATGTTCAGCCAACAAAGACATTTCATCGGAGTATAAGTAATGTCTGCTATTTTGCAGTGTTAAACATTAAATATTTACAGTTAGAGCTCAATTACATAATAAACATAATTTTACATACAACTGGTATCTTCTAATATTGAGTTGTATGTAGATCTGTTTATTGTTTAGTTATGGCAGTGGTTCTCAACTCCAGTCCTCGGGACCCACCAACAGGCCAGATTTTAAGTATTACCTTGGGGAGTTGCAGACTAGAATACTGCAATCACTGAGCAGCAAGTGATATCACCTGTGATGTATTTCAGCTATCTTGCAAACCTGGCCTGTTGGTGGGTCCTGAGGACTGGAGTTGAGAACCACTGAGTTATGGTAATGATATATATTGAAGGTAGAGCTGTACACACTAGTTCAGTGTTTATTAACTCCAGTCCTCAAGGTCACGTCATGTCTTCAGGATTTCCCTCAGATGAAACAGCTGTGTTAATTACAAAGGTGATCACATAACCTGTGCAAAATAATGGCAAACCTGAAAACATGACCTGTTATGGTGCGGATTTTCAAAACACTACACTAGTTGCTTAGTAATCATAACTCCTATCTCGTAAAACACAAGGAAATTAGTTCCAATCGAAAACATACCACCACCTGTCTAAAGTTCAAGGGCAGATTTACAAACACATAATGGCACTTATGCATTTGCTACTGTTACTTCAGCCAGGTGTTGACCTATTTGGGATTTGAACCCATCAAAAGAGTGATTGCTGAGTGTTACTAAACAGTAGCTCAAACCACTAAGCTACCTTGATCAGTACAATTAGAGCAGAAATATACCACTGATAAATGATCAAATAATGAACATAGATAACTAGAACTCCATACTAACTTAAAGTACTAAAAAGCTATTTGAAATATGCAAGTCTAAAGTTGGTTACTGGTACCATCAACAAGTAGCAGTGCATTATTAGCAAAATATGTTATTACAATCTTGTAGACATGGCTTACCAAATATTGCAAAGAACAACAGCACACAACCCAACTTCACTTCAAAATTCCACACTGCAATGTGGTCTATATATAGCATAATATTGTGCGTACGCTAATTAGCCATCGCGTATTTATGTGCGCATGTTCGCCAGTGAGATCCTCTAATCACAAAATGGCAGAGATTGAGGAGCAAGTGATGTTGGCAGTGGCGGTACTTGTTGGTGCCTTTTGCGAGGCAGCCGAGCAGGAGGAAGCCGAGCAGGAGGAAGCCGAGCAGGAGGAAGCCGAGCAGGAGGCAGCCGAGCAGGACGTTTCTGCACCTGTGGCTCACCTTCGCCAGCCACGGCTTTTTGCCCCACGGGCATATTTTCAAAGCATGCGGGACTCTGATATCCGTAGAAAGTTTAGGTTAGGGCGAGAAGCAATTATGCACCTCTATCAGCTGATACAGCATAAAATTTCCCCCTCTACATACCGCAGTCATGCTGTGCCAGGCATGGTCAGGTTGCTTGCGACTTTGTACATCTTGGGTCGGGGCAGCTTCCAAGCCACTTCTGGAAGTATTATGGGTCTGAGCCAACCCACGGTATCCAGGGTGTTTATGCAGGTCATAGATACCATTCTTGACCTTGTACCACAATTTATTCACTGGCCACAGAATGAAGATGAGTGGAATGACGTGAAGGTGGCTTTCTACCACCATGCACAAATGCCACAAATCCTGGGGGCCATTGATTGTACACACGTGGCAATCAGGGCCCCCAGGATAAGTGAAGCATCCTATCGGAATCGCAAGCAGTACCACTCCATCAACGTCCAAGTTGTGTGTGACGCCAGACAGCGCATAATGAGTGTTCAGGCGGCTTTCCCAGGGTCATGCCATGATGCCTACATATTGAAACAGACGGGCCTGTTTCAGAAGTTTGAGGGTGGACAAATGCCGTCCGGGTGGCTTATTGGTACAGTATTGTTTTTTACGCAGCACATGCATTTTTTTTTACAGGCATCTAAAGTCACATGAAGGGATGGGAAGGACTAATTTTTGTTTGTTTTGTTCTTTCTTTTTATTTCTAGGTGATGCCGGTTATCCGCAGCTGAGGTGGCTGATGGCTCCAATCAGGCACCCCTCCGGGCAGCCACAACATCGCTATAATAGTGCCTTACGTAAAAGCCGGGGCATTGTTGAGCTTACCATTGGCCTGCTAAAGTCCCGGTTTTTATGTTTGGCCAGGCCCGGGGGGGAGCTACTGTACTCTCCTCAAAAGTGTTCCAGGATCATCCTTGCCTGTTGTGTCTTGCACAACATGTGTGTTGCAAGGGATGATTCCTGGGAGCTTATTGAGGAGAGGGAGCCAGAGGTCCGCCAGCTGTCGGTCCACAGAAACAGCAATACTACTGTTGGGGTTGCCACCCGGAATCAGCTGATTGCTGGTTATTTTACATGTACGTATTACAACATAGCTCGAGATAGAGAATGTGTAAAAAATTTCCTAGTTTGCAGGATATCCCTAAGGCTCGATTCACACCTATGCATGTTGCTTTTGAGCATTTTTGGAGGTTTTTTTTTCATGCTTGCCACGTTTTTGAGCCGCGATTTTGCCGCGATTTTGCCGCGATTTGCGTTTTTTTGTTTTTTTTACATTTTTTTTTTTTAGTCTTAAAAAAAATTTAAAAAAAAAACAAAAAACGGCAAAAAGCACCAAAAACGCATCAAAAACGCTGCAAAAACGGTGCACTTGCGTTTTTGATGCTTGTCCATTGAATTCTATTACATGCAAAACGTTGCATTTTGCATGAAAAAAAGTCCCCGACCCTTTCCAAAAATGCAGAGAAACAAAAAAGCATTGATGTGAACATGTTCCATAGGAACCCATGTTAAAAAATTCCCGTGCATTTCTGCAAAATGCAAAATGCATCAAAAAACGCGCTAGTGTGAATGGAGCCTCACCGGGACACAGATGCTAAGAAACATCTGACAGTTGTGATTGACCCTCTTCAGTGTGTAGTCAAGATGACAATTTACTTTGCCACTAACACTAAACTCGATTATGAACTGTGTGGCAATTTCAAAGGGAGTGGAGAGGGAGTAGAACACCTGGCAGGTGTTTGCTTGTGTCTGTGCCACATGTATATAGACATGTGCAATTTGTTTAGTTCCTAATTATTTTTTTAAAAAATTTTGACAAATTCATTAATTCCGAAGTTTCAGAATTTTTCCAGTTCCGAAATTTCCGATTTTCCTAATTTTCCAAACTTCCCGAATGTCCGATTTTACTAATTTACGAATTTCCAAAATTAATGAAATTCAGAAATTCAGAAATTAGAAATTTATAAATTCGGAAATCCAAAAATTAGGAAATTTGGAAATCCGACAAATTCGGAAATTCAAAAATTCGGAAATCCGAAAATACAAAATTCGGAAATTCTGAAATCCGAAAATTTGAAATTTGGAAGTTCTAAAATTCGGAAATTTTCAAAATTCCAAATTTCAGAATTTCCAAAAAAAGCAAAAAAAGAATGAAACGAAAACGATAAAAAATAAGTTTTTGTCAGTGCCCATGTCTAATATTTAGGAGGAACAATAACCTCAGCTAGGTATCTAAATGTGTTTTATGTTTTTTCAGCCAATTAACATCATGGCATGTACCCCAGGAAGCCTGGTTTGATGGACTGTCTGGCGTCACAGGTGTGTTTTTCAATCTTATCTTATATGTTTTTGTAGTTGCTAAAATAAGAGACCTCTTTAAAGGGGTTGTGAAGGTTTGTGTTTTTTTTGCATTAAGGAGAAAAAACACCTGTCAGTGACCGGCCCCCCAGCCCCCCGTTTTACTTACCTGAGCCCTGGAACTTGACCCGGCAGCAATGCTCTCTCTCTCTGCCCGGGGTTCTCGGCTCTTGAATTGGGTAGATTGATAGCAGCGCAGCCATTGTCTCCCGCTGCTGTCAATCAAATCCAATGATGTGAGCGCCAGGAGGCGGGGCTGAGTCCTGCATTTAGCCTCTATGGATGAATGCTGGACTCGGGAGCGCGCCTGCAAGGAACCCCCCTTGGGGAAGTGCTTCTCGAGGGAGTTATCAGATGTGTGAGGAGCCACGAGAGCCGCCGGGGAACCCCAGAAGAGAATGTTTGGGGCCACTCTGTGCAAAACCAGCTGCACAATGGAGGTAAGTATATGTTTTGTTTTTTTTCATACATATTTTTTGCTTTACAATCACTTTAAAGTGGGGTTCCACCCAAAAAAACAAACATATCTAAAAAATTCTAAAAAAAAAAACAAAAAAACATTTGGATATTTTTTTTGTTTTACTTACCTCTAAATGCCTGTTGCTAGGTGGTCCCTCGTAGTCTGCCCCTTCCTCTGCCTGGGCTGGTGACATCACTTCCCCCTGGCACAGGAAGGGCTCGGCTCTTCTCTCTCCTTCCTGTCAATCATCTGGGACTCATTACAGGTCCCAGGTGATTGAGCGGCCAATCACGGCGCTCGGTGCCGCTCGCGCATGCGCAGTGGGTGCCAGGCTGTGAAGCCACAGCCCGGCGCCCACAGTTGAAATGCCGGCGCCGACGAGCGGAGGGGGGGATGTGTGGGGCTTCGATCCCCCGCATCGCTGGACCCAGGGACAGGTAAGTGTCCAATTAAAGGTCAGCAGCTGCAGTATTTGTAGCTGCTGACTTTTAATTTTTTTTTTTTTAATGGCCCCCCTGGGTGGAACTCCTCTTTAACTTACAGTACATGCTCACTGCAGTGGTTAGCAACTGAACAGACATGACCCTTCTTTTCATGGGTGATTATGCTGGAGTTTGTGGCCTCTACTGCCAGTCAAGTGCCCTCCGAGCATGTATCTTGTTCTGGGAGCACCCAAGCCTTGCCCATGAGCCACTACTGTGCATGCCTGGCAACATACACAGTGCAAGCTCTGCCCCTGCCTCCCTCTCCCTCTATACAGTGTTAGCCAAAAGCAGTCACTGCTGTCTCAGCAAATCAGGAGAAAGAGTACACATACAGCCAAGGCTCTTGTGCCCATTAGTGGATCATGATGGGGCTCAGGTAAATATTCGAGTGGCTGTGTGGCTGCTGTCCAGAGAATGTTTTGTACCTTCATACATAGAAGCCAAATAGGTACAAATACCTCTGCCTTTGTAAAAAATATCATAGGCCAAAAATTGATAACCTCACTCCTGATCTGCAAAAGACTGAAACTAAAACTCAAGCTAGCCTGCACTGAGACGTGATTGTCATGATGAAATGTCACTTATCCTTTCCTCACATTTTACAGGAGTGGTCCTGCTTGCGGTTCAAGACAGCAGAAAGCCATCTTCATGTCCTCCACTCATCTTCATTCGTGTAAAGTGGATATTTTGTGGTACAAGGCAAGAACTGGCATCTAGAACCTGCATAAATACCCTGGCATATCAGAAGTGGTTTGGAAACTGCCCAGCAACCTGGCCATGCCTTTCCTGTATGCTGCTGATGGGGGTGCATAATTGCTTCTCGTTTCTAAAAGATCCTGCACCAAATATCGGAGTCCTGCATGTTTTACTTCATGTTTAAGTATGCACATGGTGCAATAAGCCGTGGCTGGCAAAGAGCGGGGAAATTTAAGCTTGCTACCTCCCTCCAAAAATCTCCTAAATAAAGCTAAATATTTGAACCTGAACAAGTATGTCACCTCTTTATTCTATTTCATTGACTTAAGCTGCCCATACACTATGCAATCTGATTGGCCAATGTATGTGCGTTTAACTTTACATGTAGGCAACCACTGTAAGATGAGGACCTGGCTAAAGAATCCATCCATTCATTCATTTAGCTTCTACCTAGACCTTAGACTACATATTTGAGGTTTGTTTGGAAGGGAATTTCTACTTAGGATTTCTGTTAAGAAACTTCTCATGTCTTGACTCGTGCAGCTCCAAAAAAATTGTAGCATGTCCATACACTAGCCAGTATGATTGCCCTATCAGTGCAATACATAGGGGGCTAGGTTTTTAAAATTTAGAGTGCTTTTAAAGACTAGTTTTTGAAACTTCAACCAACTGGTGCCATGGTTAGTATTTGAACCCAGGAGCTGCTAGTTAAGAGTGCTAACTACTAAGTCAATGTGCTGAGTAATATTATACCCAGAATATAATTGAGCTCAAATCCCAACGATTATATCACCTATGTAAAGCTTACATTTTTATCAACAGCATATGCTAAAAATAGGCCAGTGACTAATAGCCAATGCCACATCAGTATGAGCATGGTTGTTTCCATAATATGAATGCCTTAAATGAAAAACATTATTGTATAGAAGTAAAAGAATCAGTAAGAGTGTGCTCAGCTCAGTAGCCTAGTGGGCTCCACTCCTGCCTTTAATGACTCAACCCATGGGTTCAAATCCCACAGGGGGGATGTCACCCAATTAAACAAACAAGCCATTTGGGTCTGGTATAGAATTTAATGGGATCTCCATGCACAAGTTTTAAAAAATAAGAATATACTGCTGAGTCCAATGCAATCTTTTAGTAAGTGGTACCCTCTATGGGGTTGGAACCCATGAGTTCTTTAAGACCTTAGTCTTTCAAGGTAGAAGCACTGACCACTAGCCTATTGGCTAGGATGTATAAATGTGCTCAGCCCAATAGGCTAGCGGTTAGCACCTCTACCTTCAAAAATTCAGGTATTGAAAGACTCGTGGGTTCAAATCCCACAGAAGAATCCTAAAAGATTACTATTGGTGGGGAAAAGGAGAATTACTGTTAGCCAATTAGCCAAAGCAGCATACGGTGAATGCCAAGTAGCCAATACACTTTAATGTGCTTGATTTTATTGTATTAACTCTTCAAATGCTTGCAATGGTATGTAAGTATTCACTAATATTATGGTGTGAATCTCCAAACACTACACACTAGCTAACAAGCAGTTTACATTTGATAAACTTTATTGTATAGTATATAACACATCAAACACTAGTAAAAGTATTTTGTATGTATAATCGTGCTCAGCCCAATAGCCTAGCTGTTAGCACCTCTACTTTCAAAAATTCAGGTATTGAAAGACTCAGAGGTTCAAATCCCACAGAAAAATCCTACAAGATTGCATTGGTGGGAAAAAGAGAATGCCAGTTAGCCAATTAGCCAAAGCAGCACAAATATATATATATTGAAAATAGGTGATTGCCAAATAGCCAATGCACTTTAATGTGAATGACTTTATTGTATTAACTCTTTAAATGCATGCAATGGTATGTAAGTATTCAATTATATTATGATGTGACATTCCAAACAACACACACTAGCTAAAGGGCAGTTTACATTTCTTTGTTTATTTTTATTCACTTGTGCACTGAAAAAATAAACACAGCTGGTGGATGGTAGGTTGGCTGTTTGAACTCATACCATGAGTGGTGTGGAGATATCCAAGCAGACCACTAAGCCATTGTGCTAAGTACAAGACCTGCATAATAGTGTAGTATTATTAAAGAATGAACATAAATAATTACAGCTTTATAGTCAACTAAATTAACCACTAGGCGCCCGCACTATAGCCGAAAGACGGCTACAGCGCGGACTTCAATTGCCGGGAGGGCGTCCCTGGACGTCCTCCTGTTTACTTCTGCATTGCGCGCTCCCGCGGGCGCGCATTGCGGAAGTTTTGTGCTGGCCCTGTCCCTCGGACACAGCCAGTCACAGATCGCCGTAAACGGCCAATGACAGCGGCCGTTTACAGTGCGATCGGCGGTGCCAATGAGAGAGGATCTCATATGTAAACATATGAGATCATCTCTCATCGCCGGCTCTCCCTCCTCACACAGAGACAGCGTGTGAGGAGGGAGAGCGGAACCGCTGCGGCGGTAAGTGTAAAAGAAAAAAAAAGGTGTCCCGCTGTTAACGGTCCCTGTCATCTGCCCTTCCATGTGCCCCTGCCATGTGATCTTCCATCTGCCCTGCTATCTGCCATCTGCCCCTGCCATCTGCCCTGCCATCTGCCCCTGCCATCTGCCCTGCCATCTGCCCCTGCCATCTGCCCCTGCCATCTGCCACTGCCATCTGCCCCTGCCATCTGCCCCTGCCATCTGCCCCTGCCATCTGCCCTGCCATCTGTCTCGCCATCTGCCCTGCCATCTGTCCCACCATCTGCCCTGCCATCGGTCCCCAGTGCCATCTGTACCCACTGCCACGTATAAGTGCCATCTGTCATCAGTGCCACATAGTGCCACCTGTCCTCAGTGCCACCTGTCATCAGTGCCACCTGTCATCGGTGTCACGTGTCATCAGTGCCACGTATCAGTGCCACGTATCAGTGCCATCTGTCATCAGTGTCATCAGTGCCACGTATTAGTGCCATCTGTCATCAGGGCCACGTATTAGTGCCATCTGTCATCAGTGCCATGTATTAGTGCCATCTTTCATCAGTGCCACGTGTCATCAGTGCCACATATCAGTGCCATTTATCATCAGCGCCACATGTCATCAGTGCCACATATTAGTGCCATCTGTCATCAGTGTCACGTGCCATCAGTGCCACGTATTAGTGCCATCTGTCAGTGCCACGTATTAGTGCCATCTGTCATCAGTGCCACGTATTAGTGCCATCTGTCATTAGTGCCATCTGTCATCAGTGCCATGTATTAGTGCCATCTGTCATCAGTGCCACATCAGTGCCACGTATCAGTGCCATTTGTCATCAGTGCCACGTCAGTGTCACATGTCATTGTCCTGGTTCTCCAGGGCCTTCAAAAGTGTAATACGTAGTCAACAAGTTAGATGTGTAATTTCTGCTCCTAGAACACGTGATGGCGCTCCCTGCATGTTGGGCCTCTCTATGTGGCCAGGCTGCGAAAAAGTCCCACACATGTGGTATCGTAATACTCAGGAGGAGTAGCAGAATGTATTTTGGGGCGTCATTTGTGGTATATACATGGCATGTGAGAGAAATAACCTATTACAATGACAATTTTGTGGGGGAAAAAAAAAAAAAATCTTCATTTTGCAAAGAATTGTGGGAAAAAATGACAACATCAAAAACCTCACCATGCATCTTACTAAATACCTTGGAATGTCTACTTTCAAAAAAGGGGTCATTTGGGGGGTGTTTGTACTTTCCTGACTTGTTCGGGTCGCAAGAAATGAGATAGGCCTTCAGTGCATCAGATGTGATCAATTTTTTATGATTTGCACCATAACTTGTAGACTCTCTAACTTTCACAAAGACCAAATAATATCCACTAATTTGGGTTATTTTTACCAAAGATATGTAGCAGTATAAATTGTGGCCAAAATTTATGAAGCAAAATTACTAATTTGCAAAATTTTATCACAGAAACTAAGAAAAATGCGTTTTTTTTTCAAAATTTGCGGTCTTTTTTCATTTATAGCGCAAAAAATAAAAAACCCAGAGGTGATCAAATACCACCAAAAGAAAGCTCTATTTGTATGAAAAAAAGGACAAAAAATTCATTTGGGTACAGTATTGCATGACTGAGTAATTGTCATTCAAAGTGTGAGAGCGCTGAAAATTGGTCTGGTCACGAGGGGGGTTTAAGTGCCCAGTTGTCAAGTGGTTAATAAATAATAAATTAAAAACATGAAAAAAACAACATACAACAAATAATTAACCTAAATGATTAATACATGTAACTTTACAGAATAGCAGACATTACTATGTAATAATCATCCATAACTGCATTTCTTAGCAAAAGAAGGAAAAAAAAAATAGGAATACTAATTGCAATATAAATCAATAGATGCACGGGAACGAGAGCACATCTCTGATAAAAATGTTTCTTTCACATACATAGATCATGGTTACAGTACAGTGCCATATAACAACTTGATTAGAATTGGCATTTGTATGTACGCGAAAGCGCGAATTAGCGGCAATTTAGAATTTATAAACGATTATTCTCCGCTGACATCGCTGATTTTCATGCGCAAATTCGCCGTTTTGTTTCCAATTGGCTAAAATGGGCTCTATTATTTGCCATAGTGCCCAGTACTTCCTGGAGTTATAGTAAATGACCCCCACTGCTTCTAGATAGCAGAGATATTATCTTAACTTTAATATTAATAGATGTGGTCGCTAATACAAAAGTTTTTCTCTTCTTAATACTTGTTATTTGGGCTAATTTTGACTTTTTTTTTAGGCCCCCCTGGTATATATTACTCTCATATCAACAATAATTTGTTTAAGTTACCTGTTAAGTCCGCCGTCGCTGGATTGTTCCCCCGCCTGCCCGTGTGGTTGACTGCGTTATCCCTTTTTTTGGGGATTCTGCACTCGACTGTGTATGCAGGTTTAGGACATATTTGTCCTCTGATGTTTTGTTTATATTTTAGTGACAAGAATTTTCTTGTCCCCTGGTTTATACTATATTTTCTTATCTTACATAATAACTTTGCCTATATGGCCAATGCAAAGAGCTTAGTAAACACTGGAAGTTCATTCGAGACTCTCCAAATTGTCTGTTTAAAACAATGTCACTTTTCTCAAGGTTATAACATTTTAACTTTAAGGTATGATGTGCTAGTTATGACACTCTCTCACCCCCCAAGGTATATCCTCCCCCCATTCTTGAAACTAAAGAGGTCCTATCCTCAGCATACACAAGCTCTCCATATACACCACAATTTAATATATCAAGACGGAGATTTTTACCCAAAGATATCCCAACTACACATGACCAATGGTTTTGAAGGTCTTATCCCATAATACTCAGGGTTTTAACTCACCACATAAAAGAAAAAAAGCCTTTCAACATTACAAGAGATTAGGGGCTGATATTATACTCATGCAAGAAACACACTTTGCTGAATCCAACCACCCAAATTACTTTGACAAAACTTACAATCAATTTTATTATACCACATTTCACAACAAAACACATGGAGTAGCTATTTTTATTCGCAATACTATTGTCTTAGACATACAAAACTTATACAAGGATCCGGACAGTCGATACATCATCATTAAAGGACTATTAAATAACAAAGCAATAACCATAGCCTCAATTTATGCCCCTAATGAATCGCAATCCACTTTTTTCACTAACTTTTTTGAAACACTAAACAAATATAGCTCTCCCCACATCATCCTTGGTGGTGATTTTAATCACACATCACACCCAGCCTTAGACAGAAGTAAAGTATCCCCTTCTTCCAAAGCCTTCTCCAAATCCCTAAATAGATCTATAAACAAACTTCAACTCATTGACTCTTGGAGGGCCCACAATATTGGAATCAGATCATATACACATTATTCACATCCACATGACGTATATACTAGACTTGACTACATATTCTGTACCCCAATACTTCTAGCCAACTCCTCCAAAGCTAATATTCATCCCTGTCCTTGGTCAGACCATGACATCACTTGGTATGAAACTTCTCACATAGGCCTTTCACCCTCCCCTTACAACTGGAAATTAAATGACTCAATTTTAACTGACCCCTCGACAACACAGTCTATCACAACACATATTGACAACTACTTTACTGAAAATGTAAATGGCGAAACCCCTACCACCACACTTTGGGTCGCCCACAAAGCTGTTTTACGTGGTCATTTAATTAGCCTTACCGCAAACAAAAATAAAGAAAGACTTAATAATATCAAAAGTTTAACCAGAGATTTAAATCTCTTATATAATAAAATACAGTACAACCCATCACAAGATCTCACAAAACAGATTCAAGACAAACGCAGAGCTCTTGATCTTATTTTATCAGCTAACACAGAAAAATCCCTTAGATTCTCAAAAGCCAAATTCCTATTACATAGTAATTCTCCATCAACTATGTTTGCCAAAAAACTAAACCAGGAACACAAACGCCCACATACTTATAAACTTAGAGACCATTCCGGTAACATGATCACCCATCCTCACGATGTTCTAAATATATTCTCCACCTTTTATAAAGACTTACTTTCCAGGCCCACAGCCACCCTTGACAATACCTCCAAATCCTGGCTAGATGACATCCACCTACCCCACCTTAACCCACAACAAATAGAACACCTTAATGCCCCCTGTACAGAAATAGAAATATTAAAAATAATTAAAACACTCAAGACTTCCACGGCCCCTGGCACTGATGGCTTCTCATCTTCATATTATAAAAAATTTGCCCCTCTTTTAACTCCTCACCTAAAAAATCTCTTCAACCATATTCTTAATGGCGGTCACTTCCCAGACGAGATGCTCCTTGCCAACCTCTCACTTATTCCTAAAGCATTCAAAGACCACTCCCTTCCCCAAAATTACCGCCCCATATCGGTTCTCAATAATGATTTAAAAATTTTCGGTAGACTTCTTTCTGATAGACTGGCTACAGTTATCACAAATTTAATCCACATTGATCAAACTGGCTTCATCCCTAATCGCCAGATCGTTGACAATATCACACTTGTAACGAACATAGTACAAGATGCAAATCTACACTCTCGACAACTATGCCTTCTCACCTTAGATATCCATAAGGCTTTTGACAGCGTCAGTTGGTCTTATCTTAATTACTTACTGCCTAAATATGGGATTTCAGACAAATTTCTGCAGGGTTTCAACGCATTATACCATGCCCCTCACACTAGAATCAGAATTCCCGGTCATAATTCAGACGTCTTTCCCCTTAGTAGAGGAACCAGACAAGGCTGTCCCTTATCACCTTTATTATTTGCCCTCACTATTGAACCTTTAGCCCAAATAATCTGAAACAACATAGATATAAAGGGATACATTAAAGGAAATAGCGAATTCAAAATTAGTTTATATGCTGATGACGCTCTTATATTCCTCACAGAACCCCATACATCAATTCCCTCTCTCCTTAAAGAACTTAACTCCTTCCATTCCCTCTCAGGCCTTAAAATTAACACCAATAAATTCTCAGCCTTACCAATCAACTACAACCAAAACACTCAAAACCTATTGTCAAACAATTTTCCATTCATATGGTGTTCCAAATCATTTAGGGTATCTCGGTGTCAACATAACCCCTATACATAACCTTTTATATAAATCTAACTACATCCCAATATTCTCTCAGATCACCTCCCTCCTCACTTCCTGGTCCTCTTTCCACATATCCTTTCTAGGTAGAATTTGCGCTGTCAAAATGACAATCCTCCCTAAGCTCCTATATTACTTTCGAGCCCTTCCTATAAATGTTCCAAAATCTAAATTAATATCCATTCAAAGAATTATAAACAAATTTACTTGGGGCGGGAAAAAAACCCAGATGCAGCTACGCTCTTATGCACAGACCTCAATCATCAGGAGGCTTCGGCCTCCCCAACATCTGGCTATATTACCTAGCAGCCAGATTAACCCAGCTCACTCAATGGTTCACCCCCTCCCAGGTAACCCCATGGAAAAAATTTGAATCCATCTCTATTCTCCCATTACATCTACAAGGAATATTATGGTCCAACATCACATCCTACAAAAGACTTCTTAAATATAACATCATAGTTGCTCAGTTTTTCCAACTATGGAACAAATACAAAGACACTTTCAAACTCTCCTCAAGTACCCCCCCCCCTTAGCCTCCTTTTTGGGAGACCCCAGATTCACTAACGCCTATAGTAATAGGCTCTCCTTCTCCCTTTGGATCACTAAGAATTTAACCACCCCCAGATCCCTCCAATTAAAATGGGAGTTTTCCCCATTTTCATCTTTGCAATCCACCCATGGTCTACCTGCCTCTGAACTCAATAACTACCATCTTATCAAATCCTTTTATGACAAATTTTTTGCACTCACAACACCTCACACCAACACCACATTTGAACATATCTGCATCTCTTTATCCAATGACAGAGGTCTCATTTCAAGAATCTACCATTACCTCAATAATTTTGAAGCTCCTGGCGACTTCACTCAGTGTCGAGGAGTGGTCCTCCATGTCTGAAAATCTCCATAAATGCAATAAAGCCATCTCTTTCAGAGAGACCCCATTTAAATTGTTCTCCAGATGGTACCTAACCCCCTCTAAACTCTATACTTATTACCCCTCTATATCCCCAAATTGTTTTAGGGGATGCTTAGAGCCAGGTACCCTTTTGCACACATTCTGGGAATGTAAACATCTCAAACAAATTTGGCTTAAAGCCATTGATCTTATTGAATGCTCTTCCCAACAAAAAATTACACCCACCCCCCAAATGTGTCTCTTATATGCAAAAATACCAAATATTCCTACACCATGTATGAGACTATTCCACTCACTGTGCAGTTCTATCCACTGGATGATTGCGTACAACTGGAAGACAAACAACCTACCTTGGCAACAAGCTACCACTAGAATGGAATCAATTAAAATTTCTGAATGGATATACCACACTCTCAATGATTCAACACACATTCATAAAAAGAAATGGTCTTACTGGAATATAACTTAACTGATACTAATGTGATATTACAGGTAAACCTGCAAAAATGTATGACAAATGTTACTTTTACGCATCTGACTTGTTATCATACCCCATATATAAATGTCAATGTATATTAATGTTATATATATATATTTTATAACTAGACTTTTTGTATATTTTCCTAAACTTCCAAATAAAACTTTTGTAAACAAAAAAAATAAAAAAAATGCAGCTGCACGAGGCTACGACTGCACGGCCACGTCATTCATTCACAGTGTTATGAATGGGAAAACTACAGGTCCTGACAGCCTTTGTGGCTGTTGGCTTGTAGTTCTCAATGAACTACCAGGGTGCTGTTGATTGATCTGGGTAGTTCATTGAGCTTCCTGTCAGAGTGTAACTGCCAGCCCCTATCGGAGGTAGAGGTATGACAGACGTGGGTGCAATGCTTCACAGATCCCTAACAATAATAATAATACATACATATTTTTTAACTTGCACTTTATATGCATTTATTTATTTTTTTTCCGAAAGCAAACTTATGACCAAAAGAGGGGAAGAAGATCAACTGCCTTCATTTCTGGCCAGCAGCTATGCTGGGATATGAACTGTACACAGAGGGTGGTGGGACTAAGATAGTCCCAGAGCTCTCCTTTCCCTCTCCCTCTCATAGTCACCTTAGTCATATTAGACTACTTTCTATAGTAATAGAAAGTAGTCTAATATCCAGGACTTAAAAATTGGTACATGATCTATTTTTTTCCTATTCTGGAAAATACATTTCCAGAGGCCACAATTAATAAAGTTGTCCAATGCCTTTTGAAGAAAAGTGTTGAAGTCCATTTAAATGTCAGACAATACATTTATTGCACTCAATTGCAAATTGTTGACATATCCTCTCTTTTACAAACAATATTGAACTATTCATACTATTCATATTCCTGCCACCAAAGGAGCTTACTACTGAACATTCCTGGCATCCTTTCATCTAAGCCAATGCATTATCTGTTTCAAATTAACATTACTAGTGCTGTAAACATATCATATACAGTAGATTGCAATTTAACATCCCAATACTAAAAAAGGGAATATGCTTAATAAGGATATACTCACTGCAGAAGCTAATTAATTGATGTACTAGGAAATGCACTGTCTTTTGGCACTATAAGTTTGAAAATGTATAACTCCTATTCCTTGGGTTGCAAAATTATAACAAGTAATGTAAAAGAGTGGTTAAATGCAGTGGCGGCCCGTAATGCAGGAAGCAGGGCCCTCCCCCTCCATCCAATGTGTCCAGGCCCCCTAATCTACATGCGGGGCGCCGGACGCATGGATTTCAATGGGGTTTTTATTTTTAAGCACATGATTAGAGCCAGAGGCTCTAATAGGCTTCAAAAAAGGGTGGGCTTGGGGCACAGAGCACTATGTTCCGAGCCAACCCAGTTGTGTGACAACAGCGAATGACTATTTGCTATTGTCTTCCTGATTCTCCTCCTGGCCAATTAGGAAGCCAGTCATGAGACCCATCACCTGATTGGCCAAAAGGAGAAGCGCTCCTATTGGCTGCCTAGAAGGAGGAGGAAGGCGACGCACAGTGGAAGCTGATGTAATGTTGAGGAGGAGATGCAGGGGAAGCCGACGCCCATTGCCTGGAGGAAGCATGCCTGATAGATGGGGTAAGTGCAGGGCTGGTGACTGACCGACCGAAGGGGCTTTGTTTGCCACCCCTCCCCCGCAAAAAAATATACCACCAGCCATCACTGTTAAAAAGGAAGATGTAAATAATTGTAAACATACCTGGAAAAAAACTTTGGAATATAGTAGAGTTATTGAAATATTGGTTCTCTGCAGTACCAAAAAAGTTTTAAAGTAGTTATAAACCTCAGACATGAAATATTAACAAAGCATAGTGTGTACTTGTCTCAGTTATGCGCCAATCAGCATGAATCACTTCTAACAAGTTTTCCTGACACCAAGCGAAAAAAAGAGACAGAGGACAGACTTTAAGCTGATTGACAGCCTCAGCTATGTTCCTGTGTGATGGGGTGTGTCTCTTACCTCCAATCAGTTCTCAGAGCTCCACTCATTGAGCTCTGCAGAGTGTAACTGCAGATCCCTGCCCCCTTTTTTTGAATGTTCAGACAAGCTTGATAAGATAAATAGGTACAACTTATGTAGGAGGATTTGTTTCATCTCTGGGTTTCACCTGGGGCTAGTCACTTCAGTTGGTATATGTAAGAGTTTACAACCACTTTAATATCTGTGTTTGGTTTTTAAACATAGCAAAGATAAATGGGTGTGGTCTGTCTGTGACAACATCAGGTGGTGGAGTGGGTCGGTGCTGCTAGTCAGCTCGTCTTAGCGCCTTGCTATTTTTTAAACCATCAGCCTGCTAAAGTATTTTATCTGCACAGATTGTTTGATCTTGTTTTTTGCTACATTGAAGCTGTCAGTGAATAATTGAACTGTGTTCTTTACATACTTCACTATGCGAGTTTGTATGTTATTTTATCACTGGTAATCTCAAGGCTGGGAGTTGCTGACCTGGTCTATGGAATCACCTCTGTTCCAGTTATGCTGGAATGGTCCAGCTGATCTGGTAAGGGGCATATTTAATTACTTCACATAGTGTGGATCACGGCCTTCTTTAATATTTATTGGACCCTGGGCAAACATTTTCTTGGGCAACATCCCAAAAAATAAACACACACATAGACTTATCTAAAAAAAAAAAATTAATAAAGAAATAACTAAAAGCAAGTGTGACCTGTCTCAACCTAAAAGCAACAACAGCATGCCTCCATCCCTAAATATATGTGGAAACAATATAGGATGGGATTGGGACTTTACATGAGGCATTTGATGTATATAATAATATATGAAATAATTATAAGTAAAATGGATGTCACAATCCCCTATTGGTAGTTCATAGTAATGATAAGCATAATAAACCGATAAAGGTAAAACAATTATGATATAAAATATAACCCTAGAAAATCAACATAATAAATATAATAATAATAGTGTATTTAATAACACAATGGGGGTTATTTATGAAAGGCAAATCCACTTTGCACTACAAGTGCACTTGGAAGTGCAGTCACTGTAAATCTGAGGGGTAGATTTGAAATGAGGGCAAGCTTTGCTGATTTTATCATCCAGTCATGTGCAAGCTAAAATGCTGTTTTTTATTTTCCTTGCATGTCCCCCTCGGATTTACAGCGACTGCACTTCCAAGTGTACTTGTAGTGCAAAGTGGATTTGCCTTTTGTAAATAACCCCCAATATTTGTGTAATGGACATGATTTGTGACAAACAATATAAATAATATAAAAATAATCAAATACACACAAATAATGAATACACGACTCAAATGATATATACAGACAATTAATACTGTAATTTAAAACGGTTATTTGGACATGCTATACTTGGCACCCTTGGATGGAAATGCAATGGCAAGGTGTATGTGAATAATTTCAATTATTCACATATACCTTGCCAATGCACACACTCACTTCTGTTTTCATATTGAATGCACTCAAATCCACATTCACTCGACACACATACATTGTTATGGAATTCACTACCCTTATTCTATTATTGCTTACAATCATCTCATTTCATTTGTACACAGAATTGGGCAGATGCCATTTATGCACACATCTCACCACATGGCACTGTGTCATGGCCGGCCTGCTCCATGGCTGCTGTTCCCCATGGTTCCTATTTTGAGGGTCTCCCATCTCAACCCCGGGTGAGACCACTTACACCAGGTCACCGTCCAATCCCATATCTGGAGCTAGCCATAGCATATGAGCTGTTCTGTAAATAGTGTAGAAATTGTTTGTTCTTGTGTTTTCTTTTTCCATAGAGAACATTGTATTTCTATAGATAGTTTACTCATTTATTTACCGGTACTTAATTTTTCAGTTCAATTCATGCACCCTACTCCTGATGATTGGCAACAGGCCATGAAACACGTTGAGTATCCATCCAAGGGTGCCAAGTATAGCTTGCCCAAATATTATTATTATTATACAGGATTTATATAGCGCCAACAGTTTACGCAGCGCTTTACAATATAAAAGGGAGACAATACAGTTATAATACAATAAGATACAAGAGGATTAAGAGGGCCCTGCTCAGAAGAGCTTACAATTTAATAGGGTGGGGCAGGTGGTACAAAAGGTTGTAACTGTGGGGAATGAGCTGATGGAAGTAGTAAAAGATTAGTTAGAAATGTTAAATAACATCTCTAACTAATAACTATTTAAATAACTATTAAATATCAATATTAATTGTCTGTATATATCATGTGAATCATGTATTCATTATCTGTATGTATTTGATTATTTTTATATCATTTATATTGTTTGTCACAAATCATGTCCATTAATCAATTATGTGTTATTAAATATACTATTATTATAATATTTATTATGTTGATTTTCTATGATTATATTTTATATCATAATTGTTTTACCTTTATCGGTTTATTATGCTTATCATTACTATGAACTACCCTTAGGGGATTATGACATTCCATTTTATTTATAATTATTTCATATATTATTATATACATCAACATGCCTCATGTAAAGTCCCAATCCCATCCTATATTCTTTCCACTTTAATTCCACTTTAATTTAACTCTAAAGAAATGTCCCCCCTACCTGTCAGTAATGTGATCTGAGCCACGCATGCGCAGCTCACATTACATTTACAGGCTGCTCTGTGTGCCGTGCTGATGTGGCTTTTGTGCGCATGTGTGGTGAATACTAGTAAATCATGACTTAAAACTGCAGGGGGACCAGCTTTTTTATTTAACCGCTTGCTGACCAGCCACCGTCATTATACTGAGGCAGGTCGGCAAGATCCCGCGAGCTGTCGTAGCTAAACGTCGGCTCCTTTAAGCAGGCTAGCAGGAGCGCACACGCCCACTGCACTGTACTGCGGGGGTGCCGGTGCTAGTGGCCGACGGTCATGTCAACCGCTGGCCACGAGCGATTGTGGGCACGAGAGGCAGAACAGGGACGTGTGTGTGTAAATACACAAATCCCTTTTCTGTTCTGTGAGGAGTGACAGATCGTGAGTTCCTAATAGCTAGGAACCACGGTCTATCATTTCCTCTAGGTCAATCCCCTCCCCTCACAGTTAGAAACACACCCAAGGAACAAATTAACCCCTTGATCGCCCCCTAGTGTTAACCCCTTCCTTGCCAGTGCCATTTTTAGGGTAATCAGTGCATTTTTATAGCACTGACCGCTGTATAAATGCCAATGGTCCCAAAAATGTGTCAAAAGTGTCCGATGTGTCCTCCATAATGTCGCAGTCCCAATAAAGATTGCAGATCACCGCCATTACTAGTAAAAAAAAAATAATAATAAAAATGCTATAAATCTATTCCCTATTTTGTAGACGCTATAACTTTTGCGCAAACCAATCAATATACAGTACATTTATTGTGATTTTTATTTCCAAAAATATGTAGCAGAATACATATCGGCCTAAACTGAGCTCTATTTGTGGGGAAAAAAGGACGTCAATTTTGTTTGGGTGCAGCGCCACACGACCGCGCAATTGTCAGTTAAAGCGACGCAGTGTCAAATGGCAAAAAATGGCCTGGTCATTAAGCAGCCAAATCTTACAGGGCTGAAGTGGTTAAAAAATTACTTTACTACCGCCATTTGCCGACCTCCTAACTGGAAAAATAAGTTATGACATTGACGTTTAATATCAGTGTTATGACTGCAGTTAGAGGCCATAACCCCGCTATAATTTTTTCCCTCAGGCGCCGGTCTTTCTCATAAAAGTAGTTTATGAAAAAGTTTATGAAAGAGTGGCAGATTCACTGCTTGGTCACCTTTAGAAGCGACAGGAGGGTGGATTTAGAAGCACTTTCTGGTGGTTTTTCGGGCTCACCTGGCGAAAAAAAAAAACGATCCGGCACTGGCAGTGGCTGGGCACAGCGATCAGCGAAGGAAAGGTGGCCTCCAGTCATCTCTATGCACTTGGAGGACCAGAACAATATCATGACATCATGCCCAGTTCCGGCCACATGTAAACAAGGCCGTTTTCTTTTTTTAAAGCAAAAGATCAAAACATTTTTTTATTTTTTTATCTTCTGCTTTTAAGGGTAGAGGAGAGATTTTGGACTCCAGATGTCTCCATAAAGAGGACTTGTCATGCTGTATTGTTATTGCAAGAGATGTTTACATTCCTTGCGATAGCAATAAAAGTGATCAAAGGGACAGTGTACAAATTTAACCACTTGACGACCAGCCTCCGCAGTTGTACTGCGGCAGGTTGGCTCGGCTGCGTGAATCGCTGTACCAGTATGGTGGTCCTTTTAATGGCAATAGCAGGTGCGTGGTACGCCGGCCACCCACGATCGCTCCACAGAGAGTCAGAACAGGGATATGTCAATGTTAAGACAGGGAAGTAGAGAGAGATCATCTGTTTCTAGTGCTCAGGAACAACGATCTCTCTCCTCCTCCAGTCAGTCCACTCCCTCTCAGTTAGAAACACCTCCCAGGGAACACATTTAACCCCTTGATTGCCCCCTAGTGTTAACCCCTTCCCTGCCAGTGTCATTTATACAGTAATCAGTGCATTTTTATAGCACTGATCGCTGTATAAATGTCACTGGTCCCAAAAAAGTGTCTGATCTGTCTACCGCAATGTCGCAGTCCCGCTAAAAAAAAGAAAATTTATAATAAAAATGCCATAAATCTATCCCCTATTTTATAGATGGTATAACTTTTGGGCAAACCAATCAATATACGCTTATTGCAATTTTTTTATCAAAAATATGTAGAAGAATACATATTGGCCTAAACTGATGAAGATTTTTTTTTCTGAATATTTTTGCACTGATGGCCGAAACCTTAATACACTTATCTAAACTTTACTTGAATAGTTTAGTTTTAGTGACAATGTCTTCTCACTTGTTATACTGCATGGATTGATTATATATATATGTATATATATGTGTATATATATATATATATATATATGTGTTTTTTCCTTGGATTAGGAATTTATTGGCTCTATTTGCCTTCTCTTCTTTCTTTTTTTCCACATATACTATATCAGATTCTTGCCCTGCTACTCTGTGGTCCAGTTCCTCTGTTGGCACTATCCGGTTGGGATCTGGCACCCCTGGATTTTTTGCACCGGTTGGTGCGGTGGATGATGTCTGGCAATGGCGATGTGTGCTTTCAATTTTTAACCTTGCACCAGTAGGTGAGACTATCAGTGTGAATGTTTTGTTGTGATTAAATATCACTGTATTGTATTTGACCACATAAGCATGTATGACCACCATATAATTGTAGTATACTTATTTATCTGTTATTCATATAGTTCAAATGAATCAGCGATGCCGATTTATGCCCTGGCGAAGCAATTAGTTTTCTGCGAAACATGTTGGCTGACAGGCACCAATGAACCTTGAACAACAATACTGGATGGTCATACTATTGTATATTTATATATCTGTTTTGTATATTCCCGTTTTTTATCACAATTCAAATAAAAATTATATTTTTAAATATTCTACTCATTTGTGCCTACTGGGTAATAGACGTACTACCTTCCTACAAAAATACCATTTATTTGAAAATGTCATAACTTTCGTTTTGTCTTTTCTCAATATTTATTATAGCAAAAAGTAAAAAATATTTTTTTTTCAAAATTGTTGGTCTTTTTTGTTTATAGCGCAAAAAATAAAAACCGCAAAGGTGATCAAATACCACCAAAAGAAAGCTCTATTTGTGGGAAAAAAAGGACCTCAATTTTGTTTGGGTACAGAGTCACACAACCGTGCAATTGTCAGTTAAAGCGACGCAGTGCCGTATCACAAAAAATGGCCTGGTCGTTAAGGGGGTAAATCCTTCCGGGGCTGAAGAGGTTAAAAAAGTAATAAAATAAAAAAATTAAAACATTTTTAAAGCGCCCCCATTCTCGTGTGCTCACGAGCAGTGGTGAACACATACAGGGGGTCACGTCCACATATGTAAAAGGTGTTCGCACCACACATGTGAGGTATCGCCATGAATGTTAGAGCAAGATCAATAATTCTAACACTAGACCTCTTCTGTAACTCTAAAGTGGTAACCTGTAGAAACTTTAAAAGCGTAGTCTATGGAGATTTTTAGGTACCATAGTTTGGCGTCATTCCACGAGCGCAAGCAATTTTAAAGTATGACATGTTACGTATATATTTAATCAGTGTAACATCATTTTTCATATTATAAAGAAAATTGGGGTATATATTATGTTTTTTCTCTTTTTAATTCATTAAAGTGTATTTTTTTTTTTAAATTGCGCTTGAAAAACCACTGTGCAAAAACTGCGTGACATAAAAAATTGCAACAACCGCCATTTTATTCTCTAGGGTCTCTCCTAAAAAATATATATATATATATATATATATATATATATATATATATATATACACAGTGCCTTGAAAAAGTATTCATACCCCTTGAAATTTTGTCATGTTACAACCAAAAACGGAAATGTATTTTATTGGATTTTTTTGTGAAAGACCAACCCAAAGTGGCACAATTGTGAAGAGGAAGGAAAATGATAAATGGTTTTCAACATTTTTTACAAATAAATATCTGAAAAGTGTGGCGTGCATTTATATTCAGCCCCATTCACTCTGATACCCCTAAATAAAATCTAGTGGAACCAATTGCCTACAGAAGACACCTAATTATTAAATAGATTCCACCTGTGTGTAATTTAATCTCAATATAAATACAGCTGTTCTGTGAAAACCTCGGAGGTTTGTTAGAGAACCTTCGTGAACAAACAGCATCATGAAGGCCAAGGAACACACCAGACAGGTCAGGGATAAAGTTGTGGAGAAGTTTAAAGCAGTGTTAGGTTATAAAAAAATATCCCAAACACCTCATAGAACACTCTTCGATCCATCATCCGAAAATGGAAAGAATATGGCACAACTGAAAACCTAACAAGACATGGCCATCCACCTAAACTGACATGCCGGGCAAGGAAAGCATTAATCAGAGAAGCAGCCAAGAGGTAACTCTGGAGGGGCTGCAGAGATCCACAGCTCAAGTGGGAGAATCTGTCCACAGGACAACTATTCATCTATTCAGTCATGCACTTCACAAATCTGGCCTTTATGGAAGAGTGGTAAGAAGAAAGCCATTGTTGAAAGAAAGCCATAAGAAGTGCCGTTTTCAATTTGCAAGAAGCCATGTGGGGGACACAGCGAACATGTGGAAGAAGGTGCTCTGGTCATATGAGACCAAAATTGAACTTTTTGGCCTAAAAGCAAAACGCTACATGTGGCGGAAAAATAACAGTGCACATCACCCTGAACACACCATCCTCACTGTGAAACATGGTGATGGCAGCATCATGTTGTGGAGATGGTTTTCTTCAGCAGGGACAGGAAAGCTGGTCAGAATTGATGGGAAGATGGATGCCACCAAATACAGGGCAGAGTACAACCTGTTAGAGTCTGCAAAAGACTTGAGACTGGGGCGGAGGTTCACCTTCCAGCAGGACAAGGACCCTACACATACAGCCAGAGTTACAATGGAATGGTTTAGATCAAAGCATATTTATGTGTTAGAATGGCCCAGTCAAAGTCCAGATCTAAATCCAATTGAGAATCTGTGTCAAGACTTGAAAATTGCTGTTCACAGACGCTCTCCGTCCATCTGTCAGAGCTTGAGCTATTTTGCAATGAAAAATGGGCAAAAATATCACTCTCTAGATGTGCGAAGCTGGCAGAGACATCCCCCAAAAGACCTGCAGCTGTAATTTCAGTGAAAGGTGGTTCTACAAAGTATTGACTTAAGGGGGCTGAATACAAATGCACGCCACACTTTTTAGATATTTATTTGTATAAAAATTTGAAAACCATTTATCGTTTTCCTTCCACTTCACAATTATGTGTTACTTTGTGTTGGTCTATCACATAAAATCACAATAAATACATTTTATATATATATATATATATATATATATATATATATATATATATATATATATATATATATATACATACATATACATATATATATATATATATATATATATATATATATATATATATATATATATATTTATATATTTATATAAAATGTTTCGGGGTTCTAAGTAATTTTCTAGCAAGAGAATACTGATTTTTACTTGTAAACAACAAGTGTCAGAAAAAGGCCTGGAGATTCTATTATATTGGGTGCTATCTGTAACCTCAAAGGAGGAACTCCTCTAAAGACAACCTGAGGATTTTTGGAAAGATGTGGTCCCAAGATCCTATTTCCACAACACACTTCAATGTTTGTGCAAAATCTTTTTAACAGCATAATGCTAATTGGAGTATGTAGTAAAAAGGGCAAACCTAAAGGAGTCAACCGGACCACCAGTTCTAGGAACCAATATCCCTGTTCCTTTCACCGGCATTCTTCAAAGCTTCAGCTAGTTCACCCAAAGTATAACCTTTTCTATAAACTTCAGCTTAAGAGAGGAGGCTTCCTGTAAGAAATCGTCCTGATTAGCACAATTCCTCCTAAGTCTCAGGAACTGGCTCTTAGGGACAGATCTCAACCAGGCAGAATGATGACAGCTGTTGGTATTAATGAATCCATTGCTGGCAGTTTCTTTAAAACATGTGCATGAGATCATTCTGATTCTTAGGTTCAAAAAATGGATTTCCATTCTACTAGCCTCATGCTGCAAAACGATGCCCCTATCACTACCATTAGGCATGGCCATAAATTTATTGAGTGATTCAAAGTCACCATCCCATAGGATGTCATCTATATACCTTTTCCAGAGAATCAATTCCAGTCTAGGTCTCTGATAGACGACATCCTCCCCCCACTTGGCCATTAAAATGGTTGGCCATGCTTAGCACAAATGTGGCCCCCCATGGCCACACCCTTATTCTGTAAATAATAGGATCCTTTAAACCCAAAATAATTATGACCCATCGTGTAGTCCAAAAGTTTCAAAATAAATTCACTCTGGATACCTGATAGGTCATCAGATCTCATGAAGTGTGCCTCACGGCCATGTTGGTGGGATATGATGGTGTATAAAGATGATATATCAGCCATGATGAATATGTAACTATCTTTCCACTTCACTGATTTGAGAACATTGATAACCTGTGTAGAGTTCCTCAAAAAAGATGGAGTCTGTACAACCAGTGGCTGCAGAAAGTGATCAATATATTTACTCACCCTGGAAGTAACCGAATCAATGCCACTTACGATTGGCCTTTTTCAGGGGGGTGCAAAGGATCTTTGTGCACTTTTGGCAAATAGTAAATCACTGGCACCCTCGGGGCCACAGGAATCAAAATTGCTCTCTCCTTTTTAGAAATCATATTTTTCTGATGGCCATCCTCTATCAGGACTGCAAGCTCTTTCTTAAATTTAAAGGTAGGGTTACCTCTGAGTGGAATATATGTTTCCTGGTCAGATAACAACATTTCAGTCATATAGTCTTCACAATCAAGAATCCCAATTCTTGAAATGTTTGGTTTACATATTCTTTAACTTTGATCCCAATCTGTATATAGTCAGAAGAGTATTTGGGTAAGTGAGCCATGGATCCTGGGTGACCAAATATGGTCATGACTGGCAATGGACTTGGGTCTGGTCTGAACTGTGTTCAGTCTGAACCTGAAAGTTAGCCATCACTGCTAGGGCAGTGAGTTGTGAGAGGGAGATTCTCCACTCCACAGCTGCATGCATACAAAGGGAAGGGGATTCTCATGACATCATTGTCCTAATATGATCATATTACGTCAATGACATGTTCCAATATTAGGTCAGTGATGTCACACAATCCCTGCCCCTCTGTATATGTGGGGCAGGAAATCTCCCATTCATCACTAGTCATGACCTTATTTTGTCAGTGACATCACCCATTGACTGGCTGGTTTGATTACTTGTGAAGGTATAGTGGTGGAGCAACATCCTGGGTAGGCTGGTCAATGTGATTGTTTCTGCATGTACATCACTGGATAAAATGATTGATGATGGATTTATATCATGGGGCATGGTTACTTTTTTTTTTTTGCTATAAAGTACCTTATCACTGTATGGATGTCAAAAAATTCTGACATTGATTTTGGGAATAAGAAAAACAGTGGTACTCATGCACCCCATGCTCATTCCCCTAGGGATATTTGGGGCCTTATTAGTGTATTCTTATACATTCCTAAACACCTTTGCATTCTTTTGTGGACAGGATATGGGTATGAGGCCTTTTTCCCCTCAACATGGGGACAAAGTGCCTTGCAAGCAGAAGAATCCCCACTGTCTGACTATATTGCCTACCACACTAATGCTACAAAATTACAAACCAGCTGGGGATACCAGCTGATGCAGTTCACCAAATATGGTCATGAACATATTTGGTTAATGGTGACGTTTTCCAGGATATCTTCTTATAAAGAGAGCTTTCAGATTCCAAAAAGCACCTCTCCCCAACACCCAAGTCTCTTTTGAGGGACAGGATGTGAGGTTGAAGCTCTTGTGCCCTCAACATGGAGGGGAGGTGTTATTACCTGGATTGATGCTGGTGGCAATATGGTTCCCAAAGCTGAATGGCGCAGTTCCAGTGGCCACCAGCAGGTGACTCCTAGCAGCCAGCAGATCCCAGTAATTAGGCTCCAATTATGGAAGCTGCTGGGAAGGTATATACGTACTCCCTTGATTTTAAGTTCAATATTTTGTAATGAAATAGAAGATCAACAAGTACAAATATCACAGTAATAACACCATAAAAAGCAGAGAGAATGGTGCTTCAAAGAAATGTAGCAAAAGTAACGCCTTTCTGTTTTCATACGCTTGAACATATAACAGTAGATAATGCAAACGTTAATGTAGTTTGAAGGCATATTACAATCTGTTGAAAACGCAAGTTACCACAATACCATCTATGCCTTTTATAGGTTTCAGCAAAACAGAAGAATGATAATGGAATCAACATACAATTACATAAAACTTATTAGAGGGGGGGCGTGGTTTGGACGGGATCGGAGATGACCGCTTGAGAGGAGAGCTCCGACACACTGAGGACGATTTTAGCCTCTTCTAACATCACTGCCAGCCAGATTAAGCCATGGGTAAGCCGAATAGAAGCACCTTGGCACCCCGCTCCACCAAGGAGACAGAGAAACAATCCGGGACACAGCTAAGTAACAACATCCCGGACATATTTCGCACAAAGGCCGCAACCCTCCACGAGGAGACACAGGCCTCACAGGCATCCAAGGCCTCATCCCCGGCCTCGCTTAGTTGCTCCACGATCGCGCCGGCGGACATTCACAGCACAACATCCGGAATCCCATCCCTACTGGATCTGCAAAGAGACCTGCAGAGGGTCGCCCTGGACATAAAACATACCCTAACAGCTGCCATATCAGATCTGAAAACGGACATCCAGTCAATGCATAATCGCCTATCTGAAGTGGAGAAATCATCTCAAATACAGGCAGCTGCAATCAGGCAAGTACAAAAAGCACATGATATGCATCTCCCACATATCTTTGAACTCCACAGACAAGTGGAAGACCTCGACATAAGAGGACGCAGACATAATATCAGAGTAAGGGGGGTCCCTGAAGGCATAGATCCATCTGCACTGACGCAGACAGTTTGCACTATATTCAATGAACTCCTTGAACGGCCTGCAGATACCCCCATTGATATGGAGAGAATCCATCGTGCACTAAGACCACCTCCCCGGGACACAGAACCCCCTCGGGACATAGTGTGCTGTCTAGTAAACTTTCCGCTTAGAGAGAAGATTCTTAGAAAGGCGAGAGATAGAGGCCACATTTTATACAATGGCGCAGACATTAAATTGTTCCAACACCTATCTCAGATAACATTACAAAACAGACGCACACTGCGCCCCCTGCTGGAAACGCTACGGGCACGCAACATACAATACAGGTGGAAGTTCACATTTTGCCTCGCAGCCACCACCAGAGGTCGCACCGCACTCCTCAGAACACCAGAAGACCTCCCCATGTTCTGTGAACAGCTCGACATCCCAGCAATTGAATTACCGGAATGGTACTCCTTCTACTTCCCATCGGAACCTTGGAAGGCAGTATCCTACAATACTTCACCAAAAGCACAACGACACAGATCCGGACGCCGAAGACTGGACCCCACATTCCCGGGAGAACGCTTTTCACGTCAAGACGTACCACCGCATGCCATGAACCGCGCTGACACCGCGCGCAGGAATTACCCCCTACAGTGGTAAGAAATACATACCCCAAGTATAACAAGGAATGGGATTTTTATTAACTGCCTCGATGGAAGTGGTCCTATATAACCTCTTGTTTTTGCCATTTTTATCTTTTTGCAATTTTCCTTTTTGTGTTTTTCAATTTTTTTCTCTCATGTGTCTTGCTGTAACAGATAATAAACAGTCATAGGCTGCACAATAGTGGAGGGGGGACCAGTCCATTTGTTGCAGACTGGTCCTCCCCCACTATGCTATGCTAGCCGCTCGTGGATCCGTGGGACCCGCTTCCTTACTCTGGGGGGGCGGAGCCCGGGAACCGTATCGAGGGGTAAAAAGACACAGCGAATTCCCAATAGACATGGGGAGTCTCCTTATGCTAATAGTGAATACAATTTACTCACAGACACCCTTATGCAACTTACTCAGACTGCACCCTCATAGTAATGAAGAGACTACATCCTGAGCAATTACTCAAAAATTCTATCACCACAAATTAATGGGAATAGGTAAAAGGTTTCGTTTTTGAAAACCTTAACGACTAACCTATTCCTTAAAGTGAAAATAGTTATATGATCAATTCATAGCAAAAAAATTTTAAATCCACTCCTTGAGTAGATATGTTTTTTCTTGTATGTGTTTCCCTTTTTTTTTTTTGTTTATTTAAAACTCTCAATGCAATATAACAGAAAACGATCAATACTAAAAAAAAATGCAAAATAGTGGTGGAAGGGATGACCCCTTGATTTGGGCTGATCCCTCACCACTATGAAAGGACAGCCCTCCTTGGCTTCGAGGGACTTTCTCCCCTACTGTGGGGCCCGAGAGCTGAGACGGGAAGTAATTAGACAAGGGGAACTCCCATCTAACATGGGGTATACCCTAAGGTTATAGTTAGCACTCTTGGCTATGTTTATTTGTTTTATTTGTTTTAGTAAGATTTGAATGAGTAGAAATACATACACTTAAAGAAGTCTTGATCATAGACTCAGAATCTTAAAATTCACCTAAGCAACATCTGATCTGGATAGATTAATCATTAATCATTAATCAATGGGCTTACTAATTCCATGACTAAAGAAAAAAGAAGGGGGGGAAAAAAAAAAAGGGGGGGTTTGTATACAAATATCCCCCTTACAACCACGGCTTACACCACATAGTTAACTCTTAACTTTACCTCTGTATCACCCCATCGCAACACACCTGAAGACACATTATTGTACCTTACTAGTCCTTATGTGTGCCGACACCTCTGATCACCTTCCAGGTTTATTGTCCCGCCACAGTAGTCCTATTGGACCCTAACTGACACTCCGGAACCCCTTGTAACTAGGTGGTTAGGTTTTCCGATAACCACCTCCGGTAAAAATCATACACAGAGCGTGGATTATTCACGACTGTGCAAGCTAATACTTTCTCATACCCCAGGCTACAATCCGTGGGGAAGTAACGGATAAACGTACGATCTGAAACCCCTTTACCCCCTCCCCCTCTGGTCATCTACCTCTTCTATAGCTCCACCTATTATTCTTACTACCCTAGTTCCTCGTGAGGGCTGCTCTTCCAAACCACACATATACCCCTCCCCTCTCCCTCTAGACTCTTAAAATGCTCTCAAAGCCGAGAACCAGTATGATGCAAATCTCACTAAAATGCTTATCCCTTAACGTTAAAGGCCTAAACCTACCAGAAAAGAGGTCACAAGTCCTTGCAGCTCTGACAAAACACAAAGCACACTTTATCCTACTTCAGGAGACACATTTCAGAACTAACGCCATACCCAAATTGACAAACCACATCTATAAACAAGTCTTTCACTCCACCAACCAGGAATCCAAAACAAAAGGAGTCTCAATTCTCATTTCCAAACAAGCTGACTTCCAAGTGACAGACACATTAGTTGACCCGGACGGCAGATTTATATTCATAAAAGGAACATACGCAGCCAAACCCATCACCATACCTAACATTTATTGTCCAAACGAACACCAAGTGTCCTTTGTCAAAAAAATATGTGACCTTCTACAAAATTTCCAAACCGGTTTACTGCTATTAGGAGGCGACTTTAATGTACCATTAAATCCCAGCCTCGACACGTCCACAGGTACATCCACACTTACATACCGGGCCTTACGCCAAATGAAACTTCAATTACAAAACCTTACCCTTCATGATACCTGGTGCACTATGTACCCATCTGATAAGGACTATACATTCTATTCAGCCCCACACCAAAAATATTCTAGGATAGACTACCTATTCCTATCGCAAAATGATTTACCCTTACTCATGCAGGCGACTATTGAACCAATGTTTCTATCAGACCACCATCCTATCTCAGTAACACTCACCTTCCCCGAAAAAAGAGAAATTACCAAAACATGGCGACTGAACCCCGCACTACTTCAGGACCCTGACAATTTGACCCAGTTACACTCCCGCATACAAAACTACTTCAGAGAAAACAACACCCCAGACATTGCACCAATCACTATATGGGAAGCACATAAGTGTGTACTAAGGGGGGAAATCATTACGCTCACATCCACAATCAAAAGGAGACGTCAGGAACAAATTAGATCTCTGATCCAGACCATAAACCGACTAGAGGCTACACACAAGCAAACAACATCACTAAACACACTACAGGAACTACTACAAGCCCGCTCTGCATTACTAGACATATTAGGAAAGCATACCAGGAGGAGATATATCCTTCAACAGAAAGTGCTCTATGAACACAGCAACAAGAGCGGGAGACTGCTGATCGCTCGGGCAGTCCAAGCAACCAAAGCACCCTCTAGAATCCACATGATTCGAGATAAACATAACACTCTTCTCTCCAAAAATGCAGATATAGCCAAACACTTTGAAGAATATTACTCTAAACCGTATAACATAAACCAACATATCGACCCTAAACCAAAATAGGACGACCGAAAGTCCCAACTAAAAGAATTTTTAACACAGTTCTGCCCCAAACCTATCACCTCTCAACAAGCAGAATCCATGGAAAGGCCCCTGTCCTCAGAGGAACTCCAACTAGCAATCAAACAGATGAGCGTAGGCAAGAGCCCAGGCCCAGACGGATTTCCATGAATATATTACAAAAGCTTCCAAGATATTTTGATTCCAGAAATGCTTAAATCCTTTAACTCCCTCGCAGACTCGCACACATCAACAAGCAGACTACTAGAAGCACACATAACCCTCATACCAAAGGAAGGCAAGGATCACACACAAGCCCCGAACTATAGACCGATTTCTCTACTGAATATAGATATCAAACTATACGCCAAAATGCTGGCAAATAGGCTACTTCCATTTATCCCTGGCCTCATATCCCCTGACCAAGTTGGGTTTATCCCGGGAAGAGAGGCCAGGGATAACACTATCCGTACCCTAAATATACAACATTGGCTAGCCACTTCAGGAACCAAGGGCTTTCTCCTATCCCTGGATGCTGAGAAGGGGTTTGACAGGGTGGCCTGGGACTACATGCAGGAGGTCCTCAAGGGCATAGGCCTCAAGTCCCGCATGTATACACATATCAACGCACTATATACTAACCCCTCAGCCAGGGTAAGAGTCAATGGTCTCCTGTCAAACGCCTTCACGACAAGCAACGGTACCCGCCAGGGATGCCCACTCTCCCCACTGATCTATGTCCTGACATTAGAACCCCTACTGAATAAAATACGCAACAACTCAGATATTAAAGGAATACCCAACGCACATAAAGAGTTTAAAGTAGCCGCTTTCGCGGATGACATTTTACTTACCCTCCAAGAACCTCGAATCTCCCTACCCAGCTTACTGAGAGATTTAAAACATTTCAGGGAATTAACTAACCTAAAAATTAACTATACCAAATCCAATGCCTTGAATGTATCTCTTACCCCGCAAGAAGTAACCCATGCCCAATTACACTTCCCATTTCATTGGGAAAAAGAAGCCATTACGTATCTAGGAATACGGATTACTGAACGAACATCAGACCTGTATAATCATAATCACGCAAAAGCACTAAACTAAACTTTAAACAAACTTTAAAGAATGGACCAACTTAAACATTTCTTGGTTCGGCCGCGCAGCCTTAATAAAAATGATTGCTCTCCCCCGCCTCTTATACCTCATGCAAGCAATCCCTATACACTTACCCCCCTCCTTTTTTGCCAAATACAAAAGTATGTGCACAGCCTTTCTTTGGAACAAAAAATCTCCACGCATAAAATATACCCGATTAACCCTCCCGAAACTTAGAGGGGGAATCGGCCTTCCTGACTTATACAAATACCACATGGCATGCCATCTGGTCAGGATTGTGGACTGGAAGATACACAATATAGAAAAAGCATGGGTGACAATAGAACACCTTTATACTCACACCCCCACTCATATTCTCCCCTGGCTTCACCCAAGACTATGGCCTCAGACCCTCAAGACACACCCCTTTATATATCCCACTCTAATGGCCTTTAATAAGGCCATAACAGTGCATAAATTATCCACACATATAGGACCTCTTACCTCCTTACGAGGAAACCCAGAATTTCCACCTGGTGAAACCTTGAAATTCCTACAAACTGAATGGCCACATAAAGAGATAAAGGCCCACAAATTTTTTGACAAGGGCAATATACGTTCATATCAAGACCTGAAATCAGAATTTCATCCAAATATGTTCCCTTTCTGGTCCTACAGACAAATAAGACATTATTTAACATCTAAAAGCTCAACTGCAATATGGACTAGAAAATTAACAACATTTGAACACCTCTGCTCAAGCGACTCCCCTCAGAGACATATCATCTCTCAAATCTACTCAATGCTCCATGATGACGACACAACAAAACCTTCTGAAATCCCACGATACTCATGGGACACAAACCTACAACTCGCACTGACAGAAGGAGACTGGAAAACCATATACTCTTACGCACACAAAGGGTCAATGAATGTAGCGATACAAGAAAACGGTTACAAAATCATAACTAAATGGTATAGGACCCCATCGTGATTGCACAAATTCTCTCCATCTATACCTGATGTGTGTTGGAGATGTAAAAAAGCAGTAGGTTCCATGATACACATTTGGTGGGAGTGCGACTCCATCCAGATTTTCTGGAGGGAGGTCCACTCCATCATAGAACAAGTCTCCACATACACCTTAAACTTCACCCCTGCCCAATATCTATTGCATCATACTACACTTCCCAAACACGAATACTTTAAATCCCTGGCCATGCATATGGTCAATGCTGCAAGACTTTGCATTCCAACCCACTGGAGAACAACAGACATACCCACAATCAGGGAAGGGTTACAGAAAATATCCAAGATAGCAGAAATGGAAGAACTGATTTCTATAGCTCAAGAGCGCATACAAAAATTCACAACCACTTGGGCCTGCTGGAACCACTTCAAAACGAAGGATTATTATAAATCTTTATTCCCAACATAAAGTGCAATAATACAGATCCCCCCATCCCTCCCTATTACTGGATTCCACAGTATTCCCTCCTCCCATTGTGCGGGAGGGAAGATAAAGCATATAATAGAAGAGCAGCCCTCACCCCCCCCCCCCACCCTTCCTCCCCGCCTACCCCTCTATCCCCTTTTCTAAAATTACACTTAATCATATTCTCCCGTTTCTTAATATTTAAACCCCCTCTTTAAACACCACACACGGGAAGTTTTCTTTGATCAAAATGTCATAAGCTGACTGAAAGGGAAAATCATACAAACACCATAACTAACTATTCGGTACCAAATAAGCCTTTAGAGACATGCTATATTGAGCAAAGCTAAACTAAGTCAAATGCTCTAAATGATATTTAAAGGAGCATCTCTATCTCAAAATCCAACTATACCGAATATAAATGCAAGACTCTCTAAGGGACAAAAATTTAAAACATATTATTCGATTTTCCATGACTTAAGATGTAAAATTATGCTTGTTTTATTTACTTGTGTGAAACATGGAAGCCTCTTCTCTTGTACTTTATACATATGTAACACAGATTGTAAAAGTTGTATGTACAATTGCCTGAATAAAAATCTTTTATGGAAAAAAAAAAAAAAAACTTATTAGAGAAAGAAAAAACAAAAACCAAAAGGACTCAACAACTCAGGGCTCAGAGAAGAGCTACTCAGAAGCTCAATAGTCTCATATAATCAACACTCTAATGCCCTGTACACACGGTCGGACATCGATCAGACATTCCGACAACAAAATCCATGGATTTTTTCCGACGGATGTTGGCTCAAACTTGTCTTTCATATACATGGTCACACAAAGTTGTCGGAAAATCTGATTGTTCTGAACGCGGTGACGTAAAACACGTACGTCGGGACTATAAACGGGGCAGTAGCCAATAGCTTTCCTCTCTTAATTTATTCTGAGCATGCGTGGCACTTTGTGCATTGGATTTGTGTACACACGATCGGAATTTCTGACAACGGATTTTGTTGTCGGAAAATTTTATAGCAAACTCTCAAACTTTGTGTGTCGGAAATTCCTATGCAAAATGTGTGATGGAGCCTACACACGGTCAGAATTTCCGACAACAAGGTCCTATCACACATTTTCCATCAGAAAATCCTATTGTGTGTACAGGGCATAAGAGAGTGAACAGGTAGAGACATATAACATTTAGAAAATGTCCTATATTTTTATATGAGATTTATACTATTTATGGTTGCCACTGTTAGGGCTCATGTACACAGGACATTTTTCATTTTTTCAGCTGCTGTTAGGGGCGTCTGACGTTTTTTTTAACTGCCGCTCCATGTTAGCCTATGTGTCCATGCACACATAAACTGTCAGAGGCATTTGGAGGCATAAGCGTTTAGGGATAGTAGAAAAAAACGACCGCCTGTGCTTCCAGGAGCAGTAAAAACAAGCAAAAACGTCCAAAAATGCCCCTAAACGCTGCAGCAAGCAGTTAGCCGTGTTTAGCCGTGTTTGCCTTTTTTAGACATTTTTACATTATAGGGAGTGTTTTTAATGAAAAAATGGACAAAAACGCTAACATCAAAAACCTTGGGAAATTGTGCAAAAAAGCAGGAAAAAGCACAATAAGGCGAAAAAACTGGCGTTTTAAGTGTTGCTGTAGCGCTGGCATTTTTAAAACGTCCTGTGTGAGTGAGCCCTTAAAGTTTGAATACTTTCTAGCTGGTAGTGGGTGGAGTGTGTAGGAATTGTATCATTTACATCTGGGGGAAGGGGGGATCTCCATAGTCTGGTTAGTTTAGTTGTCAAAAAGAGATGAGTGGTGAATTGTTTAAAGGAAGATGGTATATCTTCTATTCCCAGATTCAGTGAGGGTGATACTGGCATGGGTAGGCCTGTTACTTGGCGGAGGATTGTAAATATTTTAGACCAAAAGTGTGCAAGTTTTCTGCAGGACTATAGTATATGAAATTTTGTTCCTGCTTGTGTGCAATTTCTCCAGCATAGAGGGGATTCTGAAGGACTGAAGCCACAAAAAGTTATAGAGGCTACAAAATAGGGGGTGGCATTATGGCATTTTTATTTTATTTAATTTTTTACTAGTAATAGCGGTTGTCAGCGTTTTTTAGCAGGACTGCGACATTGCAGTGGACAGACACATTTTTGACACTTTTTTTGGACCAGTGACATTATTTCAGTGATCAGAGCTAAAAATAGCCACTGATCACTGTATATACGACACTGGCAGGGAAGGGGTTAACACTAGGGCCGATCAAGGGGTTAAGTGTTCCCTAGGGAGGTATTTCTAACCGTGGGGGGAGTGGACTGACTGGGAGCACAGAGAGATCCCTGTTCCTGATCACTAGGAACTGACGATCTCTCTCTACTCCCCTGTCAGAACGGGGATCTGTTTGTTTACATTGACAGATCCCCGTTCTGGCTCTCTGTGGAGCAATCACATGTGGCCAGTGGACATTGCGGCTGCTGGCTATGCGCATCGGCTCCGGCGCCTGCTATAGCTATTAAACATGCTGATGTACAGCTACGGCTATTCGCTTTTTCAGAGTTGGGTAGGTTATAGTCTGATGCTAGATAAGGGGAAGCTAAAACATAATTATATAAGCTACCACCAGGTATGAAGGACTGGACTCCTCCTAAAGAGGAGTAGGTGAGTTAGGAAACCAGCCTCTAATCTGTGCCTGTATTGCTGCCAAAGGGTAGTCAGAGAGGTCAGGCAACCTTAGTCCCCCTGTCTTTCTCATTTTACTGAGTTTGGCAAAGGCACTTTGGGCTTTTTTACCTTCCAAAAGGAATCTAGATAACATGAATTGCAGAGTATGAAAAAATGTTTGTGTACAGATATGGGTACAGATCTGTACACATAAAGAAGTTGAGGCAATAATTGCATCTTGAATGCTGCTAACCTTCCTGACCAGGATAAAGTATGTTTGCTTATGAGTTGTAGACCCACCCATAGTTTGTTTTCCAAGGAGAGATAGTTAGCTTTGAAGAGCTGTACAGGGTGGGGAGTGAGAGGTATTCCCAAATAGGAGATTCTGGAATCTTTCCAGATGTAAGGGAATTTGGTTTGCAGTTTTGATTTGTCTTGTGGGGATACTCCTAAGTCAAGGATATAAGACTTAGTATCATTTACCTTGTAATACAATACTATATCATATTGCTAAAGTAGACGGAAAACACATTCCATGGAGGACACTGGATTGGAAAGCATCAGGATGACGTCATCTGCAAATAAACTTATGACGTGTTTATGACCATTGATTAAGAAATCAGAAATGTCAAGATTTTGTATATAGTAAAGGCTAGGGGTTCCATCAAGAGATTAAATATCCGAGGTGAAAGGGGGCAGCCTTAGCATGTACCATTTGTTATTTGGAAAGGTTTGGATAACATACCAGATGTGTACGCCCGAACTGATGAGGCGGTATAGAGAGCCATTATGGCAGACAGCATGTGACCCTGAAAGCCAAACCTGCCTAGCACTCTTGTCAAGTACAGCCAGTGCACTGTATTGAACGCTTTCTCTGCATCCAAAGCTAGAAGCAGAGAAGGTGTCAGCTGTTTCCTAGCTAGATGATGTCAGTTGCCTAGTGGCATCCAATGTTTGCCTGCCTTTAGTGAATCCAGATTGATCAGGGTCAATCAATGTGGGTAAAATCAGTCTGAGGGCTAGTATTTTGGCATAAATTTTAGATTTTTATTCAATAGGGAAATAGGCCTAAAATGTTGAGGGGTGTCTGGTATCTTTCCTGGCTTTGGCTTCCAGTATTTCTGAGGGGAAGGAGGCAGCAGCTTTATGATACACTCTATGGAGATATGGTCCCAAAATGAATTTGAAGTTTTTGCAGTATTCCCCAGTGAGCCTGTCAGGCCCAGGAGATCTGTTATTGGGTAAAGTATCTATGGCTTTAAAGATTTTGGACAAAGAGAAAGGAGCATTCAAGCTGTGTAGAGGAAAGCTGTAGGAGTTTAAGTTCTGCTAGAAATTTGTCTATTTCGGTTTGGGATCGTTGAGGTGTATGGGCGTCCTGGTTTAAATTATAGAGAGAGCTAAAATATTCACTAAAGGTGTCAGCGATCTTTTGATGAGACTTATCTCTCTGCAAGGTATGGCCGTCTGTTTAAATGTATCTATCGACTTTTCTTTCTTTTTTCTTTTTTTCTTCTCCTTGTTTATATCCACCTGCATTATGGCTATTTCCTGTTGATGAAAATCTATTTTTTAAATGTAAACTGGTATATCACCATTTTAAAACCTATTTTCAGACAGAAAGGTCCGTTATCTTTATTTGCTATCTGTAGAACCTTTACTGTATCCTGAAGAAGCCTAACGGTAGATAGATACACAAGGGCGCACTGCACATTATGTATCAGTATACATGATTTTTAATGTTTCTGTATTGTTCTATTCATGTTGTGTATTTTTCAATAAATAGTGCTTATTCTAATACCTCTTCATTGTTTCCTATGCCTTTAAAGTCCAACCTAGGTTTACTGTTATAGTACACCTTTTCTTTCCTTATTCATTCCCTCAATTTACGGATGTGAGTTCATTCCTTTTCTGTTCAGTATTACTATTTAGGGTGGCAAACACCATTTTCCTTGTTTATGCACTCTGGGTGAATCATACTTTAATTTTATTGATCCACCCGATTCTCTGTCTTATTTGTGTTTTATATGCACATTATTTGTTGTATCAATTTATTGATTTTTCTTTTGTTTTCTTTTTGGTAGTATTGTTATATATTTTGACAATGGCGGACTTCATAGGAAACAACTGGGAAGGTTTCATGCTGGGTATTAAGAAGACATGTTCTGTGACCAAGGGTAAGGATGTAGAAATAGAAATTGTATATCAGTAACTTTTACAAACTTTTGAACGAAAAGCTAGTCTTTTCTGGCATATTAAATACTTTGAGTAATATATTGCCGAGGATTTAAACCCGAAGGGTCTGAGAGTACAGGTGTTCCCGAACATTTGGGCGCTTGATCTTGACCTCAAGACCCGATGGAAACTTAACCTTCAGCAGTGTTCCAAAAAAAGTATGCATTTAATGATAGAATATTACATGAAGGAACTTAAACTAGTAGACTGTGAAATAAAAGGAATCTACAATGAAAATTCCTCAATATTAATTAATCCAGATTTTGGCACTTTTGACACACACCTTAAGGAATATATTCAAGCTTTTACTAGAGAATTGCTCCAAAAAAAAGAGGATAAACTATCACGAGACAAATTAGCCTTTGTATAGTAGTAGTATGCCTATAATTGGGCGCAAAACAATGGCCAACGGGGTGGCCGCAAGTATGGAGCCATGTATCTAAAAAATCTAGAGAGAAAGCTAATGATTCAGATTCCTCCACTAATTCCCATGTCTCACAGAACTCGCGGACCACAGATCGAGGACGACAAAGAAGCCGAAACTCAAAAAAACGACCACATACCGGGGGTGGGTATCAAACAGGTACTGCCAAAAAGGATTAGTGGATGACCCTACTTTGCCAACAGATAACAATTATACAGACTGTGCAACAAGGGATGCCACCTCATCGGCGAATAAAGGTATCTCCATGTTTTCAGATACACGTATATGGGGTATGTCCACCGACACATCTATTACTGCAACTTCTATGACCCCCAGAACTGAATTAGATACTCGATCCCAAATTATTGATGCTGCACAATCCGTCGCCCTATAACGACCTCCGACTGTGGTTACAGCAGGGGCGATAAGGAAAGACTCCCAAAAATTACATATTGATCAATTTTTCCCAATTGTTAAAACCACAAGGCTGGACACCAGTTCGGTCGGGTATTCCCCCTCCTCCCCTTCTTTATCTCCCTGCGTCCTTGACACTGTGGAATCTGCTGTTTCTGATTCAAACTTGGAGGTTATTAACCTGTCCACATACCCTTTGAGTACTACCGAGATTGAACTATTGCAACTTGGTCTCAGTTTTTGTCCCAGATCCCCTCTGAATAGATTTGATGTGGTCAAGGACCTTTATCTGTTCACCAGGAAGTTGACCAATAAATATATGTTTGATAAGGATAGACGAGAGAAACAGACTGAGATTGCCAATCAAGAGATATGGAAGGATTTCACAGTGGCCGAATTTAGAGCACTGAGAAATCTGGTCCTCCTATTGGAGGAGAATGAGAATGGATCACAAGTAACCCAACACATGTAACCCAACATGATTCTAATGAAGCTAGGAGTCTTCGGGTTCAATTGACCATTTACCAGAATGAAATCATTTCATTGGGGAATGCAGTCAAAAAAAGTCTACTCAATTTCCCTCCTTATACACCAACCCCAATATTTGGACTTTTCTTACTCAAACAATTAAGGAAATTGAATCACTTACCTTTCCCAAACTGATGGGCCACAACCTTAGTCGTGCACATAGGACTGCACTTCAGAACCTTAGTAAGAACTCCGGTTTGGTGATCAAGCCCTCAGACAAGGGCGGAAATGTGGTTGTAATGGATAGGTTACAATATAGAGATGTGTGTTGGGACATCCTGAAAAAACGATCTTGGTATAAACCAATATCGGAAGATGTCATTACTAGATTTAATCGACAGTTCGATGATACCATTGCTTCCACTTTTGCCGACTGCTTGATCACCAAACAGATTTTCGAAGGCTTGCAGGTCCCACATCCCAAGACCCCTACCTTTTATTCGCTCCCTAAAACACATAAAAATCTTTCACACCCCCCAGGACGCCCGATAGTTTCGAGAGTAGGCTCCAAGACCGAGAGAGCTAGCAAATTTGTTGACGAATATCTTCGTCCTCATGTAATCACATTGCCCTCATACATTAAGGACACTTCAGATCTCCTTCGGAATCTGGATGGTCTGACGGTACCTGTTGGATGTTCTCTTGTAGCTATCAATATTGAAGCCCTTTATTCATCCATTCCACATAATTACGGCATTGAGGTCATCTCCAGATTTTTGGGGGAAAGAGATCCTAAGTCACAGGGTCTCAACAACTTTGTATTACAACTGTTATCTCATATCTTGACAAAGAACGTGTTTTCCTTCGACGAGTCCCACTTTCTCCAGGTGCATGGTGTCGCTATGGGCACATGTTGTGCGCCCTCCTATGCGAACCTGTACCCGGGGGGGTGGGAACGTGATCTGTTTACAAGTGAGGAGTCTGTTGAGTTTTTGGCCAAAATTCTGTGCTGGTTTCCGCTACATAGATGATGTACTCATGCTGTGGGCGGGGCCAGTGGAGGCGCTGTATTAATTTATAAAAAATGCTTAGTACCAATGGGTACAACCTTAAGTTTATGATGCAATCGAGTACAACTACAATTGCCTATCTTGATATTACCATCAACATTGGAACGGATGGTACTATTAGTACATCACTTTATCGCAAGCCCACTGCTGGGAACACGATATTACATGCATCAAGTGCACACCCACACTCTCTGTCATGGACACACTACTTCCAGACCTGCAACAGGGCTCAGGCGCATCCCCGCCAACAGGTCCCCAGTAACGAAAAGGCGTGCGCCAATGTGCATGCGCGTGCACCGATTGCAGAGATCGCGCGCACGCACAGTAACGCGGCTTTGGCGCCCAGTGGCCTTTAAAAGGGGCTTCCACCGTTCAGCTCTTGCTGTTTGATCTGCAGCTTCACCTGTGACCTGTTCCTGTAATCTGCATCTGATCACCTTCTGACCTGGCTCTCTGAGTACGCTGCTGTCTCCAATCCTGAACCTTGGCTTTCCTTGATCCTGATCCTGTTTGTTTGCTGCCTGAACTCCTGCTACCAGAACCAGCCTGAACTTACATAGTTACATAGTAAGTGAGGTTGAAAAAAGACACACGTCCATCAAGTCCAACCTATGTGTGTGATTATGTGTCAGTATTACATTACATATCCCTGTATGTTGCAGTCATTCAGGTGACTATCTAATAGTTTCTTGAAGCTATCAATGCTCCCCGCTGAGACCACCGCCTGTGGAAGGGAATTCCACATCCTTGCCGCTCTTACAGTAAAGAATCCTCTACGTAGTTTAAGGTTAAACCTCTTTTCTTCTAATTGTAATGAGTGGCCACGAGTCTTATTAAACTCTCTTCTGCGAAAAAGTTTTCTCCCTATTGTGGGGTCACCAGTACAGTATTTGTAAATTGAAATCATATCCCCTCTCAAGCATCTCTTCTCCAGAGAGAATAAGTTCAGCACTCGCAACCTTTCCTCATAACTAAGATCCTCCAGACCCTTTATTAGCTTTGTTGCCCTTCTTTGTACTCGCTCTATTTCCAGTACATCCTTCCTAAGGACTGGTGCCAAGAACTGGACAGCATGCTCCAGGTGCGGCCGGACCAGAGTCTTGTAGAGTGGGAGAATTATCGTTTTATCTCTGGAGTTGATCCCCCTTTTAATGCATGCCAATATTCTATTTGCTTTATTAGCAGCAGCTTGGCATTGCATGCCATTGCTGAACCTATCATCTACTAGGACCCCAGGTCCTTTTCCATCCTAGATTTCCCCAGAGGTTCTCTCCCCAGTGTATAGAATGCATTCATATTTTTGCCACCCAAATGCATTATTTTACATTTTTCTACATTGAACCTCATTTGCCATGTAGTCGCCCACCCCATTAATTTGTTCAGGTCTTTTTGCAAGGTTTACACATCCTGCGGAGAAGTTATTGCCCTGCTTAGCTTAGTATCGTCTGCAAATACAGAGATTGAACTGTTTATCCCATCCTCCAGGTCGTTGACCATTCCTTGCCTGCCAATTCTGTTGATCTGATCCGCTGTGTATGACCCGGCTTGTCTGACCTTGCTTCTGCCTGCTGTGCACACCCATGTGCGTTTGCTGCTTTTTGGAGCACCTGCACCCAGCCGACCTGCATCCAGCTCACCTGCATTCAGCTGACCTGCATCCAGCTGACCTGCATCCGGCTTACCTGCACCCTGTTGACCTGCATCCAGCTCACCTGCATCCAGCTGGCCTGCATCCAGCTCACCTGCTCCCTGCTGACCTGCATCCAGCTTACCTGCAGCCTGCTGACCTGCATCAAGTTTACCTGCACCCGGCACTCCAGCCAGTTCCAGTGCCTCCCAGTGGACATCATCTCCGGTTCCAGAGAATCCACCAGGCACTCATACCCCACTGTGCTCCTACAGTCACTGTCCTCAACTCCAGTGATCCGGGAACCAGGGCTGTACGAGAGGTCTTCCTCTGCACGTCAGGCTCACGTATGAGGTACATGTCAGTATAAAACAGCCATGAGCCTGCAAGAGGGACCTCCGCTACTGATGAAATCTGCCAATTGCTTTCTGTCCTCACTCAAGAGGTGAAATCCCTCCAGGACAGCTATGAACACCTTGAGAGACAAGTGCAGTCCCAGACGAGTCTTACAAACCTTCCTTTCAGCGGGTTGTCATCAGAGGCTTCCCCCACACTCCCTGTAATGTTGTCATCTCCAGAACCTAGGGTCCCAATTCCGTAGAAGTTTTCTGGGGATCGAAGCAAGTTTCGGACCCTCCGCAATGCATGCGAGCTGTACTTTTCCCTACTACCCTTAACTTTTTCACGGAAAGCACCAAGGTGGGTTTGTTGTCTCACTTCTGCTGGGAGATCCACAAGCCTGGGCTCATCACCTGCTGGAAGAACACCATGTTTCTCTGGACTCTTTGTCATCCTTCTTCGACGCAATGTCACTTCTTTATGATGACCCCCTGCTCTTAGCACACTCCTGCAAGGCCGCAGAGTGATAGAGGACTATATAACAGACTTTAGGCGCTGGAGCGCAGATACTCAGTGGAATCATGCAGCTTTATGGCACCAGTTTCGTCTAGGCTTGTCAGAAGAATTAAAAGATAAACTGGCTCAGGTCGGTGTACCAAATTCTCTGGAATCCTTGATTCCCCTAACTATTCAGATAGACCGTCGTCTTCGGGAATGCAGGATGGAGAGGGTGACCCAGCAAACTCAACCAACTTGGATGTTACCCCAAGTGCCGACAATCTCTCATCCTGTTCCTCTCAGACCGGTCCCAGTTAATCCTGCACCAACCAAACTAATACCGGACTTTATAAATCTGGGCAGGTCGGACTAATGAGAACCGCATTATCCGCCGAGGAGCGTCTATGTCGGCAACAACTCAACCTTTGCTTGTACTGCGGGGGAACTGGCCATTATGTACATTCATGTCCTACCAAATATCGTAGATCTTCACCCATCCCATCACAGTGTCACCCAGCTCCCTCTACTCACCTGGCGATTCCCATCACCCTTCAGTTGTCTGGAAAGACTGTCTGTTACTGCAATAATAGGCTCTGGTGCATGCAGTTGTTTTATTGATTTGAACTTTGCCAATCAACAATGCATTCCACTCCAACACGGGGCTCAAGGACTTTCCGTTTTCTTGGCGGATGGATCCCGAATTAAATCTGGCCAGGTGACTCAAGAGACTCCTCTACTGCCTGTAATTACTGTCTCAAACCACAAGGAGCTGCTTAAGTTTGATGCAATTGCTTCCCCTTTGTTCCCGGTCATCTTGGGTCTACCGTGGCTTCAGGCCCACAACCCGCAGATTGATTGGGGCTCCGGAGAAAGTTTCAGTCTCTCTACTGCCAAGGACACTGTCTGCCCTTACCTCCCAAGTTATCTGGCCCTTTGCTGAGTCTGGAAGCTGACTCAGAATTATGCTCAGCGGTACCCGAACAGTACCACGAGTTCTTAGATGTTTTTAGTAAACGAGGGGCAGAGACACTTCCTCCTCATCGTTCCTACGATTGCACAATTGAGTGTGTGTCCTTGTGTGGACTACCGGGAGCTGAACAAGGTCACGGTCAAGAACCAGTATCCCTTACCCCTGGTTCCTGAGCTTTTTCAGAGGCTAAGAACTACTGTTGTGTTCACCAAACTCGATCTTCGTGGGGCCTACAATTTGGTTCGCATTCGTGCAGGGGACGAGTGGAAGACGGCCTTCTGTACCGGGTTTGGCCACTATGAACACCTAGTGATGCCCTTCGGCCTGTGTAATGCCCCTGCTACTTTCCAGCACCTGATAAATGAGATCGTCAGAGACTATCTGGACATCTTCGTCATAGACTACTTAGACGATATCCTGATCTTTTCCTCATCCTTGGATCAGCACCGGAAACACGTCAAGATGGTACTCTGCCGACTCCGCCAGCATGGGCTATATGCCAAACCAGAAAAATGCGAGTTTGAGCAGCAGAGTATCCAATTCCTGGGCCTGGTAATTTCCACAGAGGGATTCAAGATGGACCCACACAAGGTTACAGCTGTCCTGGACTGGCCTGCACCCTCGGATAAGAAGGGGGTGCAACCTTTTGTTGGCTTCACCAATTTTTACAGAAAGTTTATCAAGGGATTTTCTGCAATCATCTCCCCGATCACCCAGCTAACAAGACAAAGCATCCGATTCCAGTGGAATCCCCAGGCTCAAGCCGCCTTTTCTACCCTAAAGGGACTTTTTACCTCTGCCCCCATCCTGAGCCACCCGGATCCCTCTCTTCCTTACCTACTCGAGGTTGATGCCTCAGAAACAGCCATGGGGGCAGTTATTTCTCAGCGTCAAGGACTCAAGGATCTCTTGCACCCCATAGCTTTCTTCTCCCAGAAGCCTTCGCCTGCCGAAAAGAATTACGATGTAGGTGACCGTGAACTTCTGGCCATTAAAGCCGCGCTCGAAGAATGGCAATATCTGCTAGAGGGAGCTGCACATCCCATACTTATCTACACGGATCATAAAAATCTGGAATATTTACAAACTGCCAAATGATTTAAGCCGCGCCAAGCACGATGGGCGTTATTCTTTTCCAGATTTTCATTTCACATCACCTACCGGCCAGGATCAAAGAACATCAAGCCTGACGCTCTCTCTCGGATGTACGATGACCCAAAGGAAACTTCAGTCCCTGACACCATTTTATCTGAGGGCAACTTTCTGCTTTTCCAGACAGACCTGATGTCCGGTCTAAAACAAGCCTCAGAGGGAGTGTCCGGTCCTCCAGGATCAACCTTGATACCCAGGGATGGGATGCTTTGGAAGGACAGCAAAATTTTTGTGCCAGAAAGTTCCCGGACAGAAGTTCTGAGCCTGTGTCACGACCATCCACTGGCCGGACATTTTGGGGTTCACAAGACTCGTGAACTAATCCATGTCAAATCATGTGTCATCTGTACCCAAAGCAAGTCTGCCAGGACCAAGTCCTGGGGTCTCCTCAGACCACTACCAATTCCTGACAGACCCTGGAGCATTATTGCCATGGACTTTGTAGTGGAACTACCCCCTTCTGAAGGACATACAGCTATCTTTGTAGTGGTTGACCGTTTGTCTAAGACGGCCCACTTCATACCCTTAAAGAGTACTCCGTCTGCTTTGCAAACCGCCCGGGTGTTCGCCAGGGAGATCGTAAGGCTGCATGGGGTACCAACCAACATTGTATCTGACAGGGGAGTCCAGTTCACCTCCCGCTTCTGGAGGTCACTATGCCAAATCCTGAAAATTGAGCTTTCCATGTCATCTGCTTTCCACCCCCAGACTAATGGACAAACTGAGAGGACGAACCAAACCCTGGAACAGTACATCCGCTGCTTTACCTCGTTTGTCCAGGAATGATTGGGTAGCACTTTTGCCTCTAGCAGAATTTGATTTCAACAATACCAGCCATTCAGCCACAGGTCAGTCACCATTCTTTGCAAATTATGGGTTCCATCCTGTCTTTCTGCCTAACATTATCTCGGAATCTCCAGTTCCAGCAGTACAAAGCACTGTCGAATTCCTGGGTCGCAACAACAAGTTGTTGCAAGAAGCAATGGCCAAAGCGCAGGCAACCAACAATAGGCTTTATGACAGGAAGAGAAGAGGCGAATTACGTCTCCAACCAGGTGATCAGATGTGGTTATCTACCACTAACCTCAAGATGGCTTGCACTTCAAAAAAGCTGGCACCCAAATTCATTGGCCCATTCCCAGTTAAAAGGAAATTTCATAGGAGACCTCATTCACTTAACCTTGCCTGAGTCGCTCAAAGTGCACCCAGCGTTTCATGTGTCTCTGCTTAAACCCACAGTACCTGACCCTTTCCCCGACAGAGGATTGGGGCCACCCGAACCCGTTATTATTAATAAGGACGAGGAGTATGAAGTGGAGGCTGTCGTAGACTGCAGGAGGAGAGGTAACCAACTTCAATTTTTAATCAAGTGGAAGGGGTACGGACCAGAGGAGAACTCATGGGAACCTAAGCAAAATGTGCATGCCCAAGAACTGATCCAGGCCTTCTTCCGCAGACATCCACAGAAAAGAGCTCTTTTGGGCACCCGGAGGTTGCCCTTAAGGGGGGAGCAATGTCATGAGATGTCGCAGAGATCGCGCGCACGCACAGTAACGCGGCTTTGGCGCCCAGTGGCCTTTAAAAGGGGCTTCCACCGTTCAGCTCTTGCTGTTTGATCTGCAGCTTCACCTGTGACCTGTTCCTGTAGTCTGCATCTGATCACCTTCTGACCTGGCTCTCTGACTAAAGTACAGAGCAAATACAGAGATTGAACTGTTTATCCCATCCTCCAGGTCGTTGACCATTCCTTGCCTGCCGATTCTGTTGATCTGATCCGCTGTGTATGACCCGGCTTGTCTGACCTTGCTTCTGCCTGCTGTGCACACCCATGTGCGTTTGCTGCTTCTTGGTGCACCTGCACCCAGCCGACCTGCATCCAGCTGACCTGCATCCAGCTGACCTGCATCCGGCTGACCTGCATCCGGCTTACCTGCACCCTGCTGACCTGCATCCATCTCACCTGCATCCAGCTGACCTGCATCCAGATCACCTGCTCCCTGCTGACCTGCATCCAGCTTACCTGCAGCCTGCTGACCTGCATCCAGCTTACCTGCACCCGGCACTCCAGCCAGTTCCAGTGCCTCCCAGTGAACATCATCTCCGGTTCCAGAGAATCCACCAGTCACTCATACCCCACTGTGCTCCTACGGTCACTGTCCTCAACTCCAGTGATCCGGGAACCAGGGCTGTAGAGGTCTCCCTCTGCATGTCAGGCTCCCTTCGAGGTACGTGTCACTCTCTGGTCCAAAGTATCCCCTTTGGCCAGTAATTACGCCTGAGGCGGAACTGTTCCAATGAGGCAGATTTTAAGCAGCAAGCTGACCTTCTTTATGAAAGTTTATTGACTAGAGGATACAGCAGGACATCTTTAAAAAAGGCTTTTAAGAAAGCCCTAGGCCGTCCTAGGAATGTGGCTTTGCTCCCCAAACCTAAAAAGACTGATTCCAATGTAGTAAGGCTAATCACAACGTACTCTGAGCAACATCAATTAATACGATCTATTATGCAAAAACACTGGCACATATAATCCACAGACTCCACACTTGCCAAGTATTTAGGACCTAGACCTGAGATCACTTTTTGCCATGCGGGGTCGATCAGAGATCGCCCGGTACATAGTAATTACCACAAATCAGAAACCAAAAGGGACCAAGCAGGGCTTTTCCGATGCGGCATGTGTAATTTTTGTCATCTGTTGATGGAGGGGGCTTCCATCCCCCTTCCTAATAGCCATACTCATACCCTACCGCATCATATTACCTGTCAAACGAGGGGTGTGATTTATATTATCTTTTGCCAATGTGGATCCTTCTACGTTGGCAAGATGATTAGATTGTTTTGGAAACGGATGAAGGACCATGTGTATTATGCCACCAATGGCCTTTTGAATACCACCATGGGCCACCATGTGGCTTTCAAACACAAATATGATCACAGGGTTTTCAAATTTGCCGCCCTTGATCGTGTCTACGAGGACCCTCAAGGGAGCAACTTTGATATGTGCCTGCGTGGGTTTCCTCCGGGTACTCCGGTTTCCTCCCACACTCCAAAGACATGCTGGTAGGTTAATTGGATCCTGTCTAAATTGTCCCTAGTATGTATGAATGTGAGTTAGGGATCTTAGATTGTAAGCTCCTTGAGGGTAGGGACTGATGTGAATGTACAATGTATATGTAAAGCGCTGCGTAAATTGATGGCGCTATATAAGTACCTGAAATAAATAAATAAATAAATAAATAAATAAGAGGGTGCTCCAAAGGGAGACCCAATGGGTATATGACTTGCAAGCAACTCTGCACCCAGGCCTGAATGATATACTAAGTTTTAAATCTTTTCTATATCTGATGCCAATAATATTTGTACAATATTCTCCTGATATTGGCCACTTGATTCTTTATGCTTTAAGTACTTAGAGCAATGTATTCCTACCCGGTTGACCCTTTCTGCATGGTCTTTGTATATATTATCACTTTCACATTATTTGTATAAATTAAGTATATCTTCTTTTTTTTCTTTTTTTTTTTGTTGTCGCCCTCTTATGATGTCATCATTTTTCGTGCGATTTTGGGCTTTAAATGGCCGCCACACACAGGGACATGTTGTGACTAGCACAAGGCTGTCTCCCAGGGGCGTTGTCTAAATATTAAAGCAAGTACTTTTGCTTTGTAGCTACAGATGGATACTTGTAGTGCATCACTTGGTTACTTAACCTCTTGCTTACTATGTTTCTTGGTTTTGTTTTTTTGTTCTATAGATTTTGCTACACATTATGGACAATCTCTCAGTCTCATATTTGGACTATTTTTCCCGGTGGGTGTCCTCATTGTTTAGTGGGCTTTGAAGCCCATAGTTGGCTCCCCTCCCTATTTGGTACTGAGTCCACTCTTTGTGCATTATTTTGCCTCTGTCCCTGGAACCATCTGGCTTTTCCTGCTCCTCTCTTACTAGCAGGTACCCCTCTCCTATCATTATTGTCATTAGGTGCTGTATACTAACATACTTTAAAGGAACCTACTCTGTGTGTTGGTAGTTATATATTTATATCATCTCATACTGTTTGCTAGATTGGGCTGGCCTGACCTATCTGTGCATAGATCCTAACGTTGGTGTAGTAGAACCTGTTTCCAGTGGGATGGTACCTTCTGAACCAGTTTCTGGATACTTATGATTGAGACTTATCTCTCTGCAAGGTATGGCCGTCTGTTTAAATGTATCTATCGATTTTTTTTCTTTTTTCTTCTCCTTGTATATATCCACCTGCATTATGGCTATTTCCTGTTGACGAAAATCAATTTTTTAAATGTACAGTGGTATATCACCATTTTAAAGCCTATATGTTCTATAGGGATCTTAGATTGTAAGCTCCTTGAGGGTAGGGACTGATGTGAATGTACAATGTATATGTAAAGTGCTGCGTAAATTGATGGCGCTATATAAGTACCTAAAATAAATAAATAAATAAATAAGAGGGTGCTCCAAAGGGAGACCCAATGGGTATATGACTTGCAAGCAACTCTGTACCCAGGCCTGAATGATATACTAAGTTTTAAATCTTTTCTATATTTGATGCCAATAATATTTGTACAATATTCTCCTGATATTGGCCACTTGATTCTTTATGCTTTAAGTACTTAGAGCAATGTATTCCTACCTGGTTGACCCTTTCTGCATGGTCTTTGTATATATTATCACTTTCACATTATTTGTATAAATTAAGTATATCTTCTTTTTTTTTCTTTTTTTTTTTTGTTGTCGCCCTCTTATGATGTCATCATTTTTCGTGCGATTTTGGGCTTTAAATGGCCGCCACACACAGGGACATGTTGTGACTAGCACAAGGCTGTCTCCCAGGGGCGTTGTCTAAATATTAAAGCAAGTACTTTTGCTTTGTAGCTACAGATGGATACTTGTAGTGCATCACTTGGTTACTTAACCTCTTGCTTACTATGTTTCTTGGTTTTGTTTTTTTGTTCTATAGATTTTGCTACACATTATGGACAATCTCTCAGTCTCATATTTGGACTATTTTTCCCGGTGGGTGTCCTCATTGTTTAGTGGGCTTTGAAGCCCATAGTTGGCTCCCCTCCCTATTTGGTACTGAGTCCACTCTTTGTGCATTATTTTGCCTCTGTCCCTGGAACCATCTGGCTTTTCCTGCTCCTCTCTTACTAGCAGGTACCCCTCTCCTATCATTATTGTCATTAGGTGCTGTATACTAACATACTTTAAAGGAACCTACTCTGTGTGTTGGTAGTTATATATTTATATCATCTCATACTGTTTGCTAGATTGGGCTGGCCTGACCTATCTGTGCATAGATCCTAACGTTGGTGTAGTAGAACCTGTTTCCAGTGGGATGGTACCTTCTGAACCAGTTTCTGGATACTTATAATTGAGACTTATCTCTCTGCAAGGTATGGCCGTCTGTTTAAATGTATCTATCGATTTTTTTTCTTTTTTCTTCTCCTTGTATATATCCACCTGCATTATGGCTATTTTCTGTTGACGAAAATCAATTTTTTAAATGTACAGTGGTATATCACCATTTTAAAGCCTATATGTTCTATTTTCAGACAGAAAGGTCTGTTCTCTTTATTTGCTATCTGTAGAACCTTGACTGTATGCTGAAGAAGCCTAAAGGTGAAGCGCAAAGATACACAAGGGCTCACTGCACATTATATGTCAGTATACATGATTTTTAATTTTTCTGTATTGTTCTATTCATGTTGTGTATTTTTAAATAAATAGTGTTTATTCTCATACCTCTTTGTTGTTTCCTATGCCTTTAAAGTCTGACCTAGGTTTACTACACCTTTTTTTTCCTTATTCATTCCCTCAATTTACGGATGTAGCTATGTGAGTGCATTCCTTTTCTGTTCAGTATTACTTTTGGTGGGTCAAATACTTTTTGTTTAGAGATAGGATTAAGCTAATGTGGGATCCTAGTTTTAAATCGTTGACCTTGTAGTTCGCATGCTAGAGCTTTCCCCGCTTTATTGCTGGTGGAATAAAAAGAGGTTTTTATGCTTTCTGCTTGCTGCTTAAAACTATAAAGCAGGGTTACTCAAATGTCATGTCTCAGTTTAGAGAGCTTAGTGCTGACAAAAAGAGGTAGAATTCGACAAATTTTGAGCTTCTAGGATTTGAATATCAGACAATAGAGTTTCGATTTGCTGCTACCTTTGCCTTTTAATTTTCGAACTCAGTTGAATAAAGATACCACAAATATATGCCTTATGGGCATTCCACAATATGAAGGGGTTATCTGTAGAGAAGGAATTGATATTAAAGTATTCGGACAAGTGGCCCTCCAAAGTTCTTTTGGTGGGAGGATTTTGTATAATCTGAAAATTAGAACGCCACATATAAGCATTATGTTTAGGATAAGTATCACCAATCATGACAAAGACGGATGCATGGTCCGATTATGTTATTAATTTTGGCTTGTGTGACTTTTTGGAGTAGCCATCTGTCTGTAAAAAACAAGTCTATCCTGGTATAGGTACAATGTCTATGAGAGTAAAAGGAGAAGTCTTTCATGTTAGCATAAGTGCATCGCCACACATCGTACAAGTCATGCGAGCATAGAAAGGATGATAAGGACGGAGTCCTCTTAGAAGGTGATAATGTGGAGTCCATTTACAGGTCATATATGATGTTAAAGTCATCGCATAACAGCAAAGATTCTTGCTGAACATTTTTTAACTTCCGCATCAAGCCATTTAAGAAGCAAACTTGATGTTTGTTTGGAACATAAACGTTCACCAAAGTGTATTGTGTAATATTGATATCACAAACTATTATAAGGAAGCGTCCGGATGGATCTTTCGTTTTTGAGTGCAGCTGAAAAGAAATTGAATCCTTGATTGCTATCATAACCTCCCTTTTTTGTCAGCATATTGGATGTGAAGTAATGTTGAAAGCTTTTATGTGTACATTTAGGCGGTGTGTCCCTATGAAAGTGTGTCTTTGGAATGTATAGTATATCGCAGTGAAATGAACCTGCTTCTCATCACAAGGATGATGATTAACTGGCATGACTGAGGCTGGGGAATATGCTGAGTTTCAAATATTGATTGTACTTACATACAGTCCAGATGGTAAAAGTACATTGGAAAGCAGGAAGACTGTGATAAAGATAATTACAGCCAAGAAAATCATGCATTAACCCTACAATTGTAACACCTATGCATGGCCCATTAGGGCTATCATGTGGGATGAAAAATATTGTCTCCTATCACCAGTCACCCCCTTGGGAACTCACTGTGACTTGGTGGTGGAGTCATCCTCATAAATCCTTGCACACTTCCGTTTTGTTTTTATTCCCCCCCCTCCCCCCATTCCATCTTTGCATATTGTCCATCAAACCTCCAAACATAACTTAGGAGAGGAAGGAAGTGCTTTTGGCTGTACGAGTAAGAAGAATATTGATATATGGTTAATGTTCCATAGGTCAACCGCAGAGCGGTTGGTTCACATGTACTGTCTAGCTTACTTGTTATAATTTTCGTCTAGTCAGGTCAATACCTAGACCAGCTCTTTAATCCTTTAATTGGGCCCTCGCGCATGCCCCCCACCTCATCGAGGCGTCAGGGGCCCGCAATGCCCATTTTTCTAATAGAATAAGATGAACGAGAGGTAAGAGAAAAGGAAAGAAAATGCAGTAGACCAAGAGCTGCTAATAAAAGCGAAAGAAAAAGAAGAAAACAAAAAAAAAAAAGGGGGGGGGAGAGTTGAGTAAAGAGGGGTAAGATATCTAATCCAGGGTTCCCATATTTTATTGAACCCAGTCATCCTATCCTTCAAAATTGCCGAAAGGCGTTCATTTACCATTATACACGAGAGTTTTGCTTTTAATAAGTAAAAGGGAACCGAGCAGGACTTCCAAGACTTCGCTATCGAAATTCTGGCCGCCACAAATATAAATGCTATAAGTCTGCGCATTGATTTTGATGCCCCCTCCAATGGGCGTCCCAACAGTGCATGCAGAGGCGAGAGTGGAACCATTTTTAGTGACTAACAGCTTGGTTGGGTATCCCCACTTGTACCCTATATTGTGGTTCCTCAAGGCTTTTGTGATATTGTTTAGATTCTTGCAGAGTTGTAGTATGTTTTGCAATAAATCCATGTAAAATTGTAGGTGGTAGAGCGTGTTCACCTTTAGGGGTTAGTTGCATCGGCACTCTTTAGTTTGGTAGAAATTAATGCAAATTAGAACATCTCTAGGCACATACTCTGGAATATGCGTGGGCTTCGGAATGCAGTGGATCCTGTCTATTGACACTTCCAGAGAGGAAAGATCAGGCATGAGAGTAGAGAACATTATAGTAACAAAGGAGTGAAATTCAGATGGTTGTACCAGTTCTGAAATTCCCCTTATTTTAACATTGTTCCTATTGGACTTATCCTCTGGTTAGTTAGCTAGTTTTGTTTTCAGACAATTTTGTTCCTCCTCAGTAGCATCATGGGCATCAATTAAATCATTAATTGTTGTGGCATATTCCACCATTTTCGTCTCAATGTAGTCCACCCTATCTCCTACAGCATTAAGTTCAGAACTAGATTTCTTCATACAAGCAATCATGTCAGTGTGGATAATACTCCTTAGAGATATGAGCATATACTTGAGAGTTGTATCCAGAACTCGTTGGTTTAATGTGGGGAAAGCTGTGATAGAGTCAACTTGTGAATCAGTGTTAGATCTCACCTCACAATGCTGCAGGCCAGGGTCTTCCATCCGGAACCTTGCCTTTGCAGGGCTTTTGAACAATGGGCTAGATGATTGCGATGTGCCTGCTGAGTGGTGTTTGTTCCGGTAGGCAGAATCGTGGCTTGACTGTGGAGATCTGGAGGCGGCTGGAGAGGAGGGAGAGATGCTGGAGCCATCTTGCGCATGCGTTCGCTGCGGCTGGGTGAAGTATGCCATCAGCTTCTGTGGCTGGTGATTCTCTTTACGCTTCCTAGGCATAAACCGGGTGTGAGGGGAGCTGAACCGCCACTGCGGGGTAATCCTCTACCACCCTGTGTTGCTGAGAGCTGCTGTAGTATCCCGCCGAGTGCCGGAGCTCTGGGATTACACCACCATCTTCCTTCGATTTTGAACATGGCTTCAGTGATTTGCCTGTTAGCTATGTACATGCTTGCTGATTATTCTGATCCTGTGTCCTGTACCTTGTATCCTGTTCCCCCATCTCTGCTCCCCTTGTTCCCAGTTCCAATCCTGGTTATGTCATATTTATTCATGTTTCCCATTTGCTTGCATATATTGTAATATAGTTAGTGTGCTAGTTATGTTTTCTGTCACTTGGTTCACATTTACTGTACATATATTTTCATGTTTGCCTTGTATACTGTTAGATGTTGTTGCATGGGGTTTTGTTTTACTAATAATATTAATTAAGTAATAATCTTACTTTAATCATACTTGGTCTCATTCCAGTTTCCTAAGTATAGCTACTGATCTGGTCAACCCTACCTCCACTGAATACCTGCATTTGGTATCCCTCACATGAATCATTGCGCCCCCACCTCCTTGCAAGGTATCCTTTCGATGTTAAAAGGCATATGGATTGGTATGGTTCAAGAATTGGGATTGGAGGTGCAGGTTTGCTTCCCTCCCTTTCCTGGTCTGACCTAAACTGCATGCCAAGATAAGGGTCTGGCTTGAATTTTAAGGGCACCCCATGCTATTTTTAAGTGTCAATTTCAAGTGTCACTCTTGAGTTAAATTGTGCTGTTTCATAACTTAATAAAAGACCATTTGTAAAGAGAGGGGACATTGAGGCCGGGAACAGGCCCCGGGACTTTTAACGGTGCTGGGATAAATGAGGTAGAAAAGGTAGAATAAAAAGATCTTTTATTTAACAATCTTTTAAAAAAAACAGACAAAGAAAAAAACACTTTTACAAAGCAAATAGGATAATTGAATGATACAAGAGTTGATACCACTTTCTCAACATGTTTCGCTTTCTTAAGCTTCTTCAGGAGACATAATGTGGCATTAGATCAACTATAAGGTAGAAAAACAGCAATAAGAATTTTATGTCTGCTAATATATCATAATATATATCCATTAAGTCAAAAAAGAACAATTTTTGAAAAGAATTATTGGAAAGAATTTTTACAATATATAGACCCAAAGGGGAATGTATCATAGAAGAAAAAATAATATGAATAAAAATAATGTATAAAAAAAAAAACACACAATACATATGTGTACACATTTGATTCAGCATACATCACATCATGACTTGTTCATTGATCTTACCCGTAAATCGGGGGAAAAAAGAATCTAGGTTTTAAAAAAGAAAATCTGTGCAAGCGGAAAATTCCTCCCTCCAGTCCGCACCTCACTGATTAGCATGCAGAGAGGGATAAAAAAGATTGCAACAGTAGATGAAATTCTCTGGAAACGAGAAAAATCAAATATGAGGTTGTCATAGGATCTGATGCATAGGTCAAAAGCATAAATAAGCTGACATTAGGCAAAGTGAAAGGGGTAGCAGTGTTGCAGTAAGGTACCTTCAATATAGTAAGTAGAATCAATTCATAAATAACGGATCAACATCCAAAAGATGATGGAAAGCCTGATTGCTGAATATGCAGATAGGTGGTTCTTTTTATGCAGCAGGATAGCAGCTGAACAAGGGGCAGGATGCAGGGTTCGAGCACCCACAAAAAATATAGTGGGTGATCAGACCTGAAAGGTCATCTGCAGCCTAGCGCAAAGAACCTATGGGTATAATAACAAAGGATGAACTAAGTTCAAATGCATGATTTAGAACAAATTAGATAAGGCTAGACATAAGGAAATCAGAGAACCAATTAGAGGAGCTTACTTGTGAGTATTGGAGCCGATTGTAACACCAGCCAGAGGTATCCAGGGACGTCTGCCTGCCCAGCGTGTCTGGAGGGAATGACAGTGCGGAAGCAGCTTAAGCGGCGTCAGAGGTCTTTGATTGACCCGCGGCAATCTTTGAAAATCTGATGCCCAGGATAAGCACTACGGAAGCCCTAAGGCTAAGGGGAAATCAATAGAAAAGATAAATAAACTATTCTCATGCACGAATAGCCGGGAGAGGCGACACAGCATTGGTTGTCAATGATGGGGCAAACATACAGTCAAAACATTGATTAGGAGCTGAACTGATGAGTGCCCTGGGTGTCCATACATGCTAGAAAAAGGGGGGGAGGCGACGGGCAGGGGGGAGAGAAAAAACCCCAATAATGCACAAATTTAATAATAAAAAAGAAAAATACATAAAGGTCTCAATGGAAAATCGCATATAGAATATAACGTCAAAATTCAACATCCATAAACCATTAATTCTAACAGATGGAGTTGGAAAAACGATATAAATTGTGTGAAAAAAAAAAAAAAGGTTAAATCAAATATTAGAATGAATGTTTACATACTGACAGACAAAATTTAAAGAAAGGGTTTGTAACTCAGAACGTCATTCAGGCCAGGATGTTTCAAAGCATTTAGACTAAAAATCCATTTAGTCTCACGTTGTAATAAAGTCCTATCGTAATCTCCACCCCTTTCAGTTGGGCGGGGCGTACTTCAGGGCGAAAAAGTGCATTTTGCTGTCATCAAACTGGTGACATAACCCCATATGTCGACTAATGGGAGTTTCCATCTTTTTTTTATTTACTAAGGAAACATGGTCTCTGATTCTATGGAAAAAGGGACGTTTGGTTTTCCCCACATAGAATGCATTACACTCGCATATCATAATATAGACTACACCGATGGATTGGCATGTGGCTAAAAAGTTTGGATTATAAAGCCGTCCATTTGGAAGAACGATATTGCGAAATGAATAAATGTACCTACAGAAGTCACACTTGTGACAGGGTATTGTTCCCTTGTTTTTAGTAGCAGTTGCGGACAGGGGAGCATAGTGGCTGTGAACAATGTGATCCCTAATTGACCGAGATCGTCTGTAGGTGATCTCAGGGTGATCCTTGAGGTGTTTGGACACCCTGGGGTCACCCATCAGCAAATACCAATGCTTCTGTAGCAGATCACGCATTTGCTGATGTTGACCGGAGAAGGTTGTGATTAATCTTAAGCCTGGATCTGGTTTAGCATTAGTGCGGCCATGAATGAGTTGGCTGCGATCACTCTTTTTGGCCCTGAGGTAAGCTCTTTTAAGGCATTTATTACTACAGCCCCGTGCCTTGAGACGTTCTCTTAGTGCTCGAAGTGGACGTTTTCACTGCAATTTCTCCTTAGTCTTAAGTACTGTCCGTACGGGACATTATTGATGAGTGACAATGGATGTGAGCTGGTGGTGTGCAGGAGCGAATTTCCTGCTGATGGTTTACGGAATAGGGTAGTCCCTATGGTTCTGTCATGGTTAATCAGAATGGTAATGTCCAAGAAAGTTAGAGTGGTTTGATTAGCTTCCATAGTGAAGGTTAAATTATAAGGATTGGTTTTTAATCCGTCAAAGAAACGGGAGAGATCTTCTCTGCTGGCCGTCCAAATGAGGAACACATCATCAATATACCGTTTCCATATCGGTATGTATTTCACCAAGGATTGCATATCGTCCCTGAAAAAAACTCTTTGCTCCCACTCCCCCAGGTACAGGTTCGCATAAGAGGGGGCACACCTGGTCCCCATTGCGACTCCCTGCACCTGGAGGTAGTGGGAGTGTGCAAACAAAAAGATGTTATTTGTAAGGATGAACCTCAATAGGTCCAGAAAGAACCCATTGTAGGCCCGGGGGGACATCACCATTATGAGAAATGAAGCCCTCTACAACTGCCACCCCCAAATCATGGGAGATGGAGTTATAGAGGGCCTCCACATCCAAAGTCACAAGCCACGCCCCTTCGGGGATGGCCAAACCATCCAGAGTTCGAAGAAGTTCACTGGTATCTTGTAGGTATGAAGTAAGGCCTTCTACATGGGGCCTAAGAAAATCGTCCACAAGTTGGCTAGCATTTTCAGTTAAAGATCCGTTACCGGACACTATCGGCCGGCCGGGGGGATTACATAAATCCTTGTGAACCTTGGGAAGGGCGTACAGTGTAGGAATCCGAGGACAAGGCACATTAAGAAAATTCCATGTTGGTTTCGTGATTAAACCCTGATGGTAAGCAGTCCCAATCAGTTTTCTGTAGTGTATGGTCATATTAGTGACATGCGCTTCAGATACTTTCTTGTACCAGTCTCTATTCTGGAGGAGGCGTAAGACCATGGACTCATACTGTTCGGTAGTCATCACTACCAAGTTGCCTCCCTTGTCTGAGGGTTTTACTACCAGGCGGGAGTCCTGTTGTAAAGACTTTAAGGCTGCTTTCTGCTGAACTGTGAGATTAGATTGTGATAGGCCCTTCCATTTGGTCTTACAGATGTCATCTGTGACCTGATGGATGAAGGCCCAGACGTTGGGGTTACCCTGTGGTGTAGGAAAGATTTTTGATTTGGGTGTGTAGTCCATAGGAACACAGGAGACTCCTAGGTGAGGGGCACACAACTCACGGTCGGGATAGCCATCCCGATCAAGAGCTTGAGCTTCAGAGAGCTCAGTCTCATCGATGTGTCCCTCATCCCAGAGCTCCATGAGTTCCTCCATGGCTTTGATTTCATTTAGTGTAATGTTTTCCAATGCGGGTACATTGGATATTGAGGTTGAGGTGGGTTGTTAGGGTTTGTCGTAGATAATGCACAGCATTAGTTTGCAAGCAAATAAATTGAGATCCTTAATAAGTTCAAACTGATCAATTTTCTGTGTCGGACAGAAGGTGAGACCTAATTCCAAGACAGAAACTTGATCAGCACTTAGGGGGATGGAGGATAAATTGATTACCTCAAACTTTTTGCCTGTTTATGAAAGCCCTCCGTGGTGGTCACTTTCTTTGAATCGTGCACCGGTTGTGTGAAGATGGGAGCCGGACGAAAATCCGACTGAAAAGTGAGATCATTGGTATTACTTGTTGATGGTGCCGGTGTTAGGGATGATGGGTTAGTTGAATGAGTACTGGACGGGATGTCCCGGTGACCCGGTGCGTGCGAAGAGTTGTTAATTTTGGCCGTTGTGGCTCTAGTATGAACCGGTGTGCGATTGGTGTTTTGGTGCCGCTTACTTGACCCAGTGGGTGCATTCGAGTTACCGTTGGTGTGCTTCGGGAATCCGAAATCCTTAGGACCTTCTGGTGCCTGTGATGAGAAAGAGGAAGCAGAGGAAGTGTCAGAGTCGCTTGGTTCGGGATGGACATCTCTAGGAGTTCGCATTTTTGTATTGCGTCTCTTGCTCGTTTTAGTTTGTGTCCAGGCGTAAGCTTGATTATTATCATACGATAATTTATCTCTTACGAATTTATTTTCCTTTGTTTTTAAAATTTCAGCTACATAGGTCTCTATGTGTGCTTTAAAGCGGTTGTATACCCGCAATTTTTTTTTTTTTTTTTTTTAACCCTGTAAAGCAAAAGGCATAATGAGCTAGTATGCACCGCATACTAGCTCATTATGAAATACTTACCTTAGAACGAGGCGTCAGTATCTTACCTGGTCCACGCCGAGGGAGCTGTCATGTTGCCTCGGCGTGTCTTCCGCGTATCGCGGTTCCAGAGCTGTGAGTGGCTGGAGCCGCGATGTCATCACTCCCGCGCATGCGCGCGGGAGATTTCTTACTCGGCAAGGTCCGGCAGCTGCCGGGCTTCAGCCGAGAATCCCCTGTGCGCATGCGCCGCTGCAGTCAGCGGCGCATAGCAAGGGGAATATCTCCTAAACCGTAAAGGTTTAGGAGATATTTTTTTTACCTACAGGTAAGCCTTATTATAGGCTTACCTGTAGATAAAAGTCAAAATAAAGACTATACAACCGCTTTAAGGGTTCCCTCACGACTGGAAAAGAGTTCATTTGAAACAATTGAACTGTTTTCAGAATACAATTTTTCTATTTCCTTATCCAAGGAAATCAATTCATCATTATAATGACCACATAATAGTTCCATCATTTTCATAGAGCAAGATTGGAGATTGGTTTCCCAACTGGTTCTAAAATCTTGCTCCAATTTGCTTACTGTAGGGAAGATTTGAATTCTCAAACCCCAAGGGGCAATTTGATCGTCCAAATATTTGGAAAAGTACCATTTGTTCCAATAAACTCTGGCTTTCTTCTCCAACATTCGTTGGAGGCGGAGGAAGAAACGGTCCATGGAGAGACCCCCCCACAGTAGCATTCTGGGATTTATGGATCTGGTCCATGAATCCCTCGAATGCATTGCCACAGTAATAGGCCATGGAAAAAAAAAAGTACAAAACAAATCAATAGTTAATTTTATGTCTTACAGAAAAAGACCAATCATTAAATATATGGAAAATACTTAAAGAATAAATTGTTACGGTTAGAAGAAATGGATTTGAAATTCCTCAGTTCTTCAGAGTGAAAGGTGGGTAACACCTCAATTTGAATTTATTTATCTTTTCTATTGATTTCCCCTTAGCCTTAGGGCTTCCGTAGTGCTTATCCTGGGCATCGGATTTTCAAAGATGGCCACGGGTCAATCAAAGACCTCTGACGCCGCTTAAGCTGCTTCCGCACTGAGGCCGGGAGGCGCGCGCATGCGCGGTTGCCTCTTCTCGGTCCGCAGCGTGGCGGCGAGTCAGACGCCGTCACGCTGGAGAGGTTTAAAAAGCGGGTTCTCCCGCTACTCTCTGCCATTCCCTCCAGACACGCTGGGCAGGCAGACGTCCCTGGATACCTCTGGCTGGTGTTACAATCGGCTCCAATACTCACAAGTAAGCTCCTCTGATTGGTTCTCTGATTTCCTTATGTCTAGCCTTATCTAATTTGTTCTAAATCATGCATTTGAACTTAGTTCATCCTTTGTTATTATACCCATAGGTTCTTTGCGCTAGGCTGCAGATGACCTTTCAGGTCTGATCACCCACTATATTTTTTGTGGGTGCTCGAACCCTGCATCCTGCCCCTTGTTCAGCTGCTATCCTGCTGCATAAAAAGAACCACCTATCTGCATATTCAGCAATCAGGCTTTCCATCATCTTTTGGATGTTGATCCGTTATTTATGAATTGATTCTACTTACTATATTGAAGGTACCTTACTGCAACACTGCTACCCCTTTCACTTTGCCTAATGTCAGCTTATTTATGCTTTTGACCTATGCATCAGATCCTATGACACCCTCATATTTGATTTTTCTCGTTTCCAGAGAATTTCATCTACTGTTGCAATCTTTTTTATCCCTCTCTGCATGCTAATCAGTGAGGTGCGGACTGGAGGGAGGAATTTTCCGCTTGCACAGATTTTCTTTTTTAAAACCTAGATTCTTTTTTCCCCCGATTTACGGGTAAGATCAATGAACAAGTCATGATGTGATGTATGCTGAATCAAATGTGTACACATGTATTGTGTGTTTTTTTTGTGGTTTTTTTTTGTTTTTTGTTTTTTTATACATTATTTTTATTCATATTATTTTTTCTTCTACGATACATTCCCCTTTGGGTCTATATATTGTAAAAATTCTTTCCAATAATTCTTTTCAACAATTGTTCTTTTTTGACTTAATGGATATATATTATGATATATTAGCAGACATAAAATTCTTATTGCTGTTTTTTCTACCTTATAGTTGATCTAATGCCACATTATGTATCCTGAAGAAGCTTAAGAAAGCGAAACATGTTGAGAAAGTGGTATCAACTCTTGTATCATTCAATTATCCTATTTGCTTTGTAAAAGTGTTTTTTCTTTGTCTGTTTTTTTTTAGAAGATTGTTAAATAAAAGATCTTTTTATTCTACCTTTTCTACCTCATTTATCCCAGCACCGTTAAAAGTCCCGGGGCCTGTTCCCGGCCTCAATGTCCCCTCTCTTTACAAATGTACTTTCTGGGAAGTGGTGCTTCTGATTTTTCCTCTCTTCCATTTTTTAATAAAAGACCAGTTTTATGACATCCCCAAGCATGTTCTTTAGTCAGCATTATTAAACCCTCTCCCTGCTAAACAGGGAGAGAGAGAGAGAGGAGAGAGAGAGAGAGAGAGAGAGAGAGAGAGAGAGAGAGAGAGAGAGAGAGAGAGAGAGAGAGAGAGACGAGTGCTACTTGGTTTTATGTCACATTTCCTGTCTTTGAAACATTTGCCCAGATATATTCTGTAACATCAAAGTCCACCTTATTATAACTTCCTCTGGTTTCCTCTAAGAAAAAAAAAGCAATAATACCATTCATTTAGCTTCATCAATATAAACACGTTCCACTTAAATAACTATACATAATCATGTTATAAAATAGATTCTTGATAAAAAAAAATCCCATTTGTCCAATCAATGTTTAATAACAAGCTAATCATTCTCAGGAAGAAACAAAGAGTGAATCAATAGGTGATTTTTGGTAGCTTTTAAGCAAGCCTATTTTTATATTTACTGGTTTACCAGTTGACAGGCAATGAGATGCATAGGAGGTTGCATTGATCTGTTAGCCTGTAGCACTACAAGGCAAAGCCACAACAATAAAGAGATATCCCCACAGGGGAGTGCAAGATGAATCAAGCAGGAGGTACATTGTTAAATAATGCAGCTGACCCTGGAGGTAATTCAGAAAGAATAAGATAACAGGTTCTAGTTTCAGTTTAACCCCCTAATAGGATAATGTATTTGCTTTATTTATTTATGTATTTATTTTCATTTCACAAAGCCAGAAGCATCTGGAGCTAAATAACCACAGTTAAATGCATGTATTTGTATTATTACCCCAAATGTTAAAGATAGACTATGTACAATTTTCATTAAAAATGTATTGGCAGTAGTAACTGTTTGCATCCAGTGAATGGGTGTATATTACAGGCTTTCAATTTATTTTATAACATAGTTAAAATATGTTAAAGTGATATTAAAGCTTAATTTTTTTTTTAAATAACAAACATGTTATACTTACCTGCTCTGTGCAGTCATTTTGCACAGAGCAGCTCCAATCCTCTTCCTTTTGGGTCCCCTGTCAGCGCTCCTGGCTTCTTTCTCTCAAGCACTGCCCCCAAAGAACGCCGCTTGCCCTGGGGGCACTTGTGTGTGCTCGCTCGCTTCCAAGCCGCTGCTCTATGAGTTCCTAAGGCACATAGAGCGGCCATTCAGCTCCACCCCCCACTCTCTCCTCATTGTCTCTCTGGCTGTGATTGACAGCACTGGGAGCCAACGGGCTCCCACTACTGTCTCAGCCAATGAGGAGGGAGATTCCTTATACAGCCAAGGCTATCGTGAACATAACTGGATCGGAGGGTACTCGGGGGGGGGTGCTACACACAGAAGATTTTTTACCTTCATGTATAGAATTCATCAAGGTAAAGAAAAAACTTCAGCCCTTAAAACCAATTTAAAATATGTTGATTAAATTGTGTACACTTCAACATGAATTGTGCTTACATAAAAGAGCTACCAATACATTTTACAAAGGTATGCATCAAATTCTGTGCACTTTTACAAGACTTGACATACTGTTGCTATGAATTCAACTTCAGGCTAGTATTATTTGCATTCATCCACTGCATGCCACAGAGAAGTTACCATTAGCATCTTTTAATGTTACTACACAAATAGACTTTATATATGTGTAGGAAAAGGTCTCTCCTCACAATACAATTATATTTTTGTTATCAGTTCTCAGAACTTCTAATAATAGCACATAGTGTTGCAATGTTTTTCTGCATTAACCGGTTCCAGACCAGCCGCCGCAGTTATACTGTGGCAGGTTGGCTCTCCTGGGCAAGACGTCATAACTGTGCGTCGGGCACGTGGCTGCCTAGGGGGCGCGCACGCGCTCTAGGTGTACCCACGGCGATCGGATTCACTTCAGAACCAATCAATCTCTGTGCCCAGGCCAATGATTGGACCTGGTGATCGGTTCTGGTGAATGGGAGACTGTCCCCTGTCTGTAAGTGTAAACACAGGCAGGGGAAGTGATGTCATCTCCCTCTCTGGAATTCTTTACTGTTCCAGAGAGAGGAGAGAGGACATCTAAATGTGAGCTGCACCAACACTACAGTGACACAGTACACCTAGGCACACTTTTCACCCCCCGATCACCCCCCCAGTTAACCCCTTCACTCCCTGTCACAGTGTCACCAAGTGCAGTTTTCATATTTTTCTTTGATCACTGTACTGGTGTCATTTGTGACACTAATCAGTGTTAGAATACTTAGTAGTAGACCCAGATAGGTCTAGGGACCCCCCTAAACCCCCTAATAAAGGTTTAACCCCTTGATCACCCCCCAGTTAACCATTTCACCCTCTGTCAGTGTGTAGTTAGCCAGTTAGCTAGTTACTGTCACTGTCAGGTTTTTATAGCAAAGACCAGAATGGCTTCAGTCATCTCTATGGCCTAAGATGGGATGTAAACAGCGCCATTGGGAAATTGGGAAAGCATTTTATCAGGCCGATCTTGGTGTGGTCAAATGCTTTGAGGGCAGAGGAGAGATCTAGGGTCTAATAGACCCTTTCAAAAAAGAGTACCTGTCACTACCTATTGCTATCATAGGGGATATTTACATTCCCTGAGATAACAATAAAAATGATAAAAAAAAAAAATTGAAAGAAACAGTTTAAAAAAAAAGCTCACGTGCAAAGGCGATCGCAAGCGTTGGTCTCGCGTCATATGTAAACAGCAATTGCACCTTGCATCTGAGGTATCACTGTGAACGTCAGATCGAGGGCAGTAATTTTAGCAGTAGACCTCCTCTGTAAATCTAAACTGGTAACCTGCAAAGGCTTTTAAAGTCTTTTAAAAATGTATATAGTTTGTCGTTTGTTCGCAATTTTAAAGCATGTCATATTTGGTATCCATGTACTTGGCATAAGATCATTTTTTTTATTTCATCAAACATTTGTGCAATATAGTGTGTTTTAGTGCATTAAATGTAAAAAATTTGTTTTTTTTCCAAAAAAATTGAGTTTGAAAAATTGCTGCTCAAATACTGTAGGGTCTTTGCTTTTAAAAAAATATACAATGTTTAGGGGTTCAAAGTAATTGTCTAGCAAAAAAAAAAAGATTTTTTCAAACAAAAAGTGTCAGAAAGGGCCTTGTCTTCAAGTGGTTAGAAGAGTGGGTGATGTGTGATATAAGCTTCTAATGTTGTGCATAAAATGCCAGGACAGTTCAACCCCCTCCCCCAAATGACCCCTTTTTGGAAAGTAGACAGCCCCAAGCTATTTGCTGATAGGCATGTTGAGTCCATGGAATATTTTATATTTTGCCACAAGTATTGGGAAAGTTAATTTTTTTTTTTTTTTTTTTTATACAAAGTTGTCACTAAATGATATATTGCTCACACATGACATGGTTATATGTGGAATTACACCCCAAAATACATTCAGCTGCTTCTCCTGAGTATAGAGACACCACATGTGTGAGACTTTTTGGGAGTCTAACCGCATACAGGACCCCAAAAACCAATCACCTTCTTAAGGTTTTCTAAGAGCGTGAATTTTTGATTTCACTCCTCACTAACTATCACAGTTACGGAGGCCCTGAAATGTCAAGATAGCACACCCCCCCCCCCCCCAAATGAACCCATTTTGCAAAGTAGACACCCCAAGGTATTTACTAAAAGGCATGGTGAGTATTTTGTAGCTCTCATTTGTTTTTGAAAATGAAGAAAGAAAAGGAAAATGTATTTAGTGGTCATTTGTACCGCTCTGCCATTTTAGCACCTCAAGAAATGAGATAGGCAGTCATAAACTAAAAGCTGCATAAATTCCAGAAAATGTACCCTAGTTTATAGACGCTATAACTTTTGCGCAAACCAATAAATGTACACTTGACATTTTTTTTTACCAAAGACATATGGCTGAATACATTTTGGCCTAAATGTATGACTAAAATTTAGTTTATTGAATTTTTTTTATAACAAAAAGTAGAAAATGTCATTTTTGTTTAAAAATGTTTGGTCTTTTTCTGTTTATATAGCAAAAAATAAAAATCGCAGAGGCAATCAAATCTCATCAAAAGAAAGCTCTATTTGTGGAAAAAAAAAGGACGCAAATTTTGTTTGGGTACAGCATTGCATGACCATGCAATTATCAGTTAAAGTAGCGCAGTGCCAAATTGTATAAAGTGCTCCGGTTAACCACCGGAACCACTGGGGGTTCAGCCCCAGAAGATTTCTCCCCTTAATGACCAGGCCATTTTTTGTGATACGGCACTGCATCGTTTAACTGACAATTGCACGGTCATGTGATGCTGTACCCAAACAAAATTGATGTCCTTTTTTTTCCACAAATAGAGCTTTCTTTTGGTGGTATTCTATCACTTCTGTGGTTTTTATTTTTTGTGCTATAAACAAAAAAAGCGACAATTTAAAAAAAATATATATATTTTTTACTTTTTGCTATAATAAATATCCAAAAATTTTTTTTAACCACTTCCCAAACAGCTGCCGCAAGTGGTTAAAGAGTGTACACAATATACCATAGTACACATAGTAGAAGTATTTTTTTGTTTTTAACACTACTCCCACAGGAGCCACTTGGTAGATTGGGTTGTCTGTTCTTCAATTCGTCAATTTTGAGAACAAACTTAGCCCCACTGACACACCAGGATAGGCAAATGGATACTGAACTGCTACTGGGAGCGCAAAAATAGGTACCCTACACACAACTAAGGTTAAGTATAGAAATGCAAACATCAAACTGGTTAGTGGTAAATGAACCCAATATATTGTCAAGGGTTGCAGTAAATAGCAGTAAAATGCACATAAATGAGTAAGTAAATAATTAGGTCAATCACGCATTACTAGACGATATGTTCACTAGGCTATAGCAGCATAGAATGGATAGTTATGCAGCGTGAACCTGGTAATCCACAAAATCAGCAATAAGAAATGGCATTAAAAACAGTAACAACAATGAAAATAAATACTGCAATAACTCCTCTGTCAAGTGTAGGCTATATCCTATCTCTACAGTGCCCTCCACAGTATATGAATAGCAGCAATGAAATGTAAGTTTCCCTAAAGATATACGGGTGAACAAGGCCATTGCGGCTGAAAACGCATCTACCTTTGCTGTACCTCTATCTTTTATGGAGATACAATAAATTTGGACTGATTTAAAGAGCATGTATGGAGTTTCGGATTGTCCTTTATCTATTCATCACATTGGCAGCTGAGCAACTGTACATCCTGCACCAGACAGCTCAGGAGGAGTTTCATTAACTTGGGGTAGTAGCACCTTTCTTTGTTGTTTATGGACTAAAGATGTACAATACCTTTTACTATGGACAAAAGGCAAAGTTCTTGTGAAGCATCTATCTGAGTGAGCAGTCTTTAGCCCAAGATCTTTAGCTGGCTAGCACCGGGGCCCAGTCTTTATAGTGGTGCACAAGGGTATAGTCTCAGTAAAGTCTGCATGCAATGCTGCTAGTTAGATGGTCAGTCCCTGTGCTCAGCCTCTGCTAGGAGCAAAAGGTTATTGGCAGCAGTGCCCTTCACCAGTCCCAGTGATACAGCAACAGGGGTCATATTGTTTAGTCAGCTCACTTCTGGATCTGCCTAGAGTGACTCCCCAGCACACAGTCGCAGGCTTCTCCCCATAGTAAAGTAAGAGTCCCTTGGTAATTAGCCTGTGAAAAACACAGTTCTCTCTTTATACCCAGCTCAAATTGGGAATTGTAGTCCAGTCTTCTACAGACTGCCATAGTAAAGTTTCTTTCCTGAACTTCATCTACCATCATTCATTGCTGCCAACCATCAATTCTCTTGAGCTCCTTCTGCTTGGATAGGGCTGAGGTAGTGTTAACCCATTCAGCTGAAGCCCTTTGGGAGCATAGAGAACACAGCAGCACAGTGTCCTAAATCACTCTCTGTCTTTAACTAAGTACTTGGGTACAAATATTTCACATTTTGAGCATACAGTGCCTTGCAAAAGTATTTACACCCTTGGCATTTTTCGTGTTTTGTTGCCTCACAACCTGGAATTAACATGCATTATTTGAAGATTTGCATCGTTTAATTTACAGAACATGCCCACAACTTTGAAGATTTTTTTTATTGTGAAGCAAACAACAAATAGGACAAAATAGCAGAAAAAGTCAATATGCAAATTTTTTTCATATAAACAAAAACATGTGTGGATTCATTCAAGTTTTGTATACAACTTATATCATATCTGAGAAAAGCAGTCACATCGCTACCAATATAACAAAAATCTTAACATAAACCATCATGTAGTTAGCTGGGTCTCTAATGAGAGGTCATTTCAGAGGAGTGGTACATTGGCGGGGGGTAGAGAGCTAATACCAGGGTTAAGATTCGAATGATGCCACAGATCCCAGATTTTGGAAAATTGCGGGAGAGTATCATGCACAATTGCAGTAAGTCGTTCCATTCTACAGATCTGCTCTAACGTTTGTAGGACCTGTGAGAGGGAAGGCTGGGAGGGTGAAAGCCATCGCAAAGGTATAGCCCGTTTTGCAGCAAGTAGGATAAAGGTGGCCAATTTTTGAGCATATTTAAAGAGGCCAGGGATCGGTAGACCCAACAAAAAGTGGACAGGATCTAGTGGAAGAGAGATACTAAACAAATCTTGTATAAAGGTCTGAATGGCCATCCAAAATGGGCGTATTAAAGGGCAGTCCCAAAAAATATGGAAGTGTGATCCAGTGTCTCCACGGCACCTCCAGCATACCGGGGGGGTCTTGGGATCGTATCTATGCAAAATTTCAGGGGTTCTATACCGAAAATATAATATTTTATAAGCCATTTCTTTTTGTTCCACGCATTGTGAAGATTTAGAAATAGCCTCCCAAATCGTCTGCCATTGAGGGAGAGAGATAGAGCGATTTATTAACTGGGACCATTTTTGCATATAAGAATGGGAAGTATCGGTGATAGGGGTTGCGTCATGTAAAAACCTATAGATGTCAGTAATGAGGTGTGTTTGATAGGGACCTTGAGAGCATAGGAGTTCAAAAGGGGTAGGTCTATCTAGGCTCAAAGTAGAGGACTTAGAGGCAAAGTAGTGTCTAATCTGAAGATAGGAATAAAATAATTGTTTAGGGTTCTGATATTTTTTTGCAATTCTTCAAAGGGTAGTAGTGTATGGGTGAGGGGATGTACAATGTGTCAAAGCTGGAAAATGCCTGCCTGTGTCCAAGGAAGCATTTTATTGTATGATAGGCTGTCAGGGATATCAGGGTTGAACAACACATTTAACAGTGGAGGGCACGGGGATGCGAGGGAGAATTGACGAGAGCATTTCTTCCAAATGGCAAGAGAGAATAACATTGGACCTAGGCATATGTTTCTAAGTTGGCCTATGGATGAATTTAGATCCACCCAGATCATGGCGCAGAGATGTACCAGGCGAGTGATGCTCATTTCAATCTCTGCCCATATGTTGGGTGCCATTCTGGAGGACCAAATGATAATTGTTTTAAGATGTGCGGCAAAATAATATTTAATAATATCTGGGGCTCCCAATCCGCCCCTTGATTTGGGGGCAAACATTACTGAACTTGCGATCCTGTGAGCTTTATAGTGCCAAATGAAGTTAAGAAATGCTCTCTGTATGGCTTTAAGTTGTGACATGCTAAAACAAAATGATATGCGCACTAGTCCTTGCATAAGTTGTGACATGGGAATAGAAATCGGGAGGGTATCAAATAAATAAAGGAGTCTTGGCATTATAGACATCTTCAGGACATGGATGCAGCCCAAGAGAGAAATGGGGTAAATATCCCATTGACGCAAGAGCCGGTCAATGTCCCGAAAGAATGGAGGATAGTTAGCTTGATATAAAGTTGAGTACGAGGAGGTTATGTTTACGCCCAAATATTTGAGGGAGTCTGGACACCAATGGAAAGAGTAGTTTTGTTCGAGGGTGATGAGATCTGAAGGTACAATGTGTAGGGGCATAGCTTCTGTTTTATTGTGTTAATTTTATATCCAGATATAGAGCTGAAGTCCTTCAATAGAGCTATAAGATTAGGGAGAGAAATATGAGGTCTAGTCAAAGTCAAGAGGACATCATCTGCAAACAAGGACAGCTTATATTCTTTTTGGCGTAGCAGAACTCCCCGTATATCAGAGTGAATGCGAATGGCTGCTGCTAGGGGTTCTAAACAGAGGATGAAAAGGAGGGGGGATAAAGGGCATCCTTGTCTGGTTCCATTACTTAACGAGAAGGATGATGATAAGTAAGAAGCTAATTGGACTTGGGATGAGGGACATGAATATAGGGCGTACAGGGCTGCTATGAAAGGACCTTCAAATCCATATTTGGAGAGTGTAGCAAACAGATATGGCCAGCTAAGCCGGTCGAAGGCTTTTTGTGCATCGAGACTTAATACTAGGGCTGGTCGGGATGTCTTATTTAATAGATCTATGAGGTCAACTGTACGTCTCGTGTTGTCCCTTGCTTGTCTGGCTCGTACAAAGCCCACCTGGTCTTTATGTATAAGCCTAGGGATTATATGAGATAATCTATTAGCCAGGATTTTTGGGATTTTCTAGTCTGAATTAAGTAATGCAAAGGGTCTAGAATTATCAGGGGTGGAGGGATCTTTACCAGGTTTCAGGATCACAGAAATATGGGCATGAAGAAATTGAGGGTGTGGTGTAGTCCCTTTGAATAGTGAAGCAAATAGAGAAATCATATGGGGGCTTAAAATTGGTAGGAAAGTTTTATAATAAGAATAAGGTAGGCCATCTGGGCCAGGGGATTTCTGGGTAGGAAGATGTTTAACTACCTCTTCCAACTCTTCGGGCGTGACTATTGAATTTAGGGATGAGAGGTGTTCGGGTGAAAGTTTGGGTAGCTGTAGATGTTCAAAAAAAGATTGAATTTCTCTTGTGTGAAACTATAGTTAGGATCTGTCTGTAGACAGTTATATAGATGTTAATAAAATTCTCCAAAAAGTTTAGACATAGTAACGGGGCAATAAGTGGGAGTTCCATCAGCTTGTCTGAGAAAGTCAGGGAAGGATTGAAAGGGACGGGGTTTCAACTTGTTTACCAACATTTTATGAGGCTTATTTGAATATTCGTAGAATTTCTGCTTGGACTATAGAAGAGATTTATCAATTTTGCTCATCGTCAGGGATCTAAGTTGGTTTCGTAATGATACCACAGTCCGGAGTCTAACCACCGAGGGGGAGGTTAGTAATGATTTTTCAGCCGTTCGAAGTTTAGACATGATAGATGAATGTTGGAATGCTGCATCTTTTTTAAGTCGGGAACCTATAGCTATACATTGTCCCCGAAAGACGGCTTTATGTGCCTCCCACAGGGTGGAGGGCTCCGAGACTGTACCTACATTAAGTTGAAAATATTCTGTTAGGCCATTAGATAGGAGATCTTTAGGTTCAGGTGTGTGAAGAAAGGTCTCATTGAGTCTCCAGTAACAGTTTTTAGGGGAAGTATAGGAAAGGTGGATATCTAATCTGGACAGAGGAATGATCTGACCATGTTATTGGGTTGATTTCAGAGGAAACCGTTGATGTCAAGAGAGGTGTAGAAATAAAGAAATGATCCAGTCTAGAATAGAGTTTGTGGGAATGCGAATAAAACGTATATTGTTTGTGAGTGGGTTGTTTAATCCTCCAAATGTCCAGTAGATTTTTAGCTCTCATTAGTTTACGGAATGATTTAGAGAGGCGATTCGTTTTGGAAGGTGAAGTTAATGGGAACAATGTGCGTCTATCTTTGTCAGGAGACATTGTCACATTAAAATCCCCTCCAATCACCATAAAGGGTTGGGAAAATTTGTCTAGAGTGTCAAACAGAGAGGATAGGAAGCTGTGGAACTCTGCAGCCACTCCAGGGTTACCTTTGGTCTCTGTGCTGCCTCTCTGATTATTGCCCTCCATGCCCGGTCCGTGAGTTTTGGTGTGTGGCCGTCTGTTGACAGGTTTGCTGTTGTGCTATGTTCTTTCCATTTGGTTGTGGTAGATTTGATGGAGCTCCTAGGGATCATCAAAAATTTGGATATTTTTTTATAACCTAACCCTGACTTGTATTTCTCAACAACATTGTGCCTTACTTGTTTGGAGAGTTCATTGGTCTTCATGGCAGTGTTTGGTTAGTGGTGCCTTTGGTTAGTGGCCCCCTGGTCTGGGGCCTTTCGAAAAGATGTGTATATGTAATGACAGATCATGTGACACTTAGATCGCACAGGTGGACATAATTTCACTAATTATGTGACTTCTGGAGGTAACTGGTTGCACCAGAGCTTTTTATGGGCTTCATAACAAAGGGGTGAATACATACGCACATGCCAATTATCAGTTTTTTATTTCTGAAAAATAGTTTTAAGTATATATATTTCTAATTTTACTTCACCAACTTAGACTATTGTGTTCTGATCCATCACATATAATTCAGATTTTAAAAAAAAACATTGAACTAAAGGCAGTAATGTAACAAAATAGGTAAAAAGCCAAGGGGGTAAATACTTTTGCAAGGCACTGTAGTTGTGTTTCCACATTGGAGGTATGGCTTTTTGGCCACTTCTGGCCAGCTGCCTCCAGACAGTAGATGGGTATACCTGGTCCTACTGGTTTCCACCAGTTCTGTGCTGGACATCTTTGAATGTGACAGCAAGCAAGCATGATGTGTCTTTCAACTGCTGCATTAAGTTTCCTTGGCCTACCACTGCGTCTATGGTCCTCAACTTTGCCTGTTTCCTTGTGCTCCTTCAAAAGGGCTTGAGCAGCATATTTTGAAACCCCAGTCTGTTTTGAAATCTTTGCCTGGAAGAGTCCTTGCTCAGTATTGCCATGGTGTATGACCTGTGACATGAAACTTGCTTCCACAACCTCACCTTAGTAACGAAGTTTGGCTGTTCCTCACACAGTTTTAAGCCTCCTACGCAGATGCTTCCTTTTCAGTTAATGACTGTAGTTCAATCTCCATGTCAATGAGGAATATTATCCATTTCATATTTGGGTCCAGCACTCTCTTCTTCAGCCAGTCAACCTGCAGTTCAAAGATACCTGGTACTGGGTACTTCAGGAATGCAATCTATTGTTGGGCAAGAAAGTCAGGAAAGAAAAGGAAATCCTGTGGATTTTTTATGGATTGCAAAGAATAACAAGTGGATTATCACATAGCAGCTTCATAAAATGTATAAATCTATGAGGGAAGCCCATTCCGGTAATCAAACTCAATAAATAAGGCCATTTGACCATGCAGAATTCCTTGTTAAGTATTAATAAAGTCAATGATCCTAGTTATGGTGTTGCTGTAAAAATGTACCCTTAAAAAAACCCTGGGTAAAAAAACATGTGGTTGAGGGAAGAAAGCCCTGGTGATTTTCACAATAGCTCAAAAAAAAAGCAGAATGACACTTGCATGTTGTCTATGGTATATAAACACCGCAAGGAGATATCTTAGCCAATCGCTTTTGCTTGTATAGAATATCCACACCAATTCCACAGAAGCAAACAAAGGTGTGTGTCTGATCCTTGCGCTACCCAAGAACAACCTAAATAATAATTCAAAATACTTGACAATACTTGTAAAACAAAGATTAGCGGCCCTAATGACAATTGCAAAGACTTATTTAACCTGTGTATAAAAAGGAAAAAGGGTGAAATAGCCTAAAAAACAACAAGCATTTTAAAAACTAAGAACCATGTTTTTACATGTCTAAATAAAGTATGGTTTATTAACTAATTACAAAAGTAGCCATTGGTTTTATTTTGAAAGGAGATGCTCTTGTAACAATGATGAAGGTCTTGTAATACTAGAGAGTGTTTCTGTGTCATAAAGTAAGGATTAAATTTGGGTTCGGATTGAGCAAAGGTTCAGGGTGAACCCAGCCTCGCTACACTTCACAAACCCATTGAACTAATGCATGATTTTGTCACCATAGTAACCAATGACCAATAATGCAACTTCCAGGCCTTGGAACTTTATTCCGATGTCTTAGAAGACGCTAGCCCCCCCTTCCCAGTGCACCAAAAGGTTGCATTCCAAGCAGCAATATTGACAATGTACTTAGCTGTGATAGGAAAATCAGGTGTATCAAGTGTTCTTGATAAAGCGTATAGGGACATATTAGTGTAGGGCTCGTAGACACTGGTCTATTAAAGTAGATGTAAACCCTTACTAGATGTCCTTTAGCTAGCAAAATGCTGCAAATCTTAGGAAATTAGAAGGTTGAGGAAGGGAAGTGTTTTTGCATCTTAATTCTGCTGATTCTGCTTATGTAACTGTATACTATGAATTCATTATGTGATATACAGTGGGGACAGAAAGTATCCAGACCCCCTTAAATGTTTCACTCTTTGTTATATTGCAGCCATTTGCTAAAATCATTTAAGTTCATTTTTTTCCTCAATAATGTACACACAGCACCCCAAATTGACAGAAAAACACAGAATTGTTGACATTATTGCAGATTTATCAAAAAAGAAAAACTGAAATATCACATGGTCCTGAGTATTCAGACCCTTTGCTCAGTATTTAGTAGAAGCACCCTTTTGATCTAATACAGCCATGAGTCTTTTTGGGAAAGATGCAACAAGTTTTTTACACCTGGATTTGGGGATCCTCTGCCATTCCTCCTTGCAGATCCTCTCCAGTTCTGTCTAGTTCTGTCAGGTTGGATGGTAAACATTGGTAGACAGCCATTTTTAGGTCTCTCCAGAGATGCTCAATTGGGTTTAAGTCAGGGCTCTGGCTGGGCCATTCAAGAACAGTCACAGAGTTGTTGTGAAGCCACTCCTTCATTATTTTAGCTGTGTGCTTAGGGTCATTGTCTTGTTGGAAGGTAAACCTTCGGCCCAGTCTGAGGTCCTGAGTACTCTGGAGAAGGTTTTCATCCAGGATATCCCTGTACTTGGCTGCATTCATCATTCCCTCGATTGCAACAAGTCATCCTGTCACTGCAGCTGAAAAACACCCCAACGGAATGATGCTGCCACCACCATGCTTTACTGTTGGGACTGTATTGGACAGGTGATGAGCAGTGCCTGGTGTTCTCCACACATACCACTTAGCATTAAGGCCAAAAATTTCTATCTTGGTCTCATTAGACCAAAGAATCTTATTTCTCACCATCTTGGAGTCCTTCAGGTGTTTTTTGGCAAACTCCATTCGGGCTTTCATGTGTCTTGCACTGAGGAAAGGCTTCCATCGGGCCACTCTGCCATAAAGCCCCGACTGGTGGAGGGCTGCAGTGATGGTTGACTTTCTACAACTTTCTCCCATCTCCCGACTGCATCTCTGGAGCTCAACCACAGTGATCTTTGGGTTCTTCTTTACCTCTCTCACCAAGGCTCTTCTCCCTCGATAGCTCAGTTTAGCTGGACGGCCAGCTCTAGGAAGGGTTCTGGTCATCCCAAACGTCTTCCATTTAAGGATTATAGAGGCCACTGTGCTCTTAGGAACCTTAAGTGCAGCAGAATTTTTTTTGTAACCTTGGCCACATCTGTGCCTTGCCACAATTCTGTCTCTGAGCTCTTCAGGCAGTTCCTTTGACCTCATGATTCTCATTTGCTCTGACATGCACTGTGAGCGGTAGGGTCTTATATAGACAGGTGTGTGGCTTTCCTAATCAAGTCCAATCAGTATAATCAAACACAGCTGGACTCAAATGAAGGTGTAGAACCATCTCAAGGATGATCAGAAGAAATGGACAGCACCTGAGTTAAATATATGAGTGTTACAGCAAAGGGTCCGAATACTTGGGACCACGTGATATTTCAGTTTTTCTTTTTTAACCAATTGCCGACCGCCTCACGCCTATATACGTGAGCAGAGCGGCACGGGCAGGCAAAATCACGTACCTGAAACGTGATTGCCTTCCCGCGGGTGGGGGGTCCGATCGGACCCCCCCCCGGTGCCAGCTGCGGTCGGCATTTGGTTGGGAGCGATGACAGACGAGGGGGAGGCCATCCGATCGTGGCCCCCCCCTCGCGATCGCTCCCAGCCAATGAGAAACATCCCCTGCCTCTGTATAGTACACAGAGGCAGAGGATGTGATGTCATCTCTCCTCGGTCTGGCAGTTTCCGTTCCAGCGCCGAGGAGAGATGACATGTAAGTGCACCAACACACACACACACACAGTAGAACATGCCAGGCATACATTACACCCCCGATCCCCCCCCGATCGCCCCCCGATCCCCCCCCAATCACCCCCCCCCCCTGTCACAAACTGACACCAAGCAGGTTTTTTTTTTTTTTTTTTTTTTTTTTCCTGATTACTGCATAGTGTCAGTTTGTGACAGTTAGCAGTGGTGGGACAGTTAGTATTACCCCCCTGTAGGTCTAGGGTACCCCCCTTACCCCCCCTAATAAAGTTTTAACCCCTTGATCACCCCCCCTCACCAGTGTCGCTAAGCGATCATTTTTCTGATCGCTGTATTAGTGTCGCTGGTGACGGTAGTTAGGGACGTAAATATTTAGGTTCGCCGTCAGTGTTTTATAGCGACAGGGACCCCCATATACTGCCTAATAAATGTTTTAACCCCTTGATTGCCCCCTAGTTAACCCTTTCACCACTGATCACCGTATAACCGTTACGGGTGACGCTGGTTAGTTCGTTTATTTTTTATAGTGTCAGGGCACCCGCCGTTTATTACCGAATAAAGGTTTAGCCCCCTGTTGGTCTAGGGTACCCCCCTTACCCCCCTAATAAAGTTTTAACCCCTTGATCACCCCCTGTCGCCAGTGTCGCTAAGCGATCATTTTTCTGATCGCTGTATTAGTGTCGCTGGTGACGCTAGTTAGGGACGTAAATATTTAGGTTCGCCGTCAGTGTTTTATAGCGACAGGGACCCCCATATACTATCTAATAAATGTTTTAACCCCTTGATGGCCCCCTAGTTAACCCTTTCACCACTGATCACCGTATAACCGTTACGGGTGACGCTGGTTAGTTCGTTTATTTTTTATAGTGTCAGGGCACCCACCGTTTATTACCGAATAAAGGTTTAGCCCCCTGATCGCCCGGCGGTGATATGCGTCGCCCTAGGCAGCGTCAGATTAGCGCCAGTACCGCGAACACCCACGCACGCACCGTACACGCACCGTACACCTCCCTTAGTGGTATAGTATCTGAACGCATCAATATCTGATCCGATCAGATCTATACTAGCGTCCCCAGCAGTTTAGGGTTCCCAAAAACGCAGTGTTAGCGGGATCAGCCCAGATACCTGCTAGCACCTGCGTTTTGCCCCTCCGCCCGGCCCAGCCCAGTCCAGCCCACCCAAGTGCAGTATCGATCGATCACTGACACTTTTCTTTGTAGCGTTTTGGTGAACTGGCAAGCACCAGCGGCGTAGTACACCCCGGTCGTAGTCAAAACAGCACTGCAGTAACACTTGGTGAATGTTTTGAACGCTACCATGCACTAGTTGAGTATTAGCGTAGCGTACAGCATTGCACAGACTAGGCACACTTTCACAGGGTCTCCCAAGATGCCATCGCATTTTGAGAGACTCGAACCTGGAACCGGTTACAGTTATAAAAGTTACAGTTACAAAAAAAAAGTGTAAAAAAAAAAAAAACACAAACAAAAATAAAAAAAAATAGTTGTCGTTTTCATTGTTCTCTCTCTCTCTATTCTCTCTATTGTTCTGCTCTTTTTTACTGTATTCTATTCTGCAATGTTTTATTGTTATTATGTTTTATCATGTTTGCTTTTCAGGTATGTAATTTTTTATACTTTACCGTTTACTGTGCTTTATTGTTAACCATTTTTTTGTCTTCAGGTACGCCATTCACGACTTTGAGTGGTTATACCAGAATGATGCCTGCAGGTTTAGGTATCATCTTGGTATCATTCTTTTTAGCCAGCGGTCGGCTTTCATGTAAAAGCAATCCTAGCGGCTAATTAGCCTCTAGACTGCTTTTACAAGCAGTGGGAGGGAATGCCCCCCCCCCCCACCGTCTTCCGTGTTTTTCTCTGGCTCTCCTGTCTCAACAAGGAACCTGAGCAGCCGGTGATTCAGCCAGCTGACCATAGAGCTGATCAGAGACCAGAGTGGCTCCAAACATCTCTATGGCCTAAGAAACCTGAAGCTACGAGCATTTTATGACTTAGATTTCGCCGGATGTAAATAGCGCCATTGGGAAATTGGGGAAGCATTTTATCACACCGATCTTGGTGTGGTCAGATGCTTTGAGGGCAGAGGAGAGATCTAGGGTCTAATAGACCCCAATTTTTTCAAAAAAGAGTACCTGTCACTACCTATTGCTATCATAGGGGATATTTACATTCCCTGAGATAACAATAAAAATGATTTAAAAAAAAAAAATGAAAGGAACAGTTTAAAAATAAGATAAAAAAGCAAAAAAAATAAATAAAAAAAATAAATAAAAAAAAAAGCACCCCTGTCGCCCCCTGCTCTCGCGCTAAGGCGAACGCAAGCGGCGGTCTGGCGTCAAACGTAAACAGCAATTGCACCATGCATGTGAGGTATCACCGCGAAGGTCAGATCGAGGGCAGTAATTTTAGCAGTAGACCTCCTCTGTAAATCTAAAGTGGTAACCTGTAAAGGCTTTTAAAGGCTTTTAAAAATGTAGTAATTTTGTTGCCACTGCACGTTTGTGCGCAATTTTAAAGCATGTCATGTTTGGTATCCATGTACTCGGCCTAAGATCATCTTTTTTATTTCATCAAACATTTGGGCAATATAGTGTGTTTTAGTGCATTAAAATTTAAAAAAGTGTGTTTTTTCCCCAAAAAATGCGTTTGAAAATCGCTGCGCAAATACTGTGTGAAAAAAAAAAAATGAAACACCCACCATTTTAATCTGTAGGGCAATTGCTTTAAAATAATATATAATGTTTGGGGGTTCAAAGTAATTTTCTTGCAAAAAAAAATAACTTTTTCATGTAAACAATAAGTGTCAGAAAGGGCTTTGTCTTCAAGTGGTTAGAAGAGTGGGTGATGTGTGACATAAGCTTCTAAATGTTGTGCATAAAATGCCAGGACAGTTCAAACCCCCCCCAAATGACCCCATTTTGGAAAGTAGACACCCCAAGCTATTTGCTGAGAGGCATGTCGAGTCCATGGAATATTTTATATTGTGACACAAGTTGCGGGAAAGAGACAATTTTTTTTTTTTTTGCACAAAGTTGTCACTAAATAATATATTGCTCAAACATGCCATGGGAATATGTGAAATTACACCCCAAAATACATTCTGTTGCTTCTCCTGAGTACGGGGATACCACATGTGTGGGACTTTTTGGGAGCCTAGCCGCGCACGGGACCCCGAAAACCAAGCACCGCCTTCAGGCTTTCTAAGGCCGTAAATTTTTGATTTCACTCCTCACTACCTATCACAGTTTCGGAGGCCATGGAATGCCCAGGTGGCACAAACCCCCCCCCAAATTACCCCATTTTGGAAAGTAGACACCCCAAGCTATTTGCTGAGAGGTATAGTGAGTATTTTGCAGACCTCACTTTTTGTCACAAAGTTTTGAAAATTGAAAAAAGAAAAAAAAAAATTTTTTTTCTGGTCTTTCTTCATTTTCAAAAACAAATGAGAGCTGCAAAATACTCACCATGCCTCTCAGCAAATAGCTTGGGGTGTCTACTTTCCAAAATGGGGTCATTTGGGGGGGTTTTGTGCCATCTTGGCATTTTATGGCCTTCAAAACTGTGATAGGTAGTGAGGAGTAAAATCAAAAATGTATGCCCTTAGAAATCCTGAAGGTGGTGCTGGGTTTTCGGGGCCCCGTACGCGGCTAGGCTCCCAAAAAGTGCCACACATGTGGTATCCCCGTACTCAGGAGAAGCAGCTGAATGTATTTTGGGGTGCAATTCCACATATGCCCATGGCCTGTGTGAGCAATATATCATTTAGTGACAACTTTTTGTAATTTTTTTTTTTTTCTTTTTTTTGTCATTATTCAATCACTTGGGACAAAAAAAATAAATATTCAATGTGCTCAACATGCCTCTCAGCAATTTCCTTGGGGTGTCTACTTTCCAAAATGGGGTCATTTGGGGGGGTTTTGTACTGCCCTGCCATTTTAGCACCTCAAGAAATGACATAGGCAGTCAGAAACTAAAAGCTGTGTAAATTCCAGAAAATGTACCCTAGTTTGTAGACGCTATAACTTTTGCGCAAACCAATAAATATACGCTTATTGACATTTTTTTTACCAAAGACATGTGGCCGAATACATTTTGGCCTAAATGTATGACTAAAATTTAGTTTATTGGATTTTTTTTATAACAAAAAGTAGAAAATATCATTTTTTTTCCAAATTTTCAGTCTTTTTCCGTTTATAGCGCAAAAAATAAAAACGGCAGAGGTGATCAAATACCATCAAAAGAAAGCTCTATTTGTGGGAAGAAAAGGACGCAAATTTCGTTTGGGTAGAGCATTGCATGAACGCGCAATTAGCAGTTAAAGCGACGCAGTGCCGAATTGTAAAAAGTGCTATGGTCAGGAAGGGGGTAAATACTTCCGGGGCTGAAGTGGTTAATAAATATGCAAAAATGTCAACAATTCTGTGTTTTTCTGTCAATATGGGGTGCTGTGTGTACATTAATGAGGAAAAAAATTACTAAAATGGTTTTAGCAAATGGCTGCAATATAACAAAGAGTGAAAAATTTAAGGAGGTCTGAATACTTTCCGTCCCCACTGTATGTCAGTTTTTCCATGGCTTGTTATGAATTTTTTATTTGATTGTAGTATGTACCCAATCATGATATGGTCTGATTCCGATTTCAGAATAAATTATAATGATATTTTTACATATTTTCATTATATTTTCTTTCTAGTGACTCCCCTCATATAAAGTCCCATGACCTTAGCCTTTTATTGTACACTACTACTAATAGGGATGGAGGCTTGTCACTGTGGTTTGTGCCAGATAATTTCTTGCTTCTTTCCATGTATTTTTTCACATTATTGACCAAATATCTTGTTTCAGAGACTGTTGACCTCTTAGTCCTTGATTTACTGACTACTTGATTGATTATAAAAACATAAGTGGTTCTTTCTGTGTTTCAAAATGTCCTTTTCTTACCAATATAGACATTCCTCTCTTTCACCTACAATGTAAGATTTCTTGTAGCCACAACCTCTGCAAAGTCAGTATCTGAGCTGCCAGGCTTATTTTGCAAGGTACATACTGCATATTTAACTTTTCACAGTGACAAGGTGGGGTGGGACTCCCTTATTGCCTAAGGTAGTACCCAGTTCACATTGTCATCTCTGTCTGTGTTTGCTTCCCCAGGACAGGGAGGGCCTTAAAATAAAAAAAAAGTGAACAGTATAACAACATTTGGAAAATATGTTAATAATAAAATGTGTAAAATAATTATCTATACCAGCTGCAAACAGAACACATTATTCATATAAAGACAGTTGATGTGATGATCCAGACTGCCTCTGGCTGCCATCGGGCAAATGGGTAAACAGTCCAAGAGGATTTGAGAAAGGGTAAGCAGCCTATTGCCATGGGATTGTCCTCTAATTCATTTCTGGCGCTTGCCCTTCCTGCTAGTCAAAAGATTCCCCCCTCAATTTGCTGCTGCCTGCCCTTCCCCAAGATTGTGTAAGTCTCAGCAGCTTTTCTTGTTTTGGCCTACTGGCAAGGTGGTTTTTAGGCTTAGGAATTTTTTTTTCTGAAGGTAGTACCCAGTTTGCATTGCTGTCTCTGCCTGTGTTTGGTTGACCAAGGCAGGGACAACCTTAGGCTTCATGTACACTAGCAGCTCCTAAACTTGAGTTTAGGAGCTTTTGTTGTTTTTTGCCAAAGCTCCTAAACTCAACTCCATAAAAGCTTATGTGTCCATGTACACATAGGCTTTTAGCAGAGCTTAAGAGCTGCTGCAGTTAGGTGAGGTTTAACCTACCTCTACATCTCTCTCCTGAACACAGAAGAATCGTGTTCAGGATAGGAACGTTTTGCCCGCTGGCCATGGGAAAATGCAAAATGCTGCAAAACCACAGCAAAATTGTGGCAAAATTGGCGTGCTTTTGCCACGATTTTTCCACGTTTTGCATTTTCCAGCGGCCGTGGTAAATGTATGCAGCATGTACATGAAGCCTTACAACAGAAAAAAGTATCTGCTTCTCATTTTAGTCCTGACTAAATTTTATTCAGTAATGAGGAAGGTGGACAGCCTACGGCTGAAAGGTTTTAGACAAAAAGTTTGATGCTGTCTATCTTCCCCCACGGATATAAAATGTTCCCCCTCTATTTTCTGCTGCCTGCTCTTGGCCCTGTGTTGTGGAAGGATGGACAGCTTATGTCCATAAGTTTTTCCTTTGCAGCTATGTCTCCAGTGCAGGGAATCCGGCCACCCTAAGAAAATATGACAAAAAGGCTGTTGCATTACATTCTTGAAGTGCTGCAATTTGGGCTTCCTCTGGGTTGGTGGCAGTAGTTCCCCCAATTTTATACCCTCAATTTGCTACTCTTCCTTACCGCCAGCACCCCAACACTCCTTCTCTCTTACTTTTTGTGCAAAATTGATGACTGGCATATGACCTTTTGAGCAAAATAATGGAGGATGAATACCCGACACTGTGGTGTAGCACAGTCCACAAACGTATGTAAAGGGGTGTTTGGCATAGCTGGCATTAAGAAGCTGGGCATAGGGGTGATTGAGGGAGATTTTTTTTCCACTGTTCCTTTATATTTGGACTGTCTTTTAAGGTGAGCTGTGTCACAGGAGTACTTGTTGCTCTTTATAAGTACAGCTATTAAGAAAAAAATATAGAGACTGCCATGTGGGCTTCCTTCTAAAAATGCTAGTTGCCTGTGTTTGGCTTTGATGTCTCTGCGTCAAAGACCAGGAACAAGCATACATCAAATGAAAATCATAAAAGTACTTGAAATAAATAAATAAATAAAAATAAATAAAACATATTCCTTGTCTCCAGGTCAATGATTCAGAAGGAATTTAAGATAAAGCAGCATTTTCAAAGAAGGGGCAGCAACTCACTCATATTTTTCCCATGAGTAATAGAGAAAAAGGTAGGAGAGCTAGTAATGGATCCATTGTGGTGAGGATAGGAGATGTGTATAGTGTTAACTTCATTATACTGTATATGAAACATACTTTCATTTTTATTCTTTCCTGATTTTGTGTGTATGTACCAATTTATTCTTTTATAACAACTAAGCTTCCCAGAGACAGATAGATAGATAGATAGATAGATAGATAGATAGATAGATAGATAGATAGATAGATAGATAGATAGATAGATAGATAGATAGATAGATAGATAGATAGATAGATAGATAGATAATGAATTATGTAACAGTCTGTATATAAATGTAATAACTACTTGCAGGCATGATATGCCTTTCAATTTCACTGCTAGAATTAAACTGAGCTATTGAATTTTTAATGCACTATGCATAACAAATATAGCTAGTACCAAAAAAATGCATAAATTACATTATTGGTATTCAGGCTGCCTTTTCAGGGAATCAATACACTACCACAGCCTGTAACCATACGTTGTTTAATACACGTAAAGAAGAGAAGAATTCTCCTATTAAAATGACTTATCCTGGCTATTTACCAAAGGCAGTGATTTAGCAATAGCCATGCCTGTGTAGTGCTGTTGAACGTAGATGATAATACTTCTTGTCCTTGTCGGCTTATTTCATTGCTCCTATCAGTTACTGCTGCTGCAAGGTCCCCTGGGTACATTAGCAGTCATCCCAGGAAGTGTGTTTAAGTAATGGACATAATGTTCACATTTGCTAGACCAGCCTTCCCCCTAATCATGAATTATTCTTCCCCAAGGCTCAATTGGAACATTACTTTAGAAGCAGAAGATTTAATCCTTTTCAGATGATTGGAGGGAATGATTACAGTATTATTTTCTTGTTCAGGCTGTCGCCAGTGAAGGTGCCTTTTTCTGTCCCCTTCTTTAATAGGCAGCAATCTTTATTTCCCTAGAGGGATATGGCAATGAATGTGAAATGGGATAAAGCACCAGGAATGCAAGGTGCTGAACCATAGATCAATGCTGGTTAGTTAATTAGTTTAGTCCTCACGTTTCTCATCCTTGTGATAAAACACCTTGCACTAGGTTTGTCACATTTAAATAAAGAACTTGTTGGTGTATAACATTTTTACATGTATTTGCTTTTGGCACATACATCTCTTTTCAGTCTGCCTTGGGTTTTAGGGATTGATTTAAATGAATGAGGGTAATTATTGCAGTGTCTGAAATATCTATTAAGAATGAGTGAATCATCCCGGATTTGTTTAGACAGGGATTTGTAGAATCCTGCATTTAGCCCCAAAAACCTAAACCTAAAATCGAACACCATTGAAGAATATAGGGGGATGAATACTACATTCTGGCCATTTTCATAACTAATAGGGAAACTATTGTCAAAAATAGGACATCTGGGGATCTGGGCAGTGGGCACTGCCATGAGGGACATGTATCAAACCAAAAAAAAAAAAATTTAAATACCACAAATACCGCAAAGAGAGGGTCCACCTTTAAATGCTGCTTCAAGAACAATGGGCGAAAAACACAAAGCCTTTAAATTATATGTTTGGGAAATTTAAATTGTAAATGATGTTACAATTTTCAGGGGCAGCTTCAGCAACACCATATTCAGGCATCACATATTTTGGATGTAATTGATCTTTTAACTTTAAAAATTTTTGTGGAAAAAATATAGCAAATGTAAAAAATGATAGCATATAAATTTGCTTCACAATCCATATTGTAATTTAATGTTAATGTTTCAATCTGCAGTGCTGTAATTTTCTTTAAAATTTAATGCATTATGGCAACCTGGAGGTATTCTGCACACTTGTGCTTGTGTGATTGGCTCGCTAATTTCCCCGGAAGTCTGCAAGTAAGATTTTAGGCACCCCTGCAATTGAAAAGTAAGTATTGGTGAGATAACTCCCCAAGGATGAATCACTGCCAAAGGGATGCAGACACCGCAGCTTTCCTCATTAGAAGACAGAAAGCGCATCAGCTGGTTATTATTGAACTAGACCCTCCCATTCAGAATGAGTATGAGATCATTTAATAGTTGTGCATACTGGGCACGGGTTTAGCTGTGTGTTTAGCAGCCATTTAGTCAAGTCATAAGTCTCCCCTGCCATTTTGTCACAAGAGTACATAGCCACAGTGACCTTTCCCCTCTTCTTCATTCACTTTATACAATACACAAACTGTTAACTGATGCCAGGACTTTATCAATCTAGTCATCGGACACACAGACCTCTCCATTGCCCAGTCCACATTGCAGTTTGGAAACCCTAATGAAACTGTCGCATTCCCAAGCTTGAACAATCCAGAGAACTAATAGATAAAAATTATTAAAAACCAGCAGCTACAAATACTGCAGCTGCTGATTTTTAATAAATGGACACTTACCTGTCCCAGGGTCCATCGATGTCGGCAGCCGAAGTCGATCAATCGCTCCGCTCTCGGCTGCCCCCATCGCCATCCTCGGCCAGGGAACCGGGAAGTGAAGCGCTGCGGCTTCACTGCCCGGTTCCCTACTGCGCATTTGCGAGTCGCGCTGCGCCTCTGCACTGGTCCCCATTGTGTGCTGGGAACTGTGTATTTCCCAGAACACAACGGGGGGGGGGGGGCGGGCATCTGCGGATATTCTGCGGCTGTCTAAGCCCGGAAGTGGCTGCAGATACCTGTATTAGACAGGTATCTGCACCCCCCTCCCCCCTGAAAGGTGCCAATTGTGGCACTGGAGGGGGGGAGGAATCCGATGAGTGGAAGTTCCACTTTAGGGTGGAGCTCCGCTTTAATATCTCAGTTGAAGGGAATGGCCAGTACACATCTCTGCTAGTCTGGTTAGCAGCTAAGACTCTAAAACTTCAGCATGCTTCATAACTCATAATAATAATAGCACAGCCAGAATATAGACACATTTACCTCCCTCAGTTAATTTGAGCATTTTGAGCCCAAACACCGCTACCCTAGGAGTACTGGGCGAAGAACCAATTACTCTACTAGACAAGTTGGGCATCCGAAAAGTGACAAATTTATACTCATTTCAATGCTAAATTCAGGCTGGACAATAATCTGCATGTTAGCAGACTGTATCCGGTAGGCATTCAGAGATATGAATACCTATAGTAAACTGTATTTGGGACATAAACATAGTGACATCCCAGAAAGCACTCCTGAGATGCTTAACCACCCTGGCGGTATGATGTCAGATTTTTGCGTCTCAAAGCGGTACAATTGTTTTGCATTAACATTTGTCGTTTTATATTGTAGGCCTGTAATTCTTAGTAATAACACACTTAAATCTGTCCAAACAAGAGTCTAGTAGACATCCCGGGTATGATAAAGTTTGAGTCACAAAATCATAACTTATAATATAATAAATAACTATAAATAATTATAAAAAATTATAATATAATAATAATAATAATAATAATAATAATAATAAAATGAATTTTCCCACGATTCACTATCGCTCAATTCTGCAAGTGTTCTAAACCACTTTTGATGTAAAGGGACACTTTTTGGTTGCCATGGACAATCTCAAGTTACCAGGCAGAAAGAACAGTATATATAATATAAAACTGCATGCAGGGCACTGGACAAAGCACTAGGAACGAAATGGATGTGAAATGGTTTGATACAGTAATATAATCTGTAAGATTAAAGTGTATGTGTGTTATGAATTTGGTACTTTTTGAATTTGCTGCCAGGCTCCGCCCCCGTGCGTTGTGATGCTCGCAGGGAATGGACAAGGTAAGTAACCTGCACCGGGATCCGGCAATGCAATCCCGAGTGTGGCTGAACTGAAGTTTAACCCTGAGCCACACTCAAGATTACCGCCAGGGAGGTTAATTGGTCAGATGGCTCTGTCAACACCCCTTTGATACTAGAGAAAAGGGGAATGCCAGGACAGTTTAAGAGCTTTCATTTAACATCAAACCAAGGAACACCTAACCAGATTTGAGAGAGCCACTCTACCGTTTTTTGCTTATTTGCTGGACTTTGCTGGAACCAGGACATTGTTAAGTATTCTTCATTGTCAACTCTTTTTAATTTCTCTGTTGCATCATTGTCTCTTTATATCTTTGTAACATCCTTTTTCTGTAAATATGCACCACGTTGACCTTTTCATTATTAAACCCTATTTTGAAAAGTGTTGAAATTGTCTCTAAAGCTTTTAATGCAAACAAACTCTCTGTCTCTTGAAGAGTGATACTGTATATGATAAATATATTAATATACCTGTCTTTGGTGACACAGACGTTAATTTTTTTTAAATCATAATTGTATTGCTATTCTTGTGAAGTTCTGACTCTTTGGTAAAAGTCGGTGGTGGCGGTGTAGAGAGTTAATTGCTTAATTAACTGACCCATTGACAATTGCTCTCAGGCTGATGGTACTTATGCCGCGTACACACGAGCGGAATTTTTGTCGGAAAAATCTTGGATGGTTTTTCGGACGGAATTCCGCTCAAGCTTGTCTTGCATACACGCGGTCACACCAAATTCCGACCGTCAAGAATGAGGTGACGTACAAGGCGTACGACGAACTAGAAAACAGAAGTTCAATAGCCAGTGCACCACCCTTTGAGCGCCTTTTGCTAATCTCATGTTTATCTTGTGTTAGTAGAAGTTTGGTGAGAGACGATTCGTGCTTTTCAGCCTTGTTCTTTTCAGTCCATTACTGCTCTTCAGTTTGTGGTTGTGGGTTTTTCATCTGGTTTTCAGTGCATGTAGTCAGTTCGTATCTGTTTTCCAGTGCGTTCTTGTCCGCTCGTTTCTGATTTTTAGCTCGCTCTTCCCTTCCTGTTCTTCAGTGCGTTCTGTTAGTTTGTTCTGACCAGCTGACCGTTTTGAAACCATGTTGTGGGTACGTGCTCGTCACAGAGTTAGTGCTATGCGGGGGCTTGGTGTTAGGGTTTTTGCTTTGACCCAAGCCCAGTCCATGGACAGGGTGGGAAGGAGTCCAGCGTGACCAATACTCTCATATGCCTTTGCTGTGGGAGAACCAGGAGAATAACCCTGATGATTTCAGGAATTTTCTCCGAATGAGGGACCCCATTTTTCACCTTCTGTTGGCTTTGCTGTGCCCTTATATTATGAAGCAGAACACCTGCACGCAGCAAGCCATTGCTCCGGAGCAGAGGCTAGTCGCCACGTTGTGGTACTTGGCGATGGGGAGAAGTCTACAGGACCTCAAGTCCTCTACAGGCATCTCCCCCTAGGCTCTGGGGATCATTATTCCAGAGACCTGTTCTGCCATCATACAGGTCCTGCAGAAAGACTATATTAGGGTACGTTTTCTCCTTTAAGGTCACATTCTATGTATTTAATGTTTGCTAATGTATTGGATTTATTTCATCATTGCCTAAATACCATGATTGTAATATGCTGTGAATGTCCTGTTAGTCCTCATGCATGCTGGAAGCTTTTAATGCTCCTTTTTTGTCCTTCATGCATATTTGCCTTCACTAACCTCCCCAGCATGCTATCCTGGGCCAATACACACCTAGCCTTTTCACATAACATTGTATTTTGTCAGCTCCATTGTAGTGCTTACCCTAAACACCCCCTAAAATATGTACAAATGTTATTTTTATCCTTGCAGAGTGCATGAATTTTTTTTCTTTTTGACTCCACAGTTTCCTTCAACGCCACAGGAATAGCAGACTGTGGCTTCCCAATTTGCTCATCGTTCGGACTTTACCAACTGTGGAGGGGCAATCGATGGGAAGCACGTCCACATCGTCCCACCACCCTATGTCACGGACTAATACTCACCGAGGCCGAGATGCCGAGAGCGGCTCGCCCTTATGACCACACGCACCCAGACCCCTGAAGTGGGTACAGAGAGCTGGGGGCACGCGGAGGCACTGGCTTCCGGAAGGTAGGAGGTCCGGAGATTGGAAGCGGGTGCTTTGGGATCTGTAGGAGGGACCAGAGGTTAGGACTGAGTATAGGCAGAGGCAAGACTGTAATTATAAGCAGGGGTCAGATGTGTAGCAGGCAGATTAAACAGTGGAAGTCCGTTAATGCAGGCAGAGATCAGGGTATCAGGCAATCAGGCAGAGACAAGTCCGTTACACAGGCAGACGTCAGGGTATCAGGCAATCCAGTAGAGTAATGGTTAAACAGGCCAAGGTTCAGTACACAGAGCAGGCAGATAATGGGACAATCCAGCAGAGTAGTGGTTAAACAAGCCAAGGTTCAGTACACAGAGCAGGCAGGTAGTAGGGCAATCCAGCAGAGTAGTGGTTAAACAGGCCAAAGTTCAGTACACAGAGGTAGGCAGACAACAGGAGATTACAGGCACAGGGAATCAGGGAGAGCTGACGATGAACCAGCAACCCGACTGGGCGCTGGAGCTGTCAGAAATAGTCTCCCTGCCCGGCGAGCGCGTCATTGTGACGCGCTACCGGGCACCCGCACGGGCGACGGCGCGCACACGGGGACCGCCGTGCACCCGCGCGCGCCGCACCATCAGGCCGCGGACGGGTGTGCGCCGAAGCGTCAGTCTACCGCGCATGCGCACCGGAGCCCGGCGAGCGGAGACGCTCCCTGACTCCTGACAGTGCCCCCCCTCCTAAGGGCGGACACTGGACGCCTAGGCTAGCCATCAATTCTGGATGATCTTGGTGGAAAGTTTGGATTAACCGTGGAGCATGCAGGTTCCTAGCGGGTTCCCAAGAATTATCTTCAGGTGGGTAACCCTTCCACTGAATCAGATACTGTAGCTGCCTGCCCTTCTTCCTACAGCTCAGAATGGACTCCACTTCGAACTCATTCTCGCTATCTATTCTGACTGGCGGAGGAGGAGGCTCTCTTCTTCCCGGAAAAGGGCTAGGCACCACAGGCTTTAACAATGACACGTGGAAAACAGAATGAATCCGATATGTCTTGGGAAGCGCTAGCTCAACAGCCACAGGGTTAATGATCCTCTTGACTTGGAAAGGACCGATGAACTTGGGTCCAAGTTTTCGAGATGGCAATGGTAATCTAAGGTTAATGGTGGACAACCAGACCTCTTCTCCTAAGTCAAACTTTGGGTTCGCCTTTCTGCCCCGATCGTACTGTTTCTTGTAGTCTTCCTGCGCCTTGTGTAACATATCTTGGATTTTCTGGAAGTTGGATTGCAACGAGGTTATCCTGTCCTGGACTGCGGGGACTGTCATTTCGGGAATGTCGTTAGCAAAGGACGTAGGATGGAACCCACAATTTGCCCAGAAGGGTGTCTGGTTGGTAGAGGCATGAATTGAATCATTGTATGCAAATTCAGCGTAGGGAAGAAGACTCGCCCAATCATCCTGAGAACCTGAGCAAAAGCAACGGAGGTATTGCTCTAATGTTTGGTTTGTCCTCTCCGTTTGGCCGTTGCTTTGGGGGTGATAAGCTGAAGAGAGATAAACGTTGATGCCCAGGGACTTGCAGAGTTCCCTCCAGAATTTGGACGTAAATTGTACGCTTCTATCCGACACAATGCTTCTTGGTATACCATGGAGCCTAACGACCTCTTTTAGGAAGGCATTGGCTGTGTCTACAGCAGATGGAGTGCCCCTCATGGGCAAAAAATGGGCCATCTTGGAGAGGCGGACGACAATGACAAGGATGGTAGAAAAATTTTCTGAGGTAGGTAGGTCGACAATAAAATCCATGGACACATCAGCCCATGGCCGTTCAGGGATGGGCAAAGGCTTGAGCAGGCCCCAGGACCTAGTGTTTTGGCCCTTGTTCCACTGGCACAGAGAACAGGACGACACATACTCTTTACAGTCCCGTCTCCATCCCGGCCACCAGAAGGAATGAGAAAGTAGTTCAGACGTCTTCTTACTCCCGAAGTGTCCTGCCATCTTACGGTTGTGACACATCTTAAGGGCTAAGGGCCGAGTCCCTTGTGGAATGAATATTTTTCCTTTAATCCAAAAAAGGTCCTCATATTTCCTCAAGGAATGCACTACTGGTTCTGTGCACGAACTAGATGAGGATCTAATGGATGACATTAAGTCCGCCTGAGTTAATCCAAGGAAGTTTTGTGGAGAGAGGATCGTGCTTGGTGTTGACATTTGAGAGTCTGCAGAGAACATCCGAGAGAGAGCATCGGCCTTCCCGTTCTTTGCTCCAGGTCTGTAGGCTATATGAAAGTTGAAACAGTAAAAGAAGAGGGCCCAACGGGCTTGGCGGGGTTTTAGTCGTCTTGCTGTTCGGAGGTACTCTAGATTCTTGTGATCCGTAAAGATCATGACCGGGTGTACTGCACCCTCCAGCAAATACCTCCACTCCTCTAAAGCGAACTTTATAGCCAGCAGCTCCCTGTCACCCACATCATAGTTGAGTTCCGGTGGACTGAGTTTCCTAGAGGCGAAAGCTACCGGATGCAGAATGGCCTTAGGTCCCTGTCTCTGGGAGAGAATTGCTCCAGTTGCGATCTCAGATGCGTCTACCTCTAATACGAAGGGTTGAGTCGGGTCAGGATGACAGAAAATCGGGGCAGAACTGAACAACTTCTTCAATGTTAGAAAAGCCTCTTGAGCGGCTGAGGACCACTGAAAAGAACTGTGCTGATGAGTTAATTGGGTAATAGGTGCCACGATGGCCGAGAATCCAACAATAAATTTTCGATAGAAGTTGGCAAACCCTATAAACCTCTGTACCCCTTTCTTGTTAGATGGAGCCGGCCACTCTTGAATTGCCTGAATCTTCTGTGGGTCCATTGCGACCCCATTGGTTGAAAGGATGAATCCCAGAAACTGTATGGTTGATTGTTCAAATTCGCACTTTTCAGCTTTCAAGTATAACTTGTGCTGTTGAAGTATGGTAAGAACCTTCTTTACGTGTCTCTTGTGTATCTCTAGAGTGGGGGAGAAGATAAGAATATCATCCAGGTATACAACAAGGAAGTCATCCAGGTATTCTCGAAATATGTCATTCACCAGGTGTTGAAAGGTGGCCGGGGCATTACAGAGTCAGAATGGCATCACTAAGTACTCAAAATCTGGACCTAAAAGCCATCTTCCATTCGTCCCCAGCCCTGATCCTGACAAGATTGTAGGCCCCCCGGAGATCAAGTTTAGAGAACACCTTAGCTGATCGGAACCTCTGAAATAACTCAGGAATGAGTGGTAGCGGGTACCGGTTCTTAATCGTGATGTTATTGAGTTGTCGATAATCTACACAGGGTCTTAAGGTACCGTCTTTTTTTCCAACAAAAAAGATACCCGCTCCAGCGGGTGAAGATGAAGGACGGATGAAGCCCTTCTTGAGGTTTTCATCTATATATTGTTTAAGAGCTTCTAGCTCAGTTTCTGAAAGAGGGAATATCCGGCCGAATGGAATCTCGGATCCGGGAAGGAGGTCGATCGGACAGTCGTAGGACTGATGAGGTGGTAGGCGGTCAGCCATCTGTTTACTGAAGACCTCTTGAAACTCAAGGTACTCGGAGGGAACATGTTGGAGGTTGCCCGATGGCGCAGCCATTGTAGCACAGACTTTGGGAGCCGGGAGCAAACAATGCTGAGAGCAATACTGTGAGGAGAAGGATACTGCCTTGGTGCTCCATTTAATCTGTGGATCGTGAGCCTGTAACCAGAGCAAGCCTAGTTTGACGGAAAAGATAGGTGGATGAATTAGGTCGAGCCATAAGAACTCCTGGTGGCCGGAATCAGTGGTTACCGGAATAGGTTGGGTTTCCTGGGTGATGGGACCTGAGCGAGGAAGGGATCCATCGGCCAGATGAACCCGTAAATCTTGATCTTTAATTTGTATGGGAATATGCAACTGCACGCTCCGGAATCAATGATGGCTTGCAAGCGGGTCTCCCCTTCCGGAAGCTGTAAGGAGATAAACAACATCACATAAGTCTTGGGAATATTATTGATTGGATAGTTTAACACATCTGGCTGAGGAGACTTACTGGGCCTGATCGGACAACTGCGCAGGAAATGTCCGGTTCCTCTGCAGTAAAGACATAGGTTGGACTGTCGCCTGCGTTGCTTCTATTCGGAGGTTAGCGGGCCCCGAACCAGGCCAAGCTGCATTGGTTCGACCTCAGGGACCGGTGCAGCAGCAGCCGAAGTTGAGGTCGGGGTCTGTGCGGAGTGTGGTCTTGGTAACGCCCAGGAGGGGCGTGGACCTTGGAAACGCTCTGAGCGTCGCTCTCGCAGTCGCCTATCTAGTTTCGTGGCTGCTTAAATGAGTTCTTCCAAGGAAGCAGGGGTTTCCATCCTAGCTAATTCGTCCTTAAGTAACTCGGACAAGCCTTGGCGGTACTGCTAGCGTAGGGCCGGCTCGTTCCAATTTGTATCGGCCGCCCACTTACAGAATTCCACAGTATAGTCCTCAAAAGGTCTCCTTCCATCCAGATGGTGCAGGATGGCCTCAGCTGTAGCCATACGCTGTGGGTCATCATAGAGCTGGGACATACTCTCAAAGAAGGCCTCGATGGTGTTCAGAACAGGACTGCTCTGTTCCATCAAGCCGTGGGCCCAAGCTTGGGGTTCTTCGGATAGTAGGGAAATCGCAAATCCCACCTTAACGATTTCTGAAGAAAAGGTTCTCGGCTGGAGAGCGAAGTAGAGGGAGCATGCATTTTTGAAGGCCCTAAACTTCTTACGGTCCCCCGAGAACCGTTCGGGTGTAGGAACCCTGGGCTCCGGAAGTGCCATGACGACAGTGGGGTTGGCAGAAGCCTGAGGGAGCGGACCCCCACTGCTGGGTGCGGGAGCTGCGGCTGCAGGGGGTAGTGACCCTGTGATCTGCTGAAGACGGTTATCAATTTGGGTATAATCTTCCTGTAATTTCTGTACTGAGTCAGCAAGAGTAGATACCTGTTGGCACAGGATCTCCAGAGGAGAGCGTGCTCTGTCGGCCTCGGACATCTGGCTGGTTCGTACTGTCACAGACTAATACTCACCGAGATGCCGAGAGCGGCTCGCCCTTACGACCACGTGCACCCAGACCCCTGAAGTGGGTACAGAGAGCTGGGGGCACGCCGAGGCACGGGCTTCCGGAAGGTAGGAGGTCCGGAGATTGGAAGCGGGTGCTTTGGGATCTGTAGGAGGGACCAGAGGTTAGGACTGAGTATAGGCAGAGGCAAGACTGTAATTATAAGCAGGGGTCAGATGTGTAGCAGGCAGATTAAACAGTGGAAGTCCGTTAATGCAGGCGGAGATCAGGGTATCAGGCAATCAGGCAGAGACAAGTCCGTTACACAGGCAGAAGTCAGGGTATCAGGCAATCCAGTAGAGTAATGGTAAAACAGGCCAAGGTTCAGTACACAGAGCAGGCAGATAATGGGACAATCCAGCAGAGAAGTGGTTAAACAAGCCAAGGTTCAGTACACAGAGCAGGCAGATAATGGGACAATCCAGAAGAGTAGTGGTTAAACAAGCCAAGGTTCAGTACACAGAGCAGGCAGGTAGTAGGGCAATCCAGCAGAGTAGTGGTTAAACAGGCCAAGGTTCAGTACACAGAGGTAGGCAGACAACAGGAGATTACAGGCACAGGGAATCGGGGAGAGCTGACAACGAACCAGCAACCCGACTGGGCGCTGGAGCCGTCAGAAATAGTCTCCCTGCTCGGCGAGCGCGTCAGTGTGACGCGCTACCGGGCACCCGCACGGGCGATGGCGCGCACACGGGGACCGCCGTGCGCCCGCTGCACCATCAGGCCGCGGACGGGTGTGCGGCGAAGAGCCAGTCCACCGCGCATGCGCACTGGAGCCCGGCGAGCGGAGACGCTCCCTGACTCCTGACACCCTACTCGGAGTCATACTATTTTAACTATAAGGGGTTTCATAATATTGTGTTGATGGTGGTGGTGTCGGCGACATATGAGTTTCTCTATGTGGATATGGGGAAGAATGGCCGGATGTCGGATGGTGGAGTCTTTGCCCAGACCGAGTTCTACCGACATCTCCAGAGTGGTGGCTTGGGATTGCCACCTGCGGAAGAGAACGTGGAAGGACTGCCATTTGTTTTTATCGCTGATTAAGCATTTGGTCTGGGTGATCACCTGATGAAAAATATGTTGATTATTTTAGGGGTAGGGGGGTCATTGCTATGCCAGCAAATTTGTAAATATTTTAGATATCAAAAAAAATTTTGATCTGATCAAATCTTGAGTTTGATTTACTGCTTGTGTTTCTTTTAGCTGTCTCCTAGGTTCTCCTAGTGCACTTGTAGTGCCAAGTGGTTTTTCGATTATTAAATAACAACCATTGTCACTGTAAACACCAACCTAATAAAAAAACTGGTATTGAGCATTGAAAGAAGAAGCCACACATTGTTGAGTATAAAACCTTTTACTCCGTGCACATTCACATAGCGTTGTAAAACTTTTTTTTTTTTTTCAAGTTTTACCTTGAAAATTTTTTTTTAGTACATAAACAGGCATGTTTCAATACATAACATACACAACTCAGGAACTTACAAAGTTCAACATTGAGAAACTGAAGGCAATATCAGACATTATAGTGTCAAAAATGTGTTGATATTGACTTCATCAGATGGGGTGATGTCACTCCTATAAAAGCCAAATTTTGAAGATGCACACAAATTGGGAGTCAAACTGGGGATTTCCCTCCTGATCCCATGTCTAATGTCAACATGTGCTATCTCCCATCACGGGGGATCAATGGACGTGTTTTGGGGGTGCAACCACTTTCTCTCTCCTACTTGAGTTACGAGGAAGGGGTTGCACCCACAAAACACGTACATTGATATCCTCAGATGGCAGATAACACATGTTGACACACTGAGTGCATCTTCAAAATTTGGCTTTTAAAATGCGTAAAACATTTGAAAAAATTGGTCCCCAAAATAGAAAATGGTGTAATTTTGTTGTTATTTAGATTCTTCATAGTACATCAATCATGTTCTTCAATTTTTGTTTTATGTCATTTGTTTTTTGCTTGATGATGTCTAAATCCTGACTACAAAACATTATGTCCTGGATTAGCCTTTGTGCACTGTCACTCGTGAAATGAGGAGATTGTTCTTCCACAACATGCACATCACCTAAAAGAAAAAGTACACACCATGTATTATAAATATGCAGGCATACATCTATTACCTGAATCTGTGGCCTCAGACACTCACCTGTTGGTGACAATTTCAACCATCTCTCCTTCCTTCACATCCTCTGGTTGTGGTGTCCTCTGTTCCCCTTCTTCAGGAGATGGGGGGTTCCTGGTGTCCTCGGACGTCCGGAGTCTTTTCTCCCCTATGAGAATAAAACAAAAGGTATACTTAGCACACAGATATTTGAGGCCAGAAATAGGAATATAAAACATTGCTTGGAAGTGGGGTACAATCGTCTGTTTTGGCAGAGTTCCAAGCTGAAGACATGATTTTTTCCATTACCAAAGCTGGAATACTTACCTTTTTTGGACAAGTTTCACACATGGAGACACCCCAAGTATCCACTGGAATACCTGTGTGGGACACCTTAAAAAGTTTTTTCTTGTGTCCCACACTAGTGCTCCTGAGTCCAGATGTGTAAACAGCTGCTGAGTGTCCTCTCCTTACATTACACTGAATCAAGTTTGCAATTCTTTATAGTTTCAAACACATCTAGACAACAATGTCCTAAACTTCTTTTAATACAAATTAGCATGGCCAAATGTAGTTAACCCTGTATCTGCCCAAAACATCGTATTTAGTTGGCAAACGAACAATGTTTCCTATGACTGATTACTGTGCCTATGAACATGAAAGTAGCCATTTTAAACTGTACAACAGTAAAGAAAAGCACATGGAGCAGCATGCAAGTAATAATAATAATAAAAGGAACACACGACAAGTACTTACTTTTTAGAAGCACTTTCTTGATCCTTCTGTACTGATCCTGCTCCCTCAATTTCAGGTCTGACCAGCGTTTCCTCAATTGCTCCTTGGATCCTCGTACCCCAAAATTCCAGTGCAGACTCTTCACAACTTTAGTCATGATCTTGGCCTTTCTCACATTTGGGTTTAGGTACGGTCCATACTTCCCGTCATAGTCGGCCCTCTTCAAGATGTCCACCATCTCCACCATCTCTATAAAGGCCATATTTGAGGCCTTAAATCTCCTGCGGGATCGGGAGGTTTCTGGCTCCGGGCTTTCCTCCTAGTTACTGCTATTATGTACCTTTATTCTATTATTTATTTACATCCACAGGAACAGGCACCACATATCCAATAAAATCTTTTATCACCTGTTCTACAAAGTGCGTAGTATACCTCTTGAGATGCCCTTGTGGGTTAGAATATGTAGGACGCACTACTAGAAAGCTACAGGTGAGACTTGGGGAGCATGTTGCCAATATCCGAAGGGGCTTTGACAAACATAATGTCTCAAAACATTATGACCTTAAACATAGAAGGGACCCTACGGGGACCACGTTTCTAGCCCTCGAAAAATACATACCTCACTGGCGAGGGAGTAACGGTAAACGTAGTATTTCCAGAAGTGAGACTAACTGGATATACAAATTGGGTTGTCATGTTCCTACAGGTTTGAATGTGGAGTGGGACATCAATTGTTTTATTAACAATAGTTAATAAGCCCTTGACTCCTCCCCCCCCGCCCCCTCTGTTTTGGATGTCCCCTCCACATTCTTTGGTCAACATTTTCCTCCGTTTTGACTTTCTTTATATAGAAAATGACCTTGTTTTCTTGCTACTGGGCCATTAAGCTTTTATTAAACCCTTTTAAATAAGTTTCTCCCACTTAGGGGCTATCATCTTATATTTAGATGAATTTTTTCATTCTTTAAAATGTTTCAGCTCCTAGTAAAATAATTTGCGTAATATGGCTAAACTTCTGCTTTGTTATATTACGTTTCTGTAATATTGGAATTTGTAATTTAAATTTTAATTTAAATTTTTGCTTTGTTATATTATGTCTCGGTAACACTGGAATTTTTAATTTAAGTTTTAATTTTAACGAGAGGAATCTTTTTCTCTTCTGAAATTCTAATAAGAAATGTTCTTTACTCGAAGGGGGATGCGAATTGTCCTTCAGCCATTTTTCTTTATCCTAATAGGTTTAAAATACCAGATTTAATTTAAGCTTTGAGCATTAACCTAATTGTCCACAAGATGGCATGGGATAAGATTTATGGAAGCATATAAGTAACAACACTTGTGGTGATGCTTCAGCTGTCTCCAATCTCCGGTAATTAGATAACCAATGGCTGAGTGTCCTCGCTTCGCCGCTCGGGTATTTAAAGCGCATGCGCGGACGTGTAGGCGTGCCCCTGATGATGTCATTTCTGACGAAACGGCCGTAGGGTAGACACGTACGCACGGACTGCGCATGCGCGGACTTTCATTTTCTACCGGAATTGTTTTATCATTCCTTGCAAGGATTTTTGTATTGTTGAACACCTTCATGGCATTTTAATAAAAGAACCAATAATTTACTACACCATCGGAGCATTTTTCCCTTTCTTTTTGGATACCTATACCACTGGGATCGGCGCTCCTCCATGGCTGACTGATTTGAGATCAACCATCTAGTGCTTCACAGCAGGATCCATCTATGAGAGGGATAGCATCCACAGCGGTGATTGATTCATGCCTTTTTTAAAAGGCGGTCCGGTAAGCCTTCAATCTTTCTGGTGACGGGTCTCACAGTGGTGGAAGTCAGATATCCAGAGTGGTGTTTCACGTGCTTCATGGACGTTTAATCATATTTTGGTTGTGTTTAATTCATGGACATTATTTTGGTGATTAATGTGCACAGTTTTATTTGCACATAACAAAATATTTTTCACTGCTTAAATATTTTTCACTGTATATCTTTCACTGTATATTCAAATCCAGCGCTGCGCTCTTTATATACATGCTATTATGTACCTGCTGTGTCTCCGTCATGTTCCTCTCCCACCACGATGAACGAGAAGAGGTGGGGAATATTCTAGAAAGAACGTCAGGGGCGGGCGACGCGGGCGGAGTTTTACGCATGAGCAGTGTATATAAAGCTAACACGCATGTGTCGTACTTGTGACCTGTGAATGGAGGAAGTGCCGATCATGAGAATGAAGATAACATTTGATCTTGGTACATCAGTGCCTATGCAACAGTCATGAGCTGAAAATTGTGTGTGATTGATGAACCAAAAACTAAGTCCCTTTTTCATACCCAGGAAGACCTCAGCCAGGATGAGGATCTGGAATGTGGCAGCCAGGAGAAGGTGGGGCTAAGTGTCAGCCAGGAGGAGGCGGGGTAAGTGTCAGCCAGGAGGAGGCGGGGTAAGTGCCAGCCAGGAGGAGGCGGGGTAAGTGTCAGCCAGGAGGAGGCGGGGTAAGTGTCAGCCAGGGGGTGTCCAGGCCCAGTAGCCTCACCCAATCTCAGGTACCTCCCCTCCACCTTACAACAAAAAGGGCCAGGAAGGGGAGTCATGAGGCATGAAAGTGATGGCCTGGGTTCAGTCTGGTCTGACAGAAGATGCAGGCTGTTGTAGTACTACAGCCTGGGGACATATATGTTATCTGCTGCTGTTCATGATCTCTGGGAGTCCTGGACCAGATTGTGCTCCCTATTATATGGACTTTTCAGGCTACCAATTTTTAGTTACAAAGAGTTGATGTGTGCCCTGGGGTACAAAGGCTTCGCAAATTCAAGCAATTTCTCCAGCGTTGCCTTCCCCTTTATTTTGTTATGAGCCAGAATAAATGGAGATTTTTTTATGTGAAAATACTTGCCTATGTGTTTTTTTTTAAAAAGGACAGTATGACAGTTTGTCTGTGAGTAGGCAGGTACATTTCAAAAATACAATGTCAAATTCACAAGGGACAACAACCAACCTTCCTGAGCTTTAAAAATACAAGATAATAATGTTGTTGTGGAACCTTGACACACAAAAAAATAATAAATTATGGAGATCACTAGAAAATAATAAAAAAAACAGGAGATCTTGATTAAAAAACAAAACAATAAAAAAGATGACTCTAAAAAAATAATTCTAAACATTATTATGGAGATCTGGCTTTAAAAACAAAAAGATTATTCAGGAGATCACGAGAAATAATGAATAAATAAGTTTGTGAGAACTCTGTGTGAATATCAGCAGCAAAACAAATGAATTCTTCTAGCATTATAAAGAACAAAAGAATGCGCTGCATTCAAATATCCAAAAATTTACAGCGTGACAAATGTGCTATTTCCATTACGAATGGTAGTTTTACCAGGCCGAGCGCTTCTGTCTCATACTCGATTCTGAGCATGCGTGATTTTTTGCACGTCCAAATTGCATACAGACGATCGCATTTTCGGATAGGAACTTTTCCAGACCGAAAAATATGGACATGCTCTCAATCTTTTGCTAGCTGGAATTCCGCCAGCAAAAGTCCAATGGAGCATACACACGGTCGCATTTTCCAACCAAAAGCTCTCATCTGAGTTTTGCTGGTGGCATTTCCGATCGTGTGTACGCGGCATAAGATTGGGGTCTCGAGAGCTGGAAAATCTTTGTACAGCTGAGAGTGGCATTGTTACGTAAGTTACAGCACGGTGGGAGACTGGGCAGTCCTTTGTCATGAGTTGGTGAGATGGGCAGGAGTCTGACATCTGGGTTTGTCACAGATCAGTCTAAAAGGAAAGTGCTATTTGTTTACAGCAACTGTCAGGGACGTGCTGGCAATAGTGCAAATGAAGCTCCGAGGCGCACAGAGATGTGCAGGCATGGGCCTGTGGGTGCTCGTCTTGCGGTGCACGGGCATGCACATATGCGCATGTGTAGGTGTGTGCGCATTTGCCACTGATACTGGCGCCAAGTGGACTATATAAATGCAGAGGCTGTACTGGTTAGTTGCTGTCTACAATCTACAGTGTTCCCTGTGTTCCTGTGCTTGTTTCTGTATCTGACACCTGTGATTGACCCAGCTTGTCTTGACAACACTTGAATGCCTCCTGCTCAGACCTTGGCATGTTTCTGGATCCTGTTTTGCTCTCTTGCTCATTTGCCTGCTCAGATGATACCGCCCCTGACCTGTACCCTGACCACTCTTCTGTCCGCTGTTATGTCTGATCAGACCATTTGTTACTGACCTGGCTCATCTGACCACGCATCCTGTTAAATCTGCCTGCTCAGCATCTCCTGACCAGCACTATCTGGTCCCAGCCAGTCATCTGCCAGCCAGTGCCTGCCAGCCTGTTCAGTACCTGCAGATAGTCTTCTGCCAGCCTGCCATCTGCCAAGTCCAGGGTCCTCTACTCTTGCTGCCACCTGCTGTCTGGGCCACCTGATCTCTTCCTGACAAATCACCAGTTACTTACCTGTGCAGTCAGCTGGACATTCCATGGGCACCTCACCATGCCCTTGCAGCCATTGTCTTATTACCAGTGGTCCTTGAGCTGGAGCTGTAAGAGAGGCCTTCATCTTTACCTCTATATCCAGGTAGGTGACAACAGCAAAATATAGAAATTTGCTATAGAGGGTTTTGTCTTTTTATGAAAAGTTGAGTTACTCTTTAAATAAAGCAGCAGCACCTCAATTGGATTAATTTCTACTTAAACAAAAAATATTTTTTGTAATACATTTAAATGTAATTTCTGCTTGGGCATGGCTGGCTGGTGGAAAAGATGGCCGCTTGAGATTTCAGCTCTACGCACCAACAGCTTGCCAGAACTTACAGCATCGCTACTGGGTACCAGAGGTCATGGTTTTGGCTGCCAGAGGGACAGGCACACCTGGGCTACATATCCCACAAATAAAAAGAGATCCTGGCTGAGAAAGATGACTGATTTTTTCCTTCAGCCTTGCTGGCACACAATCCAAAATAGCTCTGACGGCTCTCCTCATTTACTGCATGGCTGCCTCACAAACACTGAAGGAACCATGCAGCACCACTCTGCCAATAACAGCCATCTCCATCATCATAAGGGCTCATCCTCCTGAGCTTCATCCAGCACCTCTAGCCCAGTGAAGGCCAAAGTGAGAGTACAGCCATCAGTTAAGTCTGCCACAGAGGTGAGTGAGACCAACATGGGCTTAGATGACGCAAGAGAATTTTCATGATTCTATACTGGAATTCACTCTACGGGATATCCAGTTCAAGGTCAATGACCTGGAGAGTGAAATCAAGTGGACCTTAGAAAGCATTGCTAACAATGAAACTAGCAGTAGTTATGGCATCCCAGCTGAGTTATTTAAAGCCCTAAAATATAATGCTGTTAAAGTGCTGCACTCAATATGCCAACAAATTTGGAAAACTCAACAATGGCCACAAGACTTGGAAGAGGTCAATTTACATTCCGATACCAAAGAAGGACAGCGCCAAAGAATGTTGAAACTACCGTACGATTGTACTCAAATACGTTAGCAAGGTTATGCTGAAAATTCTACAAGCTAGGTTTCAGCAGCAGTGAACCAAGAGCTACCACAAGTACAAGCTGGATTTTGAAGAGGCAGAGGAACTAGTGATCAAATTGCCAACATTCGCTGGATCATGGAGAAAGCAAGGGAGTTCAAGAATAATGTCTACTTCTGCTTTATTGACTACAGTAACGCCTTTGATTGTGTGAATCACAACAAGATGTGGCAAATACTGAAAAAAATGAGAATTCCAGACCACCTCACCTGTCTTCTGAAAAATCTGTATGCAGCAAGTCAAGAAGCAATAGTTAGAACAGGACATGGAACAAATGACTGGTTCAAAATTGAGAAAGGAGTGCAGCAAGGATGTATATTGTTAACCTATTAAAATAACTTTTATGCAAAGTACATAATGTGAAATGCGAGGATCAATGAATCACAACCCAGAATTAAGATTGCCAGGAGAAATATCAACAAGTTGAGATATGCACAACACTAATGACAGAGAGCAAAGAGGAACTAAAGAGTCTCTTAATGAAGGTGAAAGAAGAGCTCAAAAGCTGACCTGAAATTGAACATTAAGAAATCTAAGATCATGGCAACCGATCCCATCACTCCTTGGCAAATAGAAGGAGAAGAAGTGGAAACAGTGACAGATTTTATCTTCCTAGGCTCCAACATTACAGCAGACGGTGACTGTAGCCATAAAATTAAGAGACGCTTGCTTCTTGGGAGGAAACCAATAGCAAACCTAGACAACATTATAAAAAGCAAAAACATCACCCTACTGACAAAGTGCCAAATAGTCAAAGCTATGGTATTCCCAGTAGTACCCTATGGCTGTGAAAGTTGAACCATATGGAAGAATTAATGCCAAAGAATTGATGCTTTTGAACTATGGTGTTGGAGAAGACTCTTGAAAGTCCCTTGGATGGAAAGAAGATCAAACCAGTCAATCTTGAAGGAAATCAACCCTGAATATTCACTGGAAGGACAGATCCTGAAGCTGAAACTCAAATACTTTGGCCACCTAATGTGAAGGGAGGACTCATTGGAAAAGACCCTGATGCTGGGAAACATGGAAGGAAAAAGGAGGAGAGGAGGACCGAAAACAAGATGGATAGATAGCATCATTGAAACAATGAACATGAAGTTAAGCAAGCTCCGGGAGGCAGTGGAGGACAGAAAAGCCTGGCACATTATGGTCACGACTAAATGACTGAACAGTAACATACTGGAATTTCCCACTAATGATCAGCCTGTCCTGGATACCGCCTTACAGGACATGTTAGTGTCTCTACGGAGTACAATTTATTCAGACACCATGTCATTAACACAACACTTTAAGTCTGACCTTAGAGATGTGGGTGAGAGAGTTACACATATTGTAGAAAAAAATTTAGGAAATTCATGTCAACCTTCAAAGAGTTGGTTGATGCACATAATGAGAGGGAAAACGATCTGGCCTGGATCAAGTCACAGCTAGCAGACCTAGATGACAGATCCAGAAGGAACAAAATCCGTTAAGCTGAAAGCCTACCGTGACGGATGCTATCAGTAATATCGCTTCTTCCAGTCTGACCATCAGAGAGATATATTATTATAGCTGCATTGAATACAAGTCTAGCCAAAAATAGCTTGCAGAATCTTGAATTCTTTATTGGACAGAATACAGCCTTTTTATACACTTTTAACACAAGAGGTTAGATAACGAGGTAGGGCTGCCTCATGGATATCCCCCCCCTCCCCTCTAGCAAAAACTTAAAAGACAATTATATAATTAACATGTTAATTAACACAGCACTTAAGGCAGCCTGGGTGACCAGACAGCTCGTCTCCGCAGGTCAATGTGATCAGCTCTTTTAAGAATCATGTATTGCTCAGAATTAACAATCAAGAATAGTCTCTGGGCAAGTCCAAGAAAACAGTCTCTCAAAAATGTAACAAAAAAAAGATTAATATAGCAATACCAAATAACAGGATGAATGTGGACAGAAAAAGGTCCTTGCAGCCAGTGTCCTCGACAGTGCCCCCCCGTCCTATAGTCCGGCGGACCCAACTAGATCCACCACGGGTCAGTTTGGGCCTGGCCGGGAGAGTTTTATAGTTCAGTTTGCCGGGAAAGTTCATCAGCATTCCCATTCTGCTTTCCTGGCCGATGGTAAAATTGTAAGGCTGCAGGGCCAAGCTCCATCGTAACAAACGTCCATTATCCCTGGAGACCTGATTAAGCCAGATTAATGGATTGTGGTCGGTGAGCACTGTAAAAGATCGTCCGTAGAGATAAGGTTAGAATTTCTTGAGAGCCCACACTAGCGCCAAACACTCCTTCTCTATGGCTGCTTAACCGACTTCCCTGGATAGCAGCTTCCGACTGATGTAGGCCACTGGGTGCTCACCGCCATCAGGTCCTACTTGGCTCAGTACTGCTCCCAGCCCGAATGTAGAGCCATCTGTGTGGACACAAAAACGTTTGGTTGGGTCAGGGGCAACTAGAACAGGAGCTGAAGTTAGTGCATTCTTTAATCGCTGGAAGGCTGCTTCACACTCGAGGGACCACAGTACCTGTCGGGGAAGGTGCTTTCTAGTCAGGACTGTCAGGGGCTTAGTGATGGAACTATATTGCGGGACAAATTTCCTATAGTACCCAGCTGTGCCGAGGAACGCCAGGACCTGGGTTTTAGGGTCAGGGGGGGTCAGCTACTTGGCAACTGCCTCAATCTTAGCAGGCTCAGGTCGTTGTTGTCCACTGCCTACTCGATGTCCATGGTACTGTACCTCGGACATCCCTCTGGTACTGTACCTCGGCATTTCTCTGGTTTAAGGGATAGTCCTGCAGCCTTGATGCAGTCTAACACGACACCCAGGTGAACCAGATGGTCCTCCCAGGTATCCCTGTAGATCTCAATGTCATCCAGATATGCACAAGCATAGTCCTGGAGGCCATCGAGGAGTTGGTCTACCATCCTCTGGAAAGTTGCCGGTGCATTCTTCATCCCAAATGGCATTACTTTAGATTGGTATAAGCCAAATGGGGTAATGAACACCAATTTCGGAATAGATTCCGCATCCAGAGAATTTGCTAGTACCCTTTGCATAGGTCGAGGGTTGTCAGGAATTTTCCCAGAGCAATGCGATCTAACAGATCATCCACCTGGGGCATAGGGTAAGCATCAGTGGTGGTGCACTCATTTAAACTGCGGTAGTCTACACAGAAGCGAGTTGTGCCATCCCGTTTCGGTACAAGGACCACCGGGGAAGCCTGGGGGCTGCTGGATGGCTCAATGACTCCCAACTCAAGTATCTCCTTAATCTCATTATGCATCCCCTCTCTCACTGCGTCAGGTATCCGGTAAGCCACTTGTCTTAGTGGAAGTTGTCCCGGGGAATGGCCTCTGGGTACCGGGTGGCATAATCCACCACAGTAAGGATATATCTCTTCCCAGAAGGACTAGGTTGGGGCAATGGTCCAACCAGATCTATGGCAATGCGGCTAAAGGGTTCATCAATGATCAGTAAAGGGTGTAGGGGATCTTTCAGTGGGCCCCAATGCTTACCCACCCGCTGGCATGTGTCACAGGTCTTACAATACTGTTGGACATTTCCTGTAATCCCTGGCCAAAAAAATGACTGAGTCAGACGGTGGAGGGTCTAGGACATCCCCAGGTGTCCGGCTAAGGGTATGTCATGCCCAATGCGCAGCAGGTCATGCCGATATTTCTGCGGCACAACCAACTACCGCTTGGGTGGATGGGAGGCTGTCTTTTCCTCAGTAACCCGATATAGTAATCCCTGGACCCACTCTATCCGCTCCCCCTCCAACCCCCCAGGGTCCAATCCTGCTCTTTGCCTATAGCTAGCTAGGGAAGAGTCGCTAAGAGTTGCCTGAGCAAAGTCTTGGGGAGAAGCCCAAGTCGGGGTAGGAATAGCTGATGTAGTACAGTCTAGGTCAGGGGTGACAGGTCTTACCTGGGTCCCGTCCTTGAGGGAGCGTACCTCCATCCAGGCTTGCTGGCCGGTGGTAACAGGGTAGGCTTCTGGGGATACATCCAGGGAGAAGGCTGAATTTAAACGTCCCAAATCGTTGCCCAACAAAATCTCTGCACGTAAGTTCTGCATTATTCCAACTTCCACTTCTTTGGCCTCTGAACCCCAATCAAGGTGAACCCTGGCAATGGGAACCCGCATAACATTTCCCCCGGCCACCGCACAGCCACAGACCGTCCCATCTGCTCTGCTGGGTTTATCATTCGGAACTGTATCAGGGTAATAGTAGCTCCTGTGTCCCGCAGTCCCAGGGCAGTCCGACCATTAATCCACACGACTTGTCAATGGTGCAAACGATTATGTGTAGCGGCAGCTTGCACAGGGTCTGGCTCATGTAGAATTCCAATATTCTCCTCACTTGGGTAAGTCACATCATCTCTCTCCAGACAGTGTGCAGCAGCAGGTCCAGGTCCAAGGGGCCTGTTGTTCCGCACGTCCTGGGAAACATTCTGCAGACAATACCTCCTAACATGCCCTGCTTGGTTGCATCTGTAGCAGAGGTCCCCTTTTCCTCTTGAAGATGGTAGCTGAGTGGGACCAGAGATCGACAGCTGGTGTGGAGAGGCAACGCTCCGTGGAATGTTGGGAACAGGCCTAGCTGGGGTCATAGGCTCTGGTTGTACAGTACGCCTTGAATCCACGTATTGGTCAGCTAGGGTGGCAGCTTCATCTACTGTGACTGGCCGCCGATCCTTTACCCAGTCTCTAACTTCATGTGGGGTATGATCGTAGAATTGTTCCAGGAGGATTAGCTGGAGTGCATCTGCCATGGTAACAGCTTGGCGCCCGGTCATCCAACTCTCCGCTGCTCGGGTCATTTGATGAGCCCATTCTGTGTAAGGCTCTCTCTCCTTTTAGCGTAGGTTGCAAAACCTCAAACGTTGTGCCTCTGGAATAATGCCGAAGTGAGCCAATAGTCTCTCTTTTACTCGGTCATAGTCCTGGCTGATCTCGTCTGGGACATTATTGTACGCTTCTGCAGCCCTTCCTGTGAGCCGTCTGACCGGGAGCGTGGCCCAATCTGCTTTATTGACACCTTGGAGACCGCATTGCCGCTCAAACATTTGCAGGTAAACATCCATCTCATCTTCACCATCTTGAAACATGTGGAAGGCGGCATAGTGTAGCTTTTTGCGGGCCGCTGGAGTTTCCTGGTTGAACCTAACTGACGCTCCTTGGTCCCGCTGGAGTTCAGCCATTCGCAGCTGGGACACCTCTCGTAACACTTGACTGATAACCTCCTGCGGGGGGGTGAGTACCATACAAGGCCAGTCGCCACTGGACGTCACGCTGGAACTCTGTCGCCTCTGAGGTATCTGCTAGTGGGTTGCTGGCCTGGTCAATCTCCATTAGTTCGGTGATTAGCGTTGCTTTGGATTTGTTGCTGGAGATTTTTCCACGGGCTTCCAAGAGATCCTACAAGGTGCTGCGCTTGAGTCTGGTGTAGTGATGTTCCATTTGCTGTTAGGAGCAGGGGGTCCCGGTGGTGATTTGGGTGTGCCTAGGCAAGAGGAAGCATCCCACCACTGCCACCAATTGTGACGGATCCTATCCCACACTCCGCTGAGTGCTTCCGTCAGTAATGCCGCTTCCTCCAGTCTGACCATCAGAGAGATATATTATTATAGATGCATTACAAGTCTAGCCGAAAATAGCTTGTAGAATCTTGAATTCTTTATTGGACAGAATACAGCCTTTTTATACACTTTATCACAAGGGGTTAGATAACGAGTTAGGGCTGACTCATGGTTACTCCCCTCTCCCCTCTAGCAAAAACTTAAAAGACAATTATATAATTAACATGTTAATTAACACAGCACTTAAGGCAGCCTAGGTGACCAGACAGTTCGTCTCCGCAGGTCAATGTGATCAGCTCTTTTAAGAATATGTATTGTTCAGAATTAACAACCAAAGAATAGTCTTTGGGCAAGTCCAAGAAAACAGTCTCTCAAAAATGTAACAAAAAAAAAGATCAATATAGCAATATCAAATAACAGGGTGAATGTGGACAGAAAAAGGTCCTTGCAGCCAGTGTCCGCGACACCTGCTTAAACAATATCTTAAGAGAAGCCCTACCTAATTGGCCCTTAGAGAAGCTGACAATCAACCGCATTCACAAGCTACCAAACCCAAGACATATCACCGCTCACCTTCTTAGGTATAGGATTGCCCACATTCACTATTTTCATATTAAGGAAAAGTTTTTGGCGTTTTCTAGAAACATGGATCAACAACCAGAATGTCTCCAGGGGCCTTCAATATTTGATGGTCTCTCTACATATATATAGCGCCCCCCTGGATCTACTGGGAGCAAAGAGGTACCTCCAGAGACAGGGAGCGAGCTTACATTCACCCCAGGGCTGAGTCCATGGCTATAATGGGAAGTTTGAACAGAATATAGGCGCCAGTCACTTTAGGTATTTTTCAATGCTTTAATATGGACTTGAGAAAAGTAGTAGGAAAGAGGTTTAGGGGAGGTTTCGGATACCCTTTTTAGCAGATCACTTATGCCTCATTTCCACTGAGCGGATCGGTTCGGTAAAGTACGCTAGTTTGGGTGTTTCCATTATGAAAGCGGCCCATACAACCGAACCGTACCACTCCATTCAGGGTCCTGCTTCAGATGTGGGGCCATAGAAAATGGAACGGTTAGGGCGGAGCTACGATACATTCCACTGATTGGCTGACAGAAAACCCTCTGCTGTGCTATGCTGAGGCATTTTTTCTAAACCCTGTATGGCCCCTTGTGTTCCCACTTGCAGTGGAAACGCTCACCAGAATAGACCGGACCATTCTAGGCCATTCAAACTGTACCAACCCGAACCGATCCGCTCAGTGGAAACGAGGCATTACAGACTCCTTGAATCCAAAAGCAAAATAGCATTCTTTAGAAGATCTTGGATACCTGGGTAGGTCTCTCACACAGACCTAGAAACCGGTAGAATGTCTGGACGAGCCTCTCTCACAGACTTAGCAGCCAGTAGCACTCTTGGATTAGTCTCTCTCACAGACTTAGCAGCCAGGAGCTAGTTACCTTGTTTATATTGTAGAACAGCTTGACAGTACCAGAACCTTTAAGCTGACCCGGCGATACTGTAAGGGTAGTTTAGAAATAGGTGCATCCTCCAAACGAGTCACCAGGCCCTCCTGTGCGACCAGTCTTCTTCCTGGCTATCTCCAGCAAGGGTCCTCCCCCGGATCTCCTCAAATTGGCTCGGTTTCTTCCACACAGGCAAGACAGCCTAAGTACCACCTCAGGATTAGTAGGCCCCACACAGGCTTCTGGGCCTACTTGCAGAATTTGCAGCAGCACATCCTCGGGCCAGGAGGGCCCCGAGGTAACGAATGATCAAGAGCACATGGCATCTGTCCAATACCCCTTCCCAGAATTCACAGCAGCCAGGCACCCCCTACTGGGCTGTTTCCGGAAGAAGAATGTTCACTACAGCTCAACCTAGTTGTAAATCTCACACTGTCCTGTGGTACCAGTGACAACTACTGGCAACAGTTGGAAATGCACAACTCAGCCAAGTTTAGAACAGAACCAAATATACAATGAAATCTGAGTTGTTTACAGCTCAGCCAAAAACTAAATTTACACTATAGCCCGATTTTTAGGAACAGGGGGCTACATACACAATGCAGCAATGGAGGAAGCCTGCTACAATTACCAAACCATTACTTAACCATCACATTTTATACCAATGGCGGTACCCAGTGAAACTCCTTATTACCAAGGATAACTGCACTTTCACCATTACTTCACTTCTATTAATCTTCTGCAAGAGTAGCATATTCTGGAAAATGATGCCCCCACCTCTGCTATATCCCACCCACCTGCTCCAGATCCTCCAGACCACCAGGATCACCAAAATCACTCCCAGTCGCAGTGACTTTCCAACTATGCATCACTACAATTTGGCTCTGGCGAGCCAATTTGGTACAATCTCTGATCAATACTTATTTTGCACCCCCTTTCTTTGCGGTTACTTATCCGCTCAAATTCGGACAAGGAATCATTGTTTTTTTATACCTGATATTGGTGTTACAGTTTCTAATTTTACATTTCTATATTTTAAAGGAGCCTACATGCAAAGTTTACCATCTTTACTGCTTAACGAGATAACACCTTCCTACTTCCACCAACTTCATTTCTGCATCAGGAGAAAATAACTTCCTTGTTAACCCTTTCCTGGCATCAGACAGATCGAAAGATCATTTTTGTTAATTTTTTCTATATTTGTCCAGAATACCACACCTCTGCTTGAAAAGATCTCTATAAAGGCTGCAGGATGCAATTTAAACGGTTTTCTCTTAATGTAAATGGACTTAACAGCCCTGCCAAACACCATATGGTGTGGAAAGAGGCACTTAAGCTCAACTGCGATATACTCTGCCTGCAAAAGATTCACTTTAAGGCACGAAACTCACCAACATTTCTGCACAAGAGATATCCGCATATATTTTGTTCCAACGCTCCTTCCAAAAAGAAAGGCGTGCAAATGGCAATAAAGGATACATTAGCTCTTCAGCTTCATTCATCTACATTTGATTTACAAGGCTGCTATCTAGTGTTGGTGTGCACAATAAATTCCACCATGTACTCTATTGTAAATGCCTATCTCCCCAATGAAAACCCAACCTCTGCTCTGAGAAATTCTGGAAGAAAGTGCAGCCTTTATGTTAAGGGCAGATCATCTTAGGTGTCTATCACGGTGGGTGGGACCAGAGTGGAGATGAGGGCCAATAGATGGCGAAACGACTTTTAACAATGTCGCAACCTAGCAACAAATTAAAGGTACAGGAAACTCTGCAAGAGTTTTGTCACCACTTCAGATACCTATACACTGTGGAATTCACACAAGGCTTTTAATAGAGGCCATTTGTTGAAACTGAGTTCTATAGCTTGGAGGTTCTGGACACAGCAGCTTGTCAACCTTCTTCTCTCTATAAAACAATTGAGCAAGCACATAGGCGGAATACAATGCCTTCCTTACTAAAACTAAACCAAGCTAGACATGATCTTAGATCACTTTTGCTATCTCAACACCATATCTGGTTAAACCTAGGTAGTCTAATTGTTACCATCACGGTAACAAGGCGGTAAACTATAAGCTCAATAACTGCAAGTGAAGATGGTTAAACAGAAACTTCTGCATTTATTTCACCCCAATACTGGTAAGAAACTCCTTTACCCTCAAGAAATAGCAGGTACATTTGGTGTGTATACTATGGTTCAATATATAACCTCTGACAAGACTTATCTATACCCCAACTGACTACCAAGAGCATAGCAGATTTTTTAGATTCTGTCTCTTTACATAAATGGTCACCCGAGGAGTTGGTTACTCTTAAGCGACCCTTTATTACTAAAGAAATTGCAGAGGTTATCCACACCCTTCTTAACAATAAGTCCCCAGGGCCTGACAAGTTTTCTTCAGAATATTACCAGTTATTCAACATATCTGGAGTCGATGTTCAATGTTGCTGTGTCCAGGCTATCTCTCCAATCCAATGGTAGCTGTGACTACCATTACCTTGCCTAAACCTGGAAAGGATCCAGGGTACATGCAGAACTATAGAACTACAGTGCCTTGAAAAAGTATTCACCCCCTTGGAATTTTTCGTGTTTTGTTGCCACATGACCTGGAATTAACATGGATTGAGGATTTGCATCATTTAATTTACAGAACATGCTTACAACTTTGAAGATGTTTTTTTCTTTTTATTGTGAAGCAAACAAATAGGACAAAATAACCAAAAAAGTCAATGTGCATAACTAAAGTCAATACTTTGTAGAGCCACCTTTTGCGGCTATCACAGCTCACTTTGGTCAAGTCTCTATGAGCTTGCCACATCTGATCACTGGGATTTTTGCCCATTCCTCCTTGCAAAACTGCTCCAGCTCCTTCAAGTTGGATGGTTTGCGCTTGTGAACAGCAATCTTTAAGTCTGACCACAGATTTTCTATTGGATTGAGGTCTGGGCTTTGACTAGGCCATTCCAACACATTTACATCTTTCCCCTTAAACTACTCAAGTGTTGTTTTAGCAGTGTGTTTGGGGTCATTGTCCTGCTGGAAGGTGAACCTCCGTCCTAGCCTCAAATCACACACAGAGTGGTACAAGTTTTGCTCAAGAATATCCCTGTATTTAGCACCATCCATCTTTCCCTCAACTCTGACCAGTTTCCCAGTCCCGACTGCTGTAAAATATCCCCACAGCATGATGCTGCCACCACCATGTTTCTGTGGGGATGATGTTCTTTGGGTGATGTGATGTGTTGGGTTTGCGCCAGACATAGCGTTTTCTTTGATGGTCAAAAAGTTCAGTTTTAGTCTCAGACCAGAGATCCTTCTTCCATACATTTTGGGAGTCTCCCACATGCCACATGCCTTTTCACAAAGTCAAAACATGCCATTTTGTTTTTTGCTGAAAGTAATGGCTTTCTTCTGGCCACTCTGCCATAAAGCCCAACTCTATGGAGCTTACGGTTTATTGTCGTCCTATGTACAGATACACCAGTCTCTGCTGTGGAACTCTGCAGCTCCTCCAAGGTTACCTTAGGTCTCTGTGCTGCCTCTCTGATTAATGCCCTCCTTGCCCGGTCTATGAGTTTTGGTGTGCGGCCGTCTCTTGGCAGGTTTGCTGTTGTGCCATGTTCTTTCCATTTGGTTATAATAGATTTGATGGTGCTTCTAGGGATCATCAAGATATTTTTTTATAACCTAACCCTGACTTGTACTTCTCAACAACATTGTCCCTTGCTTGTTTGGAGAGTTCCTTGGTCTTCACGGCAGTGTTTGGTTTGTGGTGCCTCTTGCTTAGGTGTTGCAGCCTCTGGGGCCTTTCAAAAAGGTGTGTATATGTAATGACAGATCATGTGACACTTAGATTGCACACAGGTGGACAGCATTTTACAAATTATGTGACTTCTGAAGGTAATTGGTTGCAGCAGAGCTTTTTATAGGCTTCATAACATAGGGGGTGAATACATCCGCACATGCTAATTATCAGTTTTTTATTTCTGAAAAACAGTCAGGTCCATAAATATTGGGCCATCGACACAATTCTAATCTTTTTGGCTCTATACACCACCACAATGGATTTGAAATGAAACGAACAAGATGTGCTTTAACTGCAGACTTTCAGCTTTAATTTGAGGGTATTTACATCTAAATCAGGTGAACGGTGTAGGAATTACAACGGTTTGTATATGTGCAATATGAGCAATATTATTTGCTCATATTCAGCAAAATGCTTCAGAACTCATTGGACAGTGCTTCACAGTGCAGATAGACAATGACCCGAAGCATACTGCGAAAGCAACCAAAGAGTTTTTTAAGGGAAAGAAGTGGAATGTTATGCAATGGCCAAGTCAATCACCTGACCTGAATCCGATTGAGCACGCATTTCGCTTGCTGAAGACAAAATTGAAGGGAAAATGCCCCAAGAACAAGCAGGAACTGAAGACAGTTGCAGTAGAGGCCTGGCAGAGCATCACCAGGGATGAAACAGCGTCTGGTGATGTCTATGCGTTCCAGACTGCAGGCTGTAATTCACTGCAAAGGATTTGCAACCAAGTATTAAAAAGTGAAAGTTTGATGGATGATTGTTAATCTGTCCCATTACTTTTGGTCCCTTAAAAAGTGGGAGGCACATATACAAACTGTTGTAATTCCTACACCGTTCACCTGATTTGGATGTAAATACCCTCAAATTAAAGCTGAAAGTCTGCAGTTAAAGCACATATTTTTTGTTTCATTTTAAATCCCTTGTGGTGGTGTATAGAGCCAAAAAGTTTAGAATTGTGTCAATGTCCCAATATTTATGGACCTGACTGTATTTTTCTTATTTTACTTCACTAACTTAGACTATTGTGTTCTGATCCATCAACATCTGATCCTTCATCATATAATTCAGATAAAAAAACATTGAACTAAAGGCTGTAATGTAACAAAATAGGTCAAAAGCCAAGGGGGGTGAATACTTTTGCAAGGCACTGTAAATGCACTAATGGTGGTGGGTATGAATCACATGGTAATAGCACTAAGAAATGCTATGTTTCATCTAAGCAGTCTTGCAACAATGTAGGGAAGGGTCAGTTAATGCCCTCCTCCCAATAAGTACATGGTGAACAGGTGATGGGCTTTACGCACACAACTTTGTCTAGTGAAGGGACTGCTGGGATCACGGCTAATGTTGAAAGTAATCTAGGTGCTGTCCCCAAAACAAGTGCTACTTTAGTCACCATTCCTCCTTTAACTTCAACACCTTTATCAGCATCTTTTTTAATTCAGACACCCATGGTGGAAAAGTACGTGATCCAAAACAAAACATATGTGGAAAACAGTTAGACATTATAAATCTCTCATCCTATTCTCTCACTAAGGAGGAAATCCACAGTGGGTTAAGCTTCTGTTCTCATAGGGTATTGGACAAATTTGAATTGGTTAAGGATGTGCACCTGTTTGCATGTAATCTTACATTTAAATAGCTATATGACCAAGAACGGAAACTATACACATATAAACAGGATTTCGCAGTGCAGGATTTCCATACTTTAAAAGCATTAATTCAACTTTTGGACTAGAGTGGTTCTTCGTCGGAGCTTGATGATAAGCATGATTCCTCCTCAGATGATGAGACAGATGTGGCTAAATATCCCCCCTAAGTTTAAGGCTAAATCTAAGAAATTTCTGCAACCAAGGTCTAATCGATTTAGGCTTTTCTTAAGCATACTCTGAGGGATATTGAGAAACTCTCCTTGGTACTGTGGCCTACCAACGGGGGGTGGTGATAGGGACATATTTTGCACCAGCGTGCGCCAACCTGTACCTGGGGGGATGGGAAAGGGCCTTGTTTTCTGACAAGACCTCATTGATGTTCCTGCACCACAATCTTTTATGGTGCAGGTACATTGATGATCTAATTGTAATTGTAATTGGGATGGAGGTGATGTTGGGGTGACACCAGACCTTGCATTATGTTCCTATGTAACTCGGGTGGAAGATATCCATTTAGCCCACAACCTGGTCTGTTGTCACTACCAGCCATAACTCTTTTTTATTGGTACATATTCACAATTGGCCGTGTATAGATAGGCAGGTTGTTTTAGGGCTGGCCCTGTTCCCTCTTGCTGCTCCTCGTCGATGGCGGTTCCCATCGTCCAGCTTAGGAGCTGTGATATGTGTCAAATGGGTTCTTCCTAGATCCCCTGCTGTCCCCTCCCACCCTTTTGGCATTGGGGGGGCCACCCACATATCAACGTCATGTTTTCAAGCCCATCGGGTGTCGCCACAAGGGGAAGGTTTTACATTATACTCAGGTAATTTATGTTGCTTTTTAGCTTAGTTGACATTTTAGAATATTTGTTTGCCTTTTCCTTCAACCCCCACCTTATCTCACTCACAGTACACTCTGCACACCACTGGCTTAACATTATTTCATACTCTGTAATGTATTATTTTTATTGCCCTTCCAGTCTCCCAGAACTTAGTTCATGCTGGTCTTTATACATTTAAATGTATATCAAACACAGCAGGAAGCTCATCTGTATTCGCAGGGTCCTTCTGCTAGATATCGATATCTATATCTATATACACACACACACACACACACACACACTCACTCTTTCACTATTTTGACAACATGCATATCAAACACTGCAGGAAGCTATCCTATATTCGAAGGGTCTTTCTGATATACATATATACACAGAGGCGGCTCTCTAATTAGGCAAATTAGGCGGTCGCCTAAGGCCTCGCACTCACAGGGGCCTCACGGCCTCCTAATTTGCCTGTTCTCAATCACTGAAGTTGACGCCGGCGGCTCCGCCTACCCCCACTGGGACTCTGTGGCTTAGGAGCTGATGGACAAATCAGATACTGCCCGCAGCCTGAGAAATAGCGGCCTCATCACGGAGCGTCCCAGTCCGTGGGGCCTTATGTGTAAGTTTTGCCTAAGGCCTCACAAAGCCTAGAGCCGCCTCTGTATATACACTTTCACTATTTTTGCAGTTCATGATCATGGACAAGGGTAGACCTCTAGGAACACTTGCACTTATACCTATCAAAGCCACGTCGATGCTCCAGTTGTTCCCCCATTGGGGTTACCTTTTGCTCCACCTCCTCAGCTCCTGTGCTGGATGTTTGTTGCTACAGCCGCCGGTGGAATCAGCGATTGATGACCTGGCCCAGCCCATTGGTGAGTATGGGGTCCTACAGTTTGACCCCGATGATTACTCACCCCCCTGCCTATTTTATGCTACATATATTCATTTGATTTACTACTTGTATTACAGATATAGCAAAAGCATTTACCCCTGAAGTGCAAGCGTGGTCTCGCGAAACGTCGTCAGGTACTACTGATGTTTGCACATTTCTCTGATGTTTGTATATTGGTATATAGTGTTTACCATGTATGTGGACTGACCCATGTTCACATTGTATGCACATTTTATCGACCATAATTTTATTGCTGTTGTGTTTTATATGCGCAACAAACTGTAACAAATCTACTTTTTTACTACTTTTTACTATTACTTTTTTGGCTAACCATTTCACCTCACTCAAAGTCCCAGGGCGAACCCCATGTATATATGTATTGTAACTGGGATGGAGGTGATGTTGGGGCGACACCAGACCTTGCATTATGTTTCTTGATGATGTACTAGGTGAAATTCACCATGCAGGCTAATCAACAATAGACTCTGTTTTTAGATATTTACCTCTTGGTGAATTCGTATGGTTCATTGTCTACTACCCTGTATCGTAAATACTACATGGCTCTAGCACCCATCCGGCCGCTCTTGTAAGGAGCATACCCTATAGTCAATATTGGAGGCTACGTAGAAATTGTGCTAAAGAAACAGACGTTGAAATTGAGGCAAAAGTGCTAAGAGACAGGTTACTAGTTCACAGATATTCAGTAGAAAACGTCTAACAAAGGGCAAAAAAATGGAAGAGAGAAGATTTAATTTTATCCTCTAAATCACGCTCTAATCCCAGCACCACTAAAGTTATCATTAGGTTTAGTGCCCATCAAGACCAATTCTTCCAAATCCTTATGCACAACTGGCATTTCTTTACAGAGGATGAGACTATTTCCATCGGTTCATGATTGCCCTGAGCTGGTTTTTCAAAGGAGCCAATCTCTCCGTGATAAAAATCCACAGTCATTTTATGTTATTTGAAACTATGGAATACCCTGGGACCTTTAGATCTGAGAGATGTGATTACTGCCCCTGGATTTGTAAGGGGGAATGGTTTCCTCTTCCACAGGGAGGTTCCTTTAAATCCAGACAATATGTTGATTGCCAGACCATCGGGATAGTCTATTTGATGACCTGTACCTGTGGCACTTTTTATGTTGGCAAGATAAAGAGAACATTTAGTCGATGGGTACAGTATCATCTCTACTATATTAATGCAGGCCTGCTATATACACTGATTGGTAAACATGTGGGTCTGATGCATATGACCCAAGTTAATTCATTTTCGCCCTTGATAGGATCTATCAAGATCCTAGAGGGGGCAATTTTGACAACAAAATCCTTAGACAGGAAGCCCAATGTATATACAGTAAAATCTAAAAGCTACCAATCCACCTGGTCTCAATACTGCACTTACATTTAAACCTTTTCTCTAAAAGATTTGCTGACGAAACTTCCCATGTTTATATGGGTACCCATGGGAGTCTCAACTTATATTAAGTTGGCTAGCATTGTTGGTATTCTTTTTATGTTTCCACATGTGCATGCCCCTTACATTTATATTTCCTGGTTTTGTTTAAGATTTGAGATGATGTTGTTTTTGGTCTACCCCATCCTGGGGCTTTTTGTGTGGGGCACTTCTGTGACCAACTGGAGGGGAAAGTTTCCTTTCCATGTGTGGTCTGACTTGAGGGCTGCTGGGCCATGGCAGCCCTGGCTGGGCAGGCGCATGCAGTGTAGCTGCGCCCCATGCCAGGCGTGATGTCACATGCTGGCTCAGTATCAGATGATGCAAGATGTCGGGGTGGCGGCATCTTGCCCTACTTTTAGGGGGGAGGCGGCGACCGGGATGTGTGCCATTGTGCACTCCTCAGTCTAACCAAAGATCCTGCTGGATTACTTCCCTGGTAAGCAGTACTAGAATGCATTACCTTGTGGATAGCCGCTGCCTTTATGAGTGACTTAGAGACCGTTCTAGCACTTTCCAGCCTGTGGGAACTACGGTGCCCCCCCACTGGCTTTAGTTCAGCACCTTTGAATGCACAGGTAGTTATATGCATATGTACGGTTATTGGAGGTTGGGACTTTCCTAGGGGAGGTGAGATTAGGTGGAGAGGTGTCTCTCCCTCCCCCCTATTTTGTCTGTGTAGCTGGTGTGGGATTCTGTGGGGTCCCCTTTATGATAAAATAAAAGGGGAGTGGGGATAGGACCCAAGGTGTCCTTACCTTCAGTGAAGGAAAAGGAACAAACTGCGGTTTAACCTGATATAACTTTATTAGAACAATTAGTAGAAAAACATTTTAATCATTGAAAGGAAACATAAACAATAGGAGATTGCATAAGGTAAAAATTGACAACGTTGTCACTTAAAAACGCATGCCCATGAGCTCAGCCATATCCCAGTCATCCACACGTGTCAATCATCTCAAGTCATTAAGTGTGACTTAATATATAATGCTTACAAATGTTTCGGCGAGGCGAGTTCCGGGAAAAAAATTTAAGACACACTAAACAATCTAAATTCCAAAGGGATCTAGACGATTGGGCCAAGGGAGAAATCTCTGATCTGACTAAAATTAGGGGTAGAAGCACCTCAAGAAAAGGCCGACAATGGTCACGCTCCTCAACCAGAGGAACACTAAATACCTCAGAAAGCGACGAAGATACAGAAAGAATGGTTGGTTTTTTAGGAGAAGAACGTTCACCTTTGGAAGCGACAACTGCTACCAAAGGGATCCTAAAGCCCACAAGAGGAATAAGAGGAAGAGGAAAAGGAAAATACAAGAGTGCTGGGGACAGAGGAGAAATGACCAGGGCCAATACCCAGAGCCAGCAGAAATGACAGAAATAATCTCCCCACTATCATCAGACATCACTTCCTTAAACACTCATCCTGATGAACACTCCAAGACTATTATCAACCTCTCAGAATTTAAATTAGAAGAAAGGCAAAGAAAATTGCTTGAAAAAGGACTCTCTTATTCACCTACTGGGTCAATGAACGAGTTTGAGGTATATAAAGACATCACTTTGTTTTTACGAAAAGTCTATCTGAGACAGTTACATCAAAGACCTACCCAAGACGAAGATGAAAACCCCTCCACTGAATCCCAAGATGATGAAGATCTAGATATACTTACCTCCTTATTAATGGAAAGTAAGGATGATGACCAATCCATCCCTACTCCCTCTAGCCCATTGAAACGAGACGCCAATCTACTTATAAAATCAACAAAAATGCCCCCTTTTCGAAAAAATAGATGGTTGGGGGTCTTCTTAGACCTGGTTCAAGATGACCTTACTAAGGTGAATTGGCAAAGAGGAAGAAAAGACAACCTGGATCCTGAACAACGCCGGGCCTTACGAGTGCTGAAGGAGGCACCAAATTTGGTGATAAATAAAAGCGACAAAGGGGGCAATGTGGTATTGCTTTCAACAGAATACTATGAAAATGAGATAAAAAGACAGTTAAATGACTGATCCACCTATGAAAAACTTCCTGCTAACCCCTTTACCTCTATAATCAATGAACTGAATTTTAAACTTATGTTTTCACAGGAAGCTGACCTCTTGTCGTCTGGGAATGAGTATGAGTATCTGAAAGTGAAGGAGTTTAATACCCCTACAATCTACATCATTCCTAAAGTCCTTAAATCCCTGATGAACCCACCAGGCAGGCCAATCGTTTCAGCGGTGAAGGGTCCTCTGGAGAAAATTGGAAGATACCTAGATGCCCTACTGAAAGAAATGGTCTTTGAGTTACCCTCATACATTAGAGATACCCTTGATGTATTAGCAAAAATTGAAGAGGTAACCGTATCTCCTGGAACTCTCCTGGTAGGCATTGATGTAGAGTCTCTTTATACATCTATACCCCATGCATGGGGCTTGGCAGCAGTGGCACACTTTCTTGACCAGAAATTTCCACGTATGGGAACTCAGAATGAGTTCATCCTTGTGATGCTGCAGTTTGCCCTGACTAATAACTGCTTTGAATTCCTAGGGGTCTATTATAGAAAAATACAAGGCACCTCTATGGGGGCCCCTTGGGAACCTTCCTACGCATGTTTACATCTTGGCTATTGGGAAGAGGAAGTTGTTTATTGCTCTGAATCTTATCTAGACCATGCCAAATTGTGGCTAAGATTTATCGATGATGTCCTGCTGCTTTGGCAGGGGTCTGTCGAATCCCGTGAAGGGTTTTTGAGCGAACTGAACGAAAACAGCCGTAATATACGCCTAACATTTACCTACAACTTGAACGAAATTTCTTTTCTGGACCTCCTAATAAGGATTGATGGAGACCATCTGTCCACGAAAACGTTTCGTAAAGCAACAGCAGCAAACACCCTACTTGAGGCAACCAGCCATCATCCTAAGTCCTTGGTCAGAGGTATACCAACAGGGCAGTTTCTGAGAATTAGACGCAACTGCTCACTGGATCAAGACTATCAGGCTGAATCAAAGCAACTCTATAAAAGGTTTAGAGAAAGGGGTTACCCGCATAGATCTTTAAAGAACTCAAGAAATCGAGCATCTGCAATTGACCGGAAAGAACTGCTAATACCAAAGAATGACCAAGATGCCAACAAGAGCCTTTCTGATCAAGTGAAAATCATCACCACGTTTGGTACACAGTGGGAAGATGTGCGAACGATCTTGACTAAACATTGGCACGTACTGACTCGAGCTCCCCAGATGGCTTCTATAGTTGGCCCTAAACCCTTCATGGTAGCAAGAAGAGCCAAAAATCTGACTGATGAACTCGTCAGATCTGAATATACCAGACCCAATCCACGCAATTGGCTCACGGATCTGCCTCCATTACGAGGGATGTATGCTTGTGGAAAATGCCATATTTGCAGATTTGTAGATAGATCTGACTCATTTATAGATGCAACAGGAAGAAAGGTGTATCAAATTAAACATTTCATTAACTGCAATACTACACGAGTACTGTATATGCTGGAATGTTCCTGTCATAAACTGTATATAGGCAAAACAAAGTGTCCTTTAAAGGTCCGTATAGGGGAACATCTCTCAAGCATTCGTTCCCCAGATGACGATACCCCCATAGGAGAACACTTTTCAAAATATCACAATAGGGAAACAAACGGACTCAAAATTAAGGGGTTCTATGCCTTAAAACTGCCAGTAAGAAGAGGTGACTTCGACCTGATACTACTTCAAAAAGAAAAGGAGTGGATTTTTTGGCTGGGGGCGCTCGCGCCAAATGGATTAAACACTGAGGTGAATTTACAGGTATTCCTGACTCCATAAGTTGATCTCCACTGAATTGATCGATTGTCAAAATATACTATAATATAACATACTAAGCCTCAGTTTGTATAAATGTATCTATCTGTATTTAGCTTTACATTCATATCTTAATACAATTACTATTGAATTTAATAGATGTGATTAAAAGCATATAATGTCAACTTGTGAATGGCGATTTTACCTTATACATCAATGATTATATACTATGAACTGCAATAGTCATATACTGCCACAAGATGGCAGCGGTGTAAAAACACTTTTTGCTTACAGCAGTCTGAATTCCCCTATGGGGTTAACATGACCATGTCTAGGCAGGAAGTGATGTAACAGGAAGTATTTCAATGAGTGTCACTCTGCCTATAAAAGGATTCTGTCCATGCAAACACTTCACCCTGAAGAAACCTATGTCACAAGTGGGTGAAACATGTTGGTGTGTGTGCGCCTACGCATGCCCTCTGCTGATAGCCAACTTGGGTTTTTCATCACTCCTTAGCCCTCATCCTATCTCCGCAAACTGGAAGTAAATGGCCAGGCGGCCCCATGCTGGTTTTGAGTGGATAACATCCTGTGCATGTCACCAGGACTAGGAATACAGAGATTCGCATCCTGCACACCTGTGGACCCCTGCAAAGGAATCTGGATTCACCACCTTGTCGCTGCTATTGAGGACCAATCTAATATCATCTAAACAGTGAGTCTCTTTTCAACTGGTATATCCAGCAAGCAATCACAGCCTGAACATATTTTTTTGGAGGCTCTGTATTTTGACTCAGCTGACTATATTTTCCTATTCAATCTATATGCGGTGCTATCTTTAATGCTTCATGGAAACATGGTGCTGAATGACTAACAAGCTTGTTGTGGATCTATTATTTCTCCTTGACTCAAGTTGCATGCTTGCATCACAGCGTGCTGCATTTTTTTTTTTTTTTTTAATATATATTATCTCTATGATTGACAGTGCTACATCAAAAAATCAAACCTGTCCTGTTCGCTAACTATCAGGAATACTTTCTAGCCAGAATTGCATTTATTTGTCTGAGATAACCAATGCTTTCTTTAACATTGTAAAGACTTAATGCAGCAACTCTATAGGCATATAGGGAGTCTGGAGGTCCATGGTTAAGCACAATATGGCTACCAAGGTTTCCCGGAACTCGCCTCGCCTAAACATATGTAAGCATTATATATTAAGTCACACTTAATGACTTGAGATGATTGACACGTGTGGATGACTGGGATATGGCTGAGCTCATGGGCATACGTTTTTAAGTGACAACGTTGTCAGTTTTTACCTTATGCAATCTCCTATTGTTTATGCTTTCCTTTCAATGATTAAAATGTTTTTCTACTAATTGTTCTAATAAAGTTTTATATCAGGTTAAACTGCAGTTTGTTCCTTTTCCTTCACTGAAGGTAAGGACACCTTGGGTCCTATCCCCACTCCTCCTTTTATTTTGACTACTTCTCCTGTTCTGACAAGGAACACCACCCTATTAGGTGAGCAGGTAACCTGTTACCTGAATTGACCAACGATACTGGTCATCAGGACCCCGCCCATTGTGTTTTTTTACTACGATCCCCTTTATGATGGGTTACATGTATGTCCATTTGTTTCTTGATGTAGGGGGTCCACTTGGATGCTTCAATGCATATTGTGCATATTTGTGGTCCATGTCACATATCCCATGGGGGTTATTGTGGATAGTGCCTGTTCCCCCTGTTTTTTTCTGTAGCCCACAGTTATCGAAGATCAGTATACTGAGTGTGTTTATTTCCATTATGTTATAGCTGGGATTTGTGGTCTCGCTTCCCCTCTGTCTGGCCCAGTGTCCAGCTTGCCTTCCTCTGGATCTTACTGGGAGATTGGTTTCTAAACCCTATGACATCATCTCAAGAGTAGGGATGAGCTTCGTGTTCGAGTCGAACCCATGTTCGACTCGAACATCGGCTGTTCGACCGTCCGTCGAATTGCGAACGATATGGGCCGTTCGCGCCAAATTCGTGTGGCGCGTCACGGCCCATAATTCACTGCGGCATCGCAGTGCATTGCTGGCTGATGATTGGCCAAGCATGCACTATGACCCGCATGCTTGGCCAATCACAGCGCCGCCTGAACAGAGAGCCGTAATTGGCCAAAGCCAAGGAGGCTTTGGCCAATTATGGCTCAGGGGATTTAGTACACGCCCCACACTATATAAGGCCGCCTGCACGGCGGCCCTGTGTAGTGTGTGTTCCGGCGTTGAAAGAGATAGACAGAGAGACAGTGTTTGATTTGAGTTAGATAGATTAGGCAGAACAGTCAGTCAGTTAGCTGCACTTACAGTGTATTGTGTATATATATGCATCCCAGGTGTTGCATATATATATATACACTGTATTCAGTTTAGCTAGATCCGTTCCTGTTATCTTCTATCTAGACTATTTACATTCAGTGCAGTGTGTCCTGCTCACAGTGTTCAGCTAGATCCGTTCCTGCTATTTACATTCAGTACAGTGCTTCCTGCTCACAGTGTTCAGCTAGATCCGTTCCTGCTATTTACATTCAGTGCAGTGCGTGCTGCTCACAGTGTTCAGCTAGATCCGTTCCTGCTATTTACATTCAGTGCAGTGCGTGCTGCTCACAGTGTTCAGCTAGATCCGTTCCTGCTATTTACATTCAGTGCAGTGCGTCCTGCTCACAGTGTTCAGCTAGATCCGTTCCTGCTATTTACATTCAGTGCAGTGCGTCCTGCTCACAGTGTTCAGCTAGATCCGTTCCTGCTATTTACATTCAGTGCAGTGCGTGCTGCTCACAGTGTTCAGCTAGATCCGTTCCTGCTATTTACATTCAGTGCAGTGCGTCCTGCTCACAGTGTTCAGCTAGATCCATTCCTGTTATCTTCCTACTGACAGGCAGGCTTGTCTGGTTACAGTATATAAAGCTACCTGAAGAAAATTACAGGTGTTCTTTTTGATCCTATTAGTACCACGGTCAGGCAGCTAGACTATTTACATTTAGTACAGTGTGTCCTGCTCACAGTGTTCAGCTAGATCCGTTCCTGTTATTTACATTCAGTGCAGTGTGTCCTGCTCACAGTGTTCAGCTAGATCCGTTCCTGCTATTTACATTCAGTACAGTGCGTCCTGCTCACAGTGTTCAGCTAGATCCGTTCCTGCTATTTACATTCAGTGCAGTGCGTGCTGCTCACAGTGTTCAGCTAGATCCGTTCCTGCTATATACATTTAGTGCAGTACGTCCTGCTCACAGTGTTCAGCTAGATCCGTTCCTGTTATCTTCCTACTGACAGGCAGGCTTGTCTGGTTACAGTATATAAAGCTACCTGAAGAAAATTACAGGTGTTCTATCCCAGCTTAGTGCAGCTACAGGCCATTAGTATGTCTGGAAGGCCAAGAAGGAGAGGCAGACAGTCACAAGCCAATAAGAGAGGGCAAGCAGGCTCTGTGTCTAGTGCTGGTCGTGGAGACGGTGCATCCTCATCAGCACGTGGCCATGGGACACGCTTGGCCTTTTTTTCGGCAGCTGGCCGTGTTGAGCCGCAACATGCGGAAGACTTGGTCGAGTGGATGACCAAGCCGTCCTCATCCTCCTCATCCTCTCTCACCCATGCCCAGGGTGCTTTGTCTGGCAAAGCAGCGGCCTCTTCCCTCAGCTCAATGTCATCAGTGACTCCTTCCCTAGCCCCACCATGTCCTCCTGAGGATTCCCTCGAACTGTTTGACCACAGTGTTGGGTACATGCTCCAGGAGGATGCCCAGCGTTTGGAAGGCTCTGATGATGATACTGAGCTCAATGAAGGCAGTAACATGAGCACGGACAGAGGGGGTGCCCAAGAAGGACAGCAATCTGGCAGTCATGCTCCCCCTGCTGCAGCATACTGCCAGGTTTGCTCCAGTGATGAGGAGGGAGGGGATGATGAGGTCACTGACTCAACGTGGGTGCCTGATAGGAGAGAGGAGGAGGAGGAGGAGGAGGAGGAGGAGGTGGCACATCACCAACTAGGCAGGATGCCCTCCAGGGGCCAGCCTAAGGGCAGCACATTGACTGCATCACACCCCAAAGCTCCACATGTGCAGGGCGCTGCAGTCTCTGCGCGTTATTCAAAAAGTTCTTTGGTGTGGGCCTTTTTTGAGACGAGTGCATCAGATCGCACCGCTGCTATTTGCAATATATGTCTCAAGCGTATCTCGCGTGGCCAAAACATCTCCCGCTTGGGTACCACATGCTTGACCAGACATATGTTGACCTGCCATGCAGTTCGTTGGCAAGCGTATCTAAAAGACCCACACCAAAGAACAAAGACGATCTCTCCTTGCTCCTCATCAGCTGAGATTTCCAACCCCACTAGACCTTCAGTCCTCTCTGCGACCTGCAGTGAGAGGAATGAAGGTGTAGAATTAGGTGTGTCACAGCCAAGTACTTATGGGCAATCTGCTTTTGGTACACCGACGTCAGATTGTACCAGGCAAATTTCCCTGCCCCAGCTGCTGCACCGCCGAAAGAAGTTTGCTCCCAGCCATCCACATGCCCAGCGGTTGAATGCTAGCTTGGCAAAATTGCTAGCACTTCAACTGCTGCCTTTTCAGTTGGTAGACTCTGCCCCCTTCCGTGAGTTTGTGGAATGTGCGGTTCCTCAGTGGCAGGTACCCAAACGCCACTTTTTCTCACGGAAGGCGATTCCGGCTCTCTACCGGCATGTGGAAGGCAATGTCCATGCCTCGCTGGACAGGGCGGTCAGCGGTAAGGTGCATATTACCGCTGACTCATGGTCCAGCAGGCATGGACAGGGACGTTACTTAAGTTTCACGGCGCATTGGGTGACTCTGCTGGCAGCTGGGAAGGATGCAGGACAAGGTGCAGTAGTGTTGGAGGTTGTTCCGCCACCACGCCTCCAAAATGCTGATTGTGACACACCTCTCTCCTCCACCCCCTCCTCTTCTTCTTCCTCCATGGCCTCTTCCTCGGAACCAGCGGTGCTCCGTAGGCGTTCAAGGGGCTACGCAAGTACGCAGGCCAAAAGATGCCATGCGGTGCTTGAGCTGGTGTGCTTGGGGGACAGGAGCCACACTGGGGCAGAGGTTCTGTCAGCTCTGCAGGGGCAGGTTCAGAGGTGGTTGACGCCACGCCAACTTAAGGCAGGAATGGTGGTTTGCGACAATGGCACCAACCTCCTCTCTGCCCTCCGACAGGGACAACTGACCCATGTGCCCTGTTTGGCTCACGTCCTTAACTTGGTGGTGCAGCGGTTCTTGGGCAGGTACCCGGGCTTACAGGATGTCCTGAGGCAGGCCAGGAAAGTCTGTGTGCATTTCCGCCGGTCATATAATGCCAGTGCTCGGCTGACGGACCTCCAAAAGGAGTTTAACCTGCCCAAGAACCGCCTAATCTGTGACATGCCCACCAGGTGGAACTCGACGTTGGCCATGCTGCAGCGGCTGCACACGCAGCAGAGGGCCATCAATGAGTACCTGTGCGACTATGGCACCAGGACAGGGTCAGGGGACCTTGGTTTTTTTTCCCCACGCCAGTGGGCCATGATCAGGGATGCATGCACTGTCCTGTCACCATTCGAGGAGGCCACGAGGATGGTGAGCACTGACAGTGCATGCATCAGTGACACTGTCCCCCTTGTCCACCTGTTGGAGCACACGCTGCGTGGGATAATGGACAGGGCACTTGAGGCAGAACAGAGGCAGGAAGAGGAGGACTTCCTTAGCTCTCAAGGCCCCCTTTATCCAGACAGTGTTCCTGCGTGCCCGCCGATCACACAGGAAGAGGACGAGGAGGAGGAGGAGGAGGAGGAGGAAGATTGTGTCAGTATGGAGGTGGAGCCTGGCACTCAGCATCAGCAGTCTTTAAGGGATCAGTCCCAAGGAACACATGGACTTGTACGTGGCTGGGAGGAGGTGGCTGCGGACGTTGTTGTCCTTAGTGACCCAGAGGACTCCGGACCGAATGCCTCAGCAAACCTACGCTGCATGGCCTCCCTGATCCTGCAAAGCCTGCGTAAGGATCCTCGTATTCGTGGTATCAAGGAGAAGGACCAATACTGGCTGGCAACCCTCCTTGATCCACGTTACAAGGGTAAGGTTGCGGACCTTATCTTGCCATCGCAGAGGGAGCAGAGGATGAAACATCTTCGGGAGGCCTTGCAGAAAGGTCTGTGCAACGCGTTCCCAGAGACTGGGAGGTTACAAACTCCTGTTTCTGGACAACGTGTTGCTGAGGCTTCGGTCAGTCAAAGAAGGAGCGGTGGAGAAGGTGGCCGTCTGACCGATGCGTTCAGACAATTTTTTGGTCCGCAGCCCCAAGGTATGATCGGTTCCAGCAACCATCGCCAGCGTCTGTTTTACATGGTGCAGGAATACCTAGGGGCAAGATCAGACTTGGACACCTTTCCCACCGAAAATCCTCTGGGTTACTGGGTCTTGAGGATGGATCACTGGCCAGAGCTTGCACAGTATGCAATTGAGCTACTGGCCTGTCCTGCATCCAGCGTTCTTTCGGAACGCACATTCAGTGCTGCTGGAGGCGTGGTAACCGATCACAGGGTGCGTCTGTCCACCGACTCGGTCGATCGGCTGACCTTCATAAAAATGAATCAGTCTTGGATCACCACCAGCTACCAAGCACCTGATGCAGATGTAACCGAATAATTTTTTTTGAAATCTCAGATCCCTTCAAAGACTGCCTATGCTGATGCTGAGTGACTATCCCTGAGTAATTATCCTCTTCCTCCTCAATCATCACGCTGATAGCTTGTAAGAACATTTTTGGTTCTGGGCGCCACCACCAGTGCCTAAGGCACAATTTTTCAGCCCCTGTTTAACAGGGGCGTGTAATTACAATTTTTGATGTAATACTTTGCAGCAGGGCTCGTTCCTGCATTCCAACTAGAGTGTCTGTGAGGGGTTGCAGTGTTGTGGCACCAGCACCAGTGCCTAAGACCCAATTTTTCAGCCCCTGTCTAACAGGGGCGTGTAATTACAATTTTTGATGCAATACTTTGCAGCAGGGCTCGTTCCTGCATTCCAACTAGAGTGTCTGTGAGGGGTTGCAGTGTTGTGGCACCAGCACCAGTGCCTAAGACCCAATTTTTCAGCCCCTGTCTAACAGGGGCGTGTAATTACAATTTTTGATGCAATACTTTGCAGCAGGGCTTGTTCCTGCATTCCAACTAGAGTGTCTGTGAGGGGTTGCAGTGTTGTGGCACCAGCACCAGTGCCTAAGACCCAATTTTTCTGCCCCTGTCTAACAGGGGCGTGTAATTACAATTTTTGATGCAATACTTTGCAGCAGGGCTTGTTCCTGCGTTTCAACTAGAGTGTCTGTGAGGGGTTGCAGTGTTGTGGCACCAGCACCAGTGCCTAAGGCCTAATTTTTCAGCTCCTGTTCAACAGGGGCATGTAATTACAATTCTTGATCTAATATTTCACAGCAGGGCCCTGTGAGGGCTTACAGTGTTTTGGCCACAGCAACACCTAAGGCCCAAATTTCTGCTGAGTATATAGGGCAGGACCCTACTTTCAAACATCTAACTTACAAACGACTCCTACTTGCAAACGGAAGGAGACAACAGGAAGTGAGATGAAATCTACCCCTAAGGAAGGGAAATTCTCTCCTGTAAGAGTTAATATGGGAAAACAATTTTTCCTTTCCACTGATGCTTTCCAATCCTTGTTCCACAAAAAAACCCAAATTTTCAAAAAACATTTTTCATTGGGACAAAAAAGTGAGGTGAAATCTTCTGAAGAGGAGGAAAGACGCAAAACAAATGTCACAGGGGTGATAACCCTTCCCTATGTTTTCCAAAAAGCTTAGAAAAGATTTTTTGGCTGGAGCTAAACACATTAAAAATGTTCAAAATTACAAACCGATTCTACTTAACAACAAACCTACAGTCCCTGTCTTGTTTGCACCGCCTGTATACTGCTGTTCAGAGTATATAGGGACCTTTCCTTATTTTAATTTGGGTGCGGGGTTCCCCTTAATATCCATACAAGACCCAAAGGGCCTGGTAATGGACTGGGGGGTACCCATGCCGTTTGTCTCACTGATTTTCATCCATATTGCCATGACCCGACATGACATTAAACCCGCAAGCAGTTTTAAATGAGATTTTTTCCTTTAAAAATGACATTTGGTGCAGGGACTGTTCTAAACATGGGAAACACGCGTCACTTTACAGGCATACTATAGACACCCCCCAGGTACGATATTTAAAGGAATATTTCACTTTTTTTTTTTTTACTTTAAGCATCATTAAAATCACTGCTCCCGAAAAAACGGCCGTTTTTAAAAGTTTTTTTTGCATTGATACATGTCCCCTGGGGTAGGACCCGGGTCCCCAAACCCTTTTTAGGACAATACCATGCAAATTAGCCTTTAAAATGAGCACTTTTGATTTCGAACGTTCGAGTCCCATAGACGTCAATGGGGTTCTAACGTTCGTGCGAACTTGCGGTCCGTTCGCGGGTTCTGGTGCGAACCGAACCGGGGGGTGTTCGGCTCATCCCTACTCAAGAGCCTGCGAGTATTAAACTTTTATCTGATGCTGTGGTAAGCTATAAGTCACCATTATATAGTTTGTCTAGAAATTGTGTAAACTGTAAAAGTATTGGTACTGTTAAAAATGTTCTTCAACCTTCTAGACACCCCCAAGATGTCCCTGATAAAGCAGCTGTGAACTGCGAAATGCGTCGGCATCTGTCAGCAGGACCACAACATTCAGCCATGTATTTGTAAGGTGTTATAGAAGTTGTTGTAGAATTTTATGCATAATTTACATATGGTGATTATTTTAATATGATCCAATAAGTATAATGTTTTATCCACAGTATTTGTGTTGCTGTTTGAGTATGGTGCCTTTGAAGTCCTGTAGTATTAAAAGTATTTTCCTTCCCCTCTACTTTCTCAATACATTGGGATGTGGCACTGTACATCCACTCCCTGAGATGTGGTAAATTCAATCCATGGGTATGCTACCAAAGTTTCTGTGGGCAAATGGTAAGGTTGTAAGGGCTTACCTAGGTTGGAGTCCATGGCACAGAGATGTACGCTCACACTTGCAAATACACACAGCCCACGGTAACAAAGAGATTAGCTACCTGGGCTGTGAATCTGTGCATGGGGGCTTGACAGGAATAGCCAACAGATAGTCGAGGTAAAGCCGCAGTCAGGGATTCCAGAAGTCAGGATAACGATAACAAAGCCAGGGTCTGAAGCCGGGGTCAGTCTTGGAACACTGGAACTCTGCAACAGAAGACAGGAGCACAGGAACACTTGCAAACATGAGAAAATTAACTGACAAAGCCATCAGAGTGAGACAGGGCTTTATACCCAGCTAATTAGGTAACCTGCCTCAGCTGATCCAGGAGTGACAGGTACAAACAGAGTATCGCCCACAGTACTTCATGATAAACTAGGCATGGCTGGAAATCAGGCTGAATAGAACTGAGGTGTGGCTCAGAGGTAAAGAACCAGGAGCCTGAACTGATAGTCATGAGTTCAATACCACCCAGAGCCACTTGGGGCATGACCATGCCTAGCCATCTGCAAGGCACGATAGGGACCGTGACAAAGACACAGTGTGGCAACTTTATAGTACTAAAAATAGGAAATCCAGGGGCATGGGTCTACCTGATCTATACGACTATTACGAGGTCTTGCTGTACCAAATCAGATTTTTGTTTCAGAACTAGGGATGAGCCGAACACCCCCCCCCCCCCCCCCCCCCGGGTCGGTTTGCACCAGAACTTGCGAACAGGCAAAAAATTTGTGTGAACACCGTTAAAGTGGGACACAAACATGAAAAATCAAAAGTGCTCATTTTAAAGGTTTATATGCATTTTATTGCCATAAAAAGTGTTTGGGGACCTGGGTCCTGCCTCAGGGGACATGTATTAAAAACTGCATTTTTTTTTAGGAGCAGTGATTTTGATAATGCTTAAAGTGAAACAAAAATGAAATTTCCTTTAAATATCATGCCTGGGCCTAGTAATGGACTGGGGGGGAACCCATGCCATTTTTTTCAATGATTTTTATGTATATTGATGGGATCCGGCAATACATTACAGCCGTGAGCAGTTTTATAATTTTTCCTTTACAAATGTCATTTTGCTGCTTTCATTCATAAAACTAGGTACGGCTGCCTTATAAGTAGCCTTACATAGTGTGGGGTGTGGATTCAGCCCCCTGAGCCATAATTGGCCAAGGGCACCGTGCCTTTGACCAATCATGGCTCTCACAGCAGAGTGCGCTGTGATTGGTCAAAGCATGCAGGTCAGGTGCATCGCCGTTCATTAAGGGGCATTCCGTGGGCACTCAAATTTCCTGTGAATGCCCCATAACGTTCGGTATTCTGCGAACGAGTGAACACCCGATGTTCGAACACCCGATGTCCAAACACCCGATGTTCGACTCGAACTTATGTTCAACTCGAATATCGGGCTCATCCCTATTCATAACCCATGTTCAAAACATTGGTGTTCTTTGAAAAGAGAATGTGTTAGTACAGGTAGTCTATATGCCCTACTATTAGCACATGCTTTTCATCAGATACACCCACCCCACAATATTGTCAACTATTGAGGCATGGAAATACTTTCTAAAACTTGGCAATGTGTACGAACAGCCCCTGAAGATTGGTTTACCACTGGAGGGGTACATAAATTATCAGACTTATTTCAAAATAATAGATCCATCTCTTTCAGGAGGTATGCCTTACCAATCAGGGATTTCATAACATCTGCCCGGGTAGCCTCTTACCTCCAAGCACACCCTAACACAGATCTGAGTACTTCTTTAGCAGCCTGGCAGCATTGGACCTCACCCAATCCCAACCACAAGAGAATGTATTTTTATAACCTATGCCATGCCACACTGCACTTTACTAAATCTAACCCCTTACACAAGTGGGGCACAGAACTAAAATATAACTTCACTAACCAACAATGGCAAACTGCAATTAAAATGAATTTAGCATTGTCACAATGAACGAGTTACTGGGAAATCGTGCAAAAAATGTCACCTAAGATGGTATTACACACCCTATACTATGTTCAAATACAACACACTTAACTCCAACCTATGCTAGAGAAGAAGCGGGCAGGTTTGTACATTACAACATATGTTGTGGTCGCATCCACACTTGAGTAGCTACTGTAACTCCATCTGCCACTTAAAGAGGAGTTCCGCCCCTCCAGCAAAAAAGTGAAAAGTCAGCAACTACACATACTGCAGCTGCTGACTTTTGATATTAGGACTTTTACCTGTCCTGGAATCCAGCGATGTTAGCACCCCAGCTGATGTTTCCATTGGCTCTCGGGTGCTGCTGCTGCCATTCGTAGTAAGGGAACCCGGGAGTGGAGTCGGTTCCTTACTGCGCATGCACAGAGTGCACTGCACTTTCTGAATGTCTCGGTGATGGAGGAAGGAGGAGGGGGCCAAACTTCCGGGTGATCACGCCACAGTGCAATCTCTCGGAAGTAGGGATGGGTACCTGTCAATAACAGGTACCTGTTCCCCCCTCTCTCCCCGAAAGGTGCCAATTGTGGCACTGGAGTGGGGGAGGAGGCTGATAAGCGGAGCTTCGACTTTTGGGTGGTTAGTTGTTACAGGTATTATCACCAAGGCCAATTTTCAACAGGCCATTCTAAGTATTGATGTAGATGCCCTTCCCCATCACTTAAGGCCTATAACTATGAATGTATTGTTCACAGCACAATTCACAATTCATTTTGCTTAAGAAATGGAAGTTAACCCTTTCATGACTAAGCCTAGTTCCCAAACATTATATATATATATATATATATTATATTATATTATATTATATTATATTATATTATATTATATTATATTATATTATATTATATTATATTATATTATATTATATTATATTATATTATATTATATTATATTATATTATATTATATTATATTATATTATATTATATTATATTATATTATATTATATTATATTATATTATATTATATTATATTATATTATATTATATTATATTATATTATATTATATTATATTATATTATATTATATTATATTATATTATATTATATTATATTATATTATATTATATTATATTATATTATATTATATTATATTATATTATATAATATAAATTTTTTTTTTTAGCAGAGAATCTAGAGAATAAAATGGCGATTGTTGCAATATTTTTTATCACACGGTATTTGTGCAGCGGTGTTTTAAAACGCAAATTTTTGGAAAAGGGACACTTCCATGAATTTTAAAAAATCCAAACCGTAAAGTTACCCCAATTTTTTTGTATAATGTGAAAGATGATGTTAAGCCAAGTAAATAGATACCAAACATGTCACCCTTTATAATTGCACGCACTCGTGGAATGGCGACAAACTACGGTACCTATGAATTTCCATAGGCGACGCTTTAAATTTTTTTATGGTTACCAGGTTTGAGTTGCAGAGGAGGTCTAGGGCTAGAATTATTGCTCTCGCTCTGACGATCGCGGCGATACCTCACATGTGTGATTTGAACACCCTTTACATATGCAGGCACGACTTCCGTATGCGTTTTCTTCACTGCGCGAGCTCGCGGGGACGGGGGCACTTTAAATTTTTTTTTTTTTTTTTTTTAACTTTATAAATTGTTTAAAAAAAAAATGTTTTACTTTTATTGCTGTCACAAGGAATGTAAACATCCCTTGTGACAGATCCCTCCTTTGCACTTCAAAGTATTCAGATCGCCGAAAACGGCGATTCTGAATACTGTATTTTTTTAAAATACAGTAGCCGAGTAAACGGCAGCCGAGTAAACGGGAAGTGACGTCATGACGGCGCTTCCGCGTTTACAATGAGAAGGCTGGAACGAAGCCGCCCACAGCTTCGTCCCAGCCGCTGAAGGCACACGATTGGACACCGGGCCTCCCGATCGGCCTGGTAAGAGCGGCGGGAGGGGGGTGTTCCCTCCCGCTCCTCCGGTATAACAGCTGAGCGGCTTTTAGCCGCATCGGTTGTTATACTCGGGTAGCCGATCGCCCGCTGTAAACAACGGTACCGGGATGATGCCTGCAGCTGCGGGCATCATCCCGGTATAACCCCGGAAAGCCGACTACGCATACCTGCGTATGGTCGGTGGGAAGGGGTTATACACAATCCCAAACATTGTAGAGGTTTTACAACATAGACCTGAAACTTATACCTTAGAGCAGTCCAAAATTGCCTATCCAATGCAGTTCCGTTGGTGTTTTTCTGTTTTTGGTGTTGTATTCATATGGTCGCTTACTTTGATATCCGAATTTGGTGTATAGTGACCAGGCCAGGACTTAGGGTGGTGGGGGCCCCTGGGCTTGAGTCACTTTCGGGCCCTACCCTTCTATACATATGCACAGCTCTATAAAACAGAAATGGAAAAGGACAAGGTGCGCCAGACTTGTATTGCAGTATAAAAGAACTTCTGTTTAATTGGACAAAACAGCCAAATGGTTACTCACAAAAGTAGATAATATATAAGCGGGGGATACTCTACTGGTATTTGCCTTGGGTCCACGATTAATAAAAGCAATAAAAATGGATAAAATGATAATTACCGTATTTATCGGCGTATAACACGCACCCTAAGTTTAGGAGAGAATTTTAAGGAAAAAAACTTACATTTAAATGCCCGTCTATGCAGCCTTGTCAGTGTCCATCTGCAACCTTGCCAGTGTCATTGCAGCCTTGCCAGTGTCATTCCAGCCTTGCCCCAGTGTTATTTGCAGACTTGTCATTGCAGCCTTTCAGTTAGTTTAAAAATGGCGCCGCCGAGATACAGAGCCGGATGTCCTGTGTATCTCGGCTTTCGGCGGCTTTCGGCCGCTCTGGCGGCTTTAGAAACGGGCGGGGGGCCCCCTATTGGCCAGGGCCCATGGGCTTGAGCCCAGTCAAGCCCAATGGTAAGTCTGGCCCTGATAGTGACTAAGGAAAGAAGGCGCCAGATTGATGAAGCAGTACCAGTAAGAGGAATTGAGTAACATTTCCAGCTAAATAGGCATTATAATGACAGACATATTGATTCTAACCACACTGTGCTGTTAATTTTGGTTACATTTCGCTAGCCTATGTTGGGAGAATACTTTATATATTTGCCACTAAGTACCTCAAAATAATGTGTAACATGGATAATGTACTGTTATCTAAAGAACGTCGTTGGGTCTTCTTTTTTCATAGTACCACATTGCATTGTCTAAGTCATAGTGCATTGTCACTGCTTAATAAAATGTCAAAATTGATTGGACAAAAACACTTCACAACCACAATCCCACATTCTTCAAATCCCCTCTCATTAGTCACAAAATATTCATGGAAATTTCAGGCAAATGTTTGGGAGAAAGCAGGTACACGAGCACTTGAATAGTTAGTAAGGCAAATGGTAGGTTTTATCTTAAAAATAACATTAGAGTGTATTATTTAAGAGATAATAGCTGTCATGAACCTTGGAACACTGGATTGTCATGAAGCTTGGAATACTGAAGTATTTCTCCTTTGATTCTATTACACAGTGGGGGGTCATCTTCCCTGTCTTAAAGCTAACCCCCTCCAGACAGCTCCATGGTCTGGAAGGAAGGCATTGTTCTGTGTTTGACCATTTGTTTATGTACTTTAATTACCCCCTGGGGCTTCTCTGTGTCATTACACATATCAGTCCTCCTATGCAAGCTATCGGACCACTCTCTGCTGACCTTGTTTCAAGTCCTCATTTGCATGGACAAGAGGACCTGAGTGAAGACTAAAGTGTACTTTATAATTGATCAATAGGAAAGTGGTTGTTGGGGGCGGGGTGTTCAAACTGCTGTGTATAAAAGTGTGTTGTGTGCATCAATAAAAGTGAGATTCCTGTTTGAACTTACATACAGCCTGCCTGGTGTTTGTTCTGAGCTTTCACAACTGGATTAGAACGGCACATAGCTGTAGTTCAAATCCCGGAGCATCGGATGACCGAACCATCAGACGTTGCGATCTGCAATCTGATTCTATAGCCACAGAGGAGTGTCGGGAGAGTGGAACCAAGCGAGCAGGGGCTCGTTACAATAGCCACAAACAATATTTTGAGGCTGGACAGTATGCAAGCAGCTTTTCTGTCTACAATGTAAGAGGGGGATGAGGCAGGTGAAATAAAATTATTAAAGTTAATTATTTGAGAAACAATAGCCACAAATATTTTACAGTACTCGAACACAGTACATAAGCAGCTTGGTAATGCCACAATGTAGAAGGATAAAAGTATTATTATTACTACAGATAATAATACACACTTTATCTAAAAATAGGCACGACTGTGTTTTATTTTAAAGACAAAAGCCACAAGTATTGTACAGTTACTAAGAGCAGCTTGGTAAACCCAAAATGTAAGGGGGAGATGAGGCATGTTTTATCTTGAAATAAATCTTAGAGTGTATTATTTGAGAGACAATAGTCGCAAATGTTGTACAGTGACTGGCCAGTATGTAAGCAGTATAGAAAGGATAAAATGTAAGAGGCAGGTTTTATTGTGAAATAGACATTAGAGTGTATTATTTTAGAGAAAATAGCCACAGATATTGTAGAGTGGCTTGGTTGGTAAGGCTGCAGTGTAAGGGGGAGAGATGGCACATGTTTTTTTTCTTAAATTAAACACCACAGTGTATTATTTTAGAGATAATAGCCACAAAAATTGTTCAGTGGCTGGACAGTAAGCAAGCAGCTTTGTTAAGTGAGCCAGAGAGAGAGAGAGATGACAAGTTTTATCTTGAAATACAAGTTACAGTATGCTTTTAACCACCAATATTGTGCAGTGGCTGGACAGCATACAAGCAGCTTTGTAAAGTTTCAATGTAGGATGGAAAGGCAAGGTTCATTATTGGAGTATATTATTTGAGAGACAGTAGCCACACATATTGTAGAGTGGCTGGACAAGATGAAAGTGGTTAGGTAGAACTGCAGTATAGGAGGGAGAGATGAGGAAGGTTTTATCTTAAAATAAACATTAGAGGGCATTATCTGAGAAACAGCCACAGGCATTTTTTGAATGACAGAGCACTAGAAGAGGCCATAAACTTGGAAAAAGAAAGCAGAAAAGAACACATTAGATATTTGGCAGCTGAGGTCAGCTGAGGAAAGATTGTGTGGTGCCTTTACATTGCCAAAGCACTGAAGTGCAGTGAAGTGTGCATGTGTTATGGTGCCTAAAATGCACACTCTGGGGAATTCATAAAGGGTGTCTTAGACACTGTTTAGAATTTTGTCTAAGCACAGCACTGAGAGTGTTGGTGCTTGTGGTGAGGATCTGTGCTGGGAGGGGGGATTTGGGAGGGGATTTGTGCTATGAAGGTAAATTTTTTGGGAGGTTGATTTGTATTAGGAAGGAAGATTTTGGAAAGGGGGTTTGTGCTAGTAGAGATGATTGGCGGGAGGGGATTGTGCTAGAAGGGGTCATTTGGGGGATTCGTGCTAGGAGGAGGGATTTGTGGGGATTTGAGCTTGTGGGAAGGATTTGTGCTTGAAGGGGAAATTTGAGGAGTAGAGGATTTTTGCTAGAATTGGGAATTGGAAGGGGTACATTTTGTGCTAGGGTAGGATTTGTTAAATAGTGACAGAACTGCGCTTTAGGGCTTGGCTATAAGGTCAGAAAACACAGGTTGCTGCCTCCCTTTCCACAAAGTCCCTATAAGGTTCTTTGCACAATCTATACAGGTGAAAAGTTAGGGTATATTGGCGCTACCTATAAGCATAAAACACTGGGATAGCCTAACAGTATATCCCCCCTTACTTTTAGTGTTGATTCTATAATGTATGTAGATTATCTAAATTCCCCTTATAGTATAAATAATACCCCAGCAACCAATTATATGCCTCCTAATCAGAAATTATGATAGATATGTAACCCACATCAAGTGTCGCACATCATAAAGGGTCCTACAGCGTCTAGAACAAAGACCAGAGGCTATATTCCATTGTGTGCATTTACTAAAAACCAAATATCATTGCGGTGGTGTGCATATAGGTTGCATATACTATATTCATACCATATGCGTTTTGGAAGTATGTTAAAATCGCATGAAAACAAAACAGCTAGTAAAACCACAGATCATCCAGCAGCCAGATCTCCAATGTATATTCTAACAGTCCATATACTGATGTTGCTATGACAATATTCAGATTCCCAATGGTGACTTTGGTGATGAATCAATTTGTCAGGTGACTCTCGTGCTCCCCCTGTTGGTTGCCTACTCACCAGCTTCCGGAACCCCACCGGGGGTATGACGCCTGTGGTGTAGTATGCTGGGTCACTTCACTTGCTGCTTCATCTGGTAGATAATACTGTGATCAGCTTCCCAGACCCCACACCGGGGGAATGCTCCTATGTTGGAAAATGGGCCGTCTAGCTGTTGTGTATATTGTGCTGGGTGACTCCTATATTTTTCAATCCATAGAGGTGTTGCTCTCCTCATATATCCAAAAAAGAAGAAAGAGCTTCCATGGTGTAATAAAGTATGACCATTTTATTAAAAAATATATGCCCACAATGCAAGGATACTGGGCTAAAAGTTAAATTCAAACATACAAGACTAGACCGCAAACAGTGATTTGCAATCAGAAATTAAAAATAAATAAAAAGGCAAAATCCAGGTACTGTTATGTGTCTCTGTCCAGATGGATTAGGACAGCAGTGGACCTGAACAGTGTAGTGTTTAAAAAGTCCCTCCAAAAACAGCATAAAAAGCGAGGTGGGGGTATGCATCCACCAGCCGCTACACAGCGTCCTCCTCTCTCCTATGCCCTGGAGTTGACTGACAGAGCGTGATGCTGTTGTGCGCGCTTCGTCACATGACGTCCTCAGCAATGGTATCACACTCCTGCTTCTCAGGAGTTTGATACCGTTGCTGAGGACGTCATGTGACGAAGCGCGCACAACGGCACCACGCTCTGTCAGTCAACTCCAGGGCATAGGAGAGAGGAGGACGCTGTGTAGCGGCTGGTGGATGCATACCCCCACCTCGCTTTTTATGCTGTTTTTGGAGGGACTTTTTAAACACTACACTGTTCAGGTCCACTGCTGTCCTAATCCATCTGGACAGAGACACATAACAGTACCTGGATTTTGCCTTTTTATTTATTTTTAATTTCTGATTGCAAATCACTGTTTGCGGTCTAGTCTTGTATGTTTGAATTTAACATTTTTTAGCCCAGTATCCTTGCATTGTGGGCATATATTTTTTTAATAAAATGATCATACTTTATTACACCATGGAAGCTCTTTCTTCTTTTTTGGATATATGAGGAGAGCAACACCTCTATGGATTGAAAAATATAGGAGTCACCCAGCACAATATACACAACAGCTAGACGGCCCATTTTCCAACATAGGAGCATTCCCCCGGTGTGGGGTCTGGGAAGCTGATCACAGTATTATCTACCAGATGAAGCAGCAAGTGAAGTGACCCAGCATACTACACCACAGGCGTCATACCCCCGGTGGGGTTCCGGAAGCTGGTGAGTAGGCAACCAACAGGGGGAGCACGAGAGTCACCTGACAAATTGATTCATCACCAAAGTCACCATTAGGAATCTGAATATTGTCATAGCAACATCAGTATATGGACTGTTAGAATATACATTGGAGATCTGGCTGCTGGATGATCTGTGGTTTTACTAGCTGTTTTGTTTTCATGCGATTTTAACATACGTCCAAAACGCATATGGTATGAATATAGTATATGCAACCTATATGCACACCAACGCATTGATATATGGTTTTTAGTAAATGCACACAATGGAATATAGCCTCTGGTCTTTGTTCTAGACGCTGTAGGACCCTTTATGATGTGCGACACTTGATGTGGGTTACATATCTATCATAATTTCTGATTAGGAGGCATATAATTGGTTGCTGGGGTATTATTTATACTAAAAGGGGAATTTAGATAATCTACATACATTATAGAATCAACACTAAAAGTAAGGGGGGATATACTGTTAGGCTATCCCAGTGTTTTATGCTTATAGGTAGCGCCAATATACCCTAACTTTTCACCTGTATAGGGTAGGATTTGTGCTTGGAGGGGAATTTGAGGGGTAGAGAATTTGTGCTGGGAGAGGTGATTTTTCTGGGCGGGAGATTGTGCTAGGAAGAAATTTTGGAAGGAAGAAGATTTGAGCTGGGAGAAGGGATTTCTGCAGTGGGGGATTTGTACTGGGAGGAGGGGGATTTTTTATTTGGGGAGAATTTTTACTTGCAAAGGGAATATATGCTTACTGGGTTAGTGTGCAGATTAGTATTTGATTTTTTGGGGGGAATTTTTGCTTACACATAAGGCACATCCTGGGAGGGGACAGAGTTTGGAATCTTCACCCTGGGTGCTAGATGACCTTGTCCTGGCACTGGTCTACACTACTAACCACAGCTTGGACTACTGACCATGCTTTTGCCTAGTGAATCTGTACCTCACTGCTGTCGCTCGACCTTAGTCCACCCTCAACCGGTCTTGGCATCTTCATGGTGCATCATCAGCTATGAAAGACAACCAGAGGAAATTCCCAGCTCAACTCACCATCCAGTCTGCCTACCAACCAAATTAACCTGTCCAACAGTCAAAAACAGGGGTTTAGTTAGCACACATTTGCAAATGCACGCGTAAGTTGCAAGGCCTCTTCACGGCAGCCTGTATCACTTGCAGTCCTAACACTACTAAATTTTATGAGTGTCTCCATGTGGAAGCACATGCATTCTAATAGATAGATAAGGTCAGGTGGGCCTTGAGGTAGCCCAGTCCTCCTTTAAAGGCACAGGGGCACATTGGACACCCAGCACATAGCACAATGGCAGTAAAGGTGCCCAGTGTGTCCCCTGACCAAATTAACACCAGTAACAAAGAATTATTATCAGCTATACTTCTGCTATACCTCTGCTTGTCAGATAGCAGGAACTTGGGAGTGCAGGTAACAGTATCTATACCTTGGCACTTGTACTTTTTCCTTCACTCCTGCAGGCCCTATCTCAGCCCCATCTCAAAGTCCAGGGGTGCTTGGATGGGAATTGCGCTAGAGGCCACCCTTTTCATCTCATGCTCTGCACTCAGGTACGTGACACTGGCATACTTCTTTATACCAGATGTGTGTGTGTGTGTGTGTGTGTGTGTGTGTGCACACAGACACACCCGTACACAGACACACACCCGTACACAGACACACACCCGTACACAGACACACACCCGTACACAGACACACACCCGTACACAGACACACACCCGTACACAGACACACACCCGTACACAGACACACACCCGTACACAGACACACACCCGTACACAGACACACACCCGTACACAGACACACACCCGTACACAGACACACACCCGTACACAGACACACACCCGTACACAGACACACACCCGTACACAGACACACACCCGTACACAGACACACACCCGTACACAGACACACACCCGTACACAGACACACACCCGTACACAGACACACACCCGTACACAGACACACACCCGTACACAGACACACACCCGTACACAGACACACACCCGTACACAGACACACACCCGTACACAGACACACACCCGTACACAGACACACACCCGTACACAGACACACACCCGTACACAGACACACACCCGTACACAGACACACACCCGTACACAGACACACACCCGTACACAGACACACACCCGTACACAGACACACACCCGTACACAGACACACACCCGTACACAGACACACACCCGTACACAGACACACACCCGTACACAGACACACACCCGTACACAGACACACACCCGTACACAGACACACACCCGTACACAGACACACACCCGTACACAGACACACACCCGTACACAGACACACACCCGTACACAGACACACACCCGTACACAGACACACACCCGTACACAGACACACACCCGTACACAGACACACACCCGTACACAGACACACACCCGTACACAGACACACACCCGTACACAGACACACACCCGTACACAGACACACACCCGTACACAGACACACACCCGTACACAGACACACACCCGTACACAGACACACACCCGTACACAGACACACACCCGTACACAGACACACACCCGTACACAGACACACACCCGTACACAGACACACACCCGTACACAGACACACACCCGTACACAGACACACACCCGTACACAGACACACACATGTACATATACACACACATGTACATATGTATAAAGCCCTTTTAAAATGAATTTAGCACAGTACCTTTTTTCATTCAGTGGGGTACTGCACTGTAGGGGAGAAGCAGAGAGCATAGCACACTTCCCCTCCCCTTTACTTTCACTTTTTAAGCTGACGGAGATCCCTCACAGTGCCTATGTACAGATTGGCTGGGGATCAGGAGATCGTGCTCATCTGACAGCCCTTCTCTCCCATGATCCCGCGGCACACCTGAGGACCTTTGGCGGCACACTGGTTGAGAAAGGCTGGGCTAGGGGAACATATCTATACATATGGTGGGAGTGCGAAAAAGATCTCTTCATTCTGGTGGAAAATTTTTCACAATTTATAATGAGATCTATGATGAGCCTTTAACCCCCACACCAGATATTACCCTTTTATCTATTTTACCAGATTCATATCAATCCAAAAAACGCTGCTTTTTAAGGCATTTTCTCCCTGCTACTCATCAATTGATCTCTCCTTCTGGAAATCTCCTTCTACCCTGGGTTAATATACAGTAGTTAATGACATCATGTGGATGGAACAGATACTAGCAGAGAAATCAGATGCATAGGATAAATTCAATATTCCCTTTTTGGTATAGGCATATTACACTTCCTCTGATGCCCCAAAAGCCCATTTTTCCTCTGATTCTTACTAAATTCCCCCCTTACTCAGGTTGCCCCAGGAAATATTACCCACCCTTACCCATCCCCGGCAGTTGAGTTCTTTTTGTTCATGCTTCCAAGAATTCCAAGCTGAGAGTTCTCAGAACCAACCCCCCCCCACCTTTCTTTTTTGTCTCTCCATTTTTGTTCTTAATGTTACAAATATTTTTACTCTTTAAATTTGTAAGAATAGATATTTCTTGGAAAATAAAATATATTCAACCATAAAATTAAATATGGTCTTATACATCCTTATACTTGATGCAATTCCTCAATATGCCAAAAGTGATTTAGGGGGTTATTTTTTCTGTTTATATATTCTGTACAGTACACAGTTGCAACATATTACTTTACATAATCCTTACTTCTGCACTCTATATGCTGTGTTGTGTGTTCAATATTTATGACCACTGCATCCTATCCTCTGTGCTGTACATTACACAATCATGAACGTTACACTATATATACTTTGGTATAAATTACATACAGTGGGGACGGAAAGTATTCAGACCCCCCTCAATTTTTTACTCTTTGTTATATTGCAGCCATTTGCTAAAATCATTTAAGTTAATTTTTTCCTCATTAATGTACACACAGCACCCCATATTGACAGAAAAAAACAGAATTGTTGACATTTTTGCAGATTTATTTAAAAAGGAAACTGTGACACTCATATATTTAACTCAGGTGCTGTCCATTTCTTCTGATCATCCTTGAGATGGTTCTACACCTTCATTTGAGTCCAGCTGTGTTTGATTATACTTATTGGACTTGATTAGGAAAGCCACACACCTGCCTATATAAGACCTTACAGCTCACAGTGCATGTCAGAGCAAATGAGAATCATGAGGTCAAAGGAACTGCCTGAAGAGCTCAGAGACAGAATTGTGGCAAGGCACAGATCTGGCCAAGGTTACAAAAAAATTCTGCTGCACTTAAGGTTCCTAAGAGCACAGTGGCCTCCATAATCCTTAAATGGAAGACGTTTGGCACGACCAGAACCCTTCCTAGAGCTGGCTGTCCAGCCAAACTGACCTATCGAGGGAGAAGAGCCTTCGTGAGAGAGGTAAGGAAGAACCCAAAGATCACTGTGGCTGAGCTCCAGAGATGCAGTCGGGAGATGGGAGAAAGTTGTAGAAAGTCAACCATCACTGCAGTCCTCCACCAGTCGGGGCTTTATGGCAGAGTGGCCCGACGGAAGCCTCTCCTCAGTGCAAGACACATGAAAGCCCACATGGAGTTTGATAAAAAAAAAACACCTTAAGGACTCCAAGATGGTGAGAAATAAGATTCTTTGGTCTGATGAGGCCAAGATAGAACTTTATGGCCTTAATTCTAAGCGGTATGTGTGGAGAAAATCAGGCACTGCTCATCGCCTGTCTAATACAGTCCCAACAGTGAAGCATGCTGGTGGCAGCATCATGCTGTGGGGGTGTTTTTCAGCTGCAGGGACAGAACGACTGGTTGCAATCGAGGGAAAGTTGAATGCAGCCAAGTCTAGGGATATCCTGGATGAAAACCTTCTCCAGAGTGCTCAGGACCTCAGACTGGGCCAAAGGTTTACCTTCCAACAAGACAATGACCCTAAGCACACAGCTAAAATAACGGAGTGGCTTCACAACAACTCCGTGACTGTTCTTGAATGGCCCAGCCAGAACCCTGACTTAAACCCAATTGAGCATCTCTGGAGAGACCTAAAAATGGCTGTCCACCAACGTTTACCATCCAACCTGACAGAACTGGAGAGGATCTGCAAGGAGGAATGGCAGAGGATCCCCAAATCCAGGTGTGAAAAACTTATTGCATCTTTCCCAAAAAGACTCATGGCTGTATTAGATCAAAAGGGTGCTTCTGCTAAATACTGAGCAAAGGGTCTGAATACTTAGGACCATGTGATATTTTATTTTTTATTTTTTAATAAATCTGCAAAAATGTCAAATTCTGTGTTTTTCTGTCAATATGGGGTGCTGTGTGTACATTCATGAGGAAAAAAAAATGAACTTAAATGATTTTAGCAAATGGCTGCAATATAACAGAGTGAAAAATGTAAGGGAGTCTGCATACTTTCCGTCCCCACTGTACTTTTAAAATAATCCTCATAGTGACTCTATGAGCACACTAAATTTACTCAAAATCACATTTGTGGTGATTTATGCCCTTTCATATTAATTTCCATATCCCTCTCCTCCTACCCGTGCCACCCAATACTGATTTGTTCAGTAGAAATTTGCTCACAAAGTTCTTATGGAAACTTGACACTCTGGGAATATCAATCTCTTTGATCCCCTAAAGCTCTCACTGGTTCCTCCTGCTGACCTACACAAAACTACTGTTTCTGTAGTGATCCAGAGGTCAGCAGGAAGACCCAGCGAGAGGTCTTGATGTAATGCTTTAATAATTTAAATTACATTTTGGAAAAAATATGCATATCATGAGGTTACACTTCACTTTGACTTTCTAAACTGCATGCTTGCTATAGCTAAGCAGCCAATTTTCTTAGCTGGCCATGCACAGAGTGAATTTTTGAATATGCTCCATGGTACCCCTGTTAGCGCCCTTGTGACTTGAAATTCTTTAAGTGAAAAATCAAAGAAGTGAGGTGGAAAATTTGTCCACCGAACAGCTCCTGCATCTAATCAGATGCAGGTACTGCTTAAGTATTTTGACAGCCGGTGACGCCTCCTTTTTAGACTGCAATAGCAGCAGCAGGAGATTCATCCATTCATCCATGCTGTTTAATGTGGATAGAGGAATGTGTGTGTATATGGTCAGCTTTAAAAGAGGTCAGTAATGGCAGCCCCCAGTAGAAAGTTTCTTTTAATGTGTCTAATAAATAATCTTAGCATATGCTATGCTAAGATAAACTCAGGGCTTTTCTTCAGGGGGAACTTGGTGGAACTCAATTCCACCACCTCTGGCTCAGTCCCTTTGCTGCCTGCTCACCACAATCACTTGTAAACACAAGTCTGGTTTCTGTGTTTACAAGTGACAGCTCTGCACTCTGTGTGTAATGCAATCCTGATATTTAATGCCCCTTTAAGACCCTTCTACTGTTTGTGAAATATGACCACACCCACCATTTGATGTGATTTGGAGGGTGTGTGTGGGGGGAGGGTTTTGGGGGGTGGTGGTTGAGTTCCAGCACCTATTGTTTGAGAAAAAAAAGCCCTGGATAAACTACACCATCAAAGAGAATGTCCCATGAGGGGGCATTATGAAGCTTTAAGCGCCTGCAATATATGATGGAATTGAATCAGCAATATATACATAAACATAACATATCATAGACTTTACAAAGCTGGAATTTATAGGAAATTGGGCATTCAAAGAACATCATATGCATGAAATCGGTGCCAGTGGTTTTGAATGAATACAAAAATTAAATAAAAAGAAAAAGAAAGCTTTAAAGAAGAACATATGTGTAAACAATGACTACTGTAATGGGGAAGATACATGCCAAATACCACTGAAGTCCACAAATATCACCAGCTATAACTCATAATAAATCAACTTAAATATTAATAATATAATAAATGGAATGTCAACATCTGTGCATTTCATAGTTTAAATGAATAGATGTTAAATAAATCCAGTATTCAATATTTTTTTTTAGTATTTGTTCATTTCATGTGTTTGATTCCTTCTGAAATCAACTTGAAGAAAACTTATCTTGTCTTACTAAAATAGAAGCCTTACTAATTCACCATAACATGTTTCTATGTTTGTTTAAGGCTTTAATGCATTTACTAGTTCTACTTACAATGCCATCTAGCATAAAAAATGTTATCGGTGCTGCTTGTGACATTTGCCTAATTAAACCAGCAATTAAAGTAAAGCTTTTTCACATATGTTAAATAAGGGTTTTCTCCTAAAATTCTAAATGTAAGTCTTAATTTAGTACAATCAGTTCCTAATGTATATTCTCTTAAAGAGGATATACTGTAGAAGGGCAATTCTCAATCTAACTAGTACTCTTCTGTGTAGTAGCTTGGAGAATTTCCTACATTCCATGGCACAATTTTTAACCATAGTTAACCAAAGGATAGTAATAGTACTTTATTTAGTAGTATTCCTTATCCTATATATAACATCCAGGCAAGTATATGATTGTTTAAAGCAATATTTCCATTATTTTGGCTTTCTATTACTTTGCAAAGGTGATTTGATCAGTTTCACTGCCTTAGTAATTACCACAGCCATTTCATCTGAGGGAAATGCTGAAAACATGACCTGTTGAGGATACTTGAGGACTGGAGTTGAGAAACATTGGTTTAGAGGTAAATTATGGGAAACCAGAAGTGCTCCTGATTGTTCACAGAGATTTTCCAACTTGTTACTAAATATTCATGTGATGAGGTTGACTCTTCCTTCAATGAACAGAGAGGAAGATGATACTAACTGACCATGCACCATTAGGATAGGAAACAGGCACAGATCATGGCACTACATGATGAGTAGATGTCTCCCTGTTAATTGTTATTTGGAAAGCATCTGCTGGTCAATGGTCATCTTTTCAGGGACTAAGACTGAAGCCCAACTGTTAAATACAGTTTAAGGTACAATAAGGTAGAGGGTTTCATTCACACCAGTCTCCATTTCCAGTCCTATGTCTCTCCCAAGGTAACAGACAAATGATGCAAAATTGTGCATAATGGTTTAACAAGTAGCATGGGTCACTGCTTCCATAAACTGTATCAGGGATTGCTAGGCATTAACAGACAGCTAGAGCAGTGTATAGGTGTAGAAGTAACTTGATTCACTCAACCCAAAAATTTTGCCAGGGATACTCAAACGGTACTCATACTTGGACCTGGTAGTTGGTAGTTGCCTTGGGGTTGCCAGTTAAATAGAGTATAAGAAGGTAAAGTGCACACGAGGAGAAAGCCCCTATTTTCACAAATGTTATCAAAGATAGTAATACATCAACCACCCTGTAGTTGCTGTTGCTGACTACTGATTTGTGAAACGGACAAAAGAGAGTGGTCGAGTAGTAAAGTCCACCACAACTTCTTCCTGTTCTGGGTAGATTGCTGTGGCACTGCATACCTCAAACATAGATGCTCTGCTGCTGTTGTCTAACAAGCTTTGCCTGACTGGTCCTTTAACTCCAGTCTCAAACTCACAACTTTGATTTACCCGTTAGCTTGCAGTGGGAACTATTTATCTGTCTGTTACTTGTGTCAGCTGCGAAGGGTTCTCCCTAACACTTTGTACAATGTAGTGAAGGGAATCGGAACTGTATGATAACTATAATGTTTCTTTGCCTTTATATGTCCTAAAATGGCAATATCATTTTTTTTTCCAGTACAGTGACACTGTAGATTGCAAGCAACATTTCTCAACCGGCAAAAACAACCCTATTGGTCTGTGACACTGAGCTTTTTTGTTAAATAAATAAATAAGAAAAATTGGGTCTGAATCTAATATCGTCTTAGTTTCAAAAGCAATTTTAGCATATATAGGTGTGGTTCAGTTGAGTTTTATGTAAACTCAAAAATCAGTTTCTTAGAAAGCTGTATATGACATTCATTGTGTTGTGTTATGCCTATTGCAAACCACATCATTCGGAAACCTCAGAACAGACTATTAAAAAAAAAAAGGCACATTGACACTAGGGACTTCTAGCAGTCAAGTTACAGTATGTACTGTGTTAGCCATAGATATTAGCAGGAAAGTTAAAACATAGGTGCTACCTTTTCATGTTTGCACTACGTGGACCTACATCTTTACTATAGACTATCAACCTTGACAGACATAGTATATGTTTGTTGACTTTGCAGCTCAGGTCATTGGGCTCTTCTTAGCAGTCAACAAATAAAGATTAACAGAAATAATAATCTCCTGGGTCAGAAAACTGGAAAATATTAACTACAAGGTTTTATTAACAGTACATGTCTACATTTTACTAAATTTGACTGCCCCTTACAATGGCTGTTTCAAAACCCAGATGCCATAAGGTGAAACAAATGTGGCAGTAATATAAGCAGTCTCTGATAAAAATCATGAGCACAAGTACAATTTTCAGGTTATAAAATCACAGGTAAACACTTGACAAAAAGTGGAAAGAGGTCTGGTAAACACAGAGAGAAAAAAATGATCTGCTAAATTAGTAATAAATTAGTAATAAATGCCAACATTTACTCCAAATGCTCTTTTCCAATGATTTTTATTGAAAAAAAGTATTTAGGTAAACAATGATTCACAAAATAGTACAAGTATATAAAAACCATGGTGTTACAATGAGAATGATCAAATTCAGCACACTCTAGTTGCAATAGAACTATGCCATATCTTAACTACTGTCTGCACCCATTTGCTCCTGAGGGCCCTAGGTGAAGTCTATAAAACGCACTGTTCAATGGTCAAAGAAATCTGTACACTATAAGAAAAATATCTTAAGTATCAACATATATAACAACTTAGAAATAATATTTATATTCCGTCCCTAGGAAGGGAAAAAAAGGGGGAGGGATCCTGTAAAGTAAATTCAGCATGGATGGACAAAATTTGCCTATGGCAATCCAAAGAACACCACATTTCCAAACATGGGCCAGGTTTAAAACAACCCTAAAGTCCTTTCTGAGACATACAGAGAAATAGTAAAAATAAAGGGGAAAAGATCAGGTCAAAATTGTTACTCATAGTAGAAGTTAAATGAAAGAGAAGAATGAAAAAGAGAAGAGAGAAGATATGCCCCCGATCTCCATGCTCCAGACAACCAGCCCCTTCCCCTATGGGGACTGAAGATATCTAATCCAGGGGTTCCAGACCTTTTCAAAACAATGTTATTGGTCATGGAGGATACTGGCTAATTTTTCGTTAATCATAATCCAGGAGATTTTGTTTTTTACTATTGCCATGTTTATCACTGGAGTTTTCCATGCTCTTGCTATGGTGATCTTAGCTGCCACAAAAATAAAAAAGGTGAGAGTCCTAAGATTTTTGGGTAACTCACTCGATATGTCAGAAAATAGCACCGTCTTAACATTTTTTGGTATATTCAACCCGGTCACTAAATATACCAGGTTGAATATTCTTGTCCAGTACTGCTTTAATTTTGGGCATGTCCACCAAATGTGGAGCTTGCTTCTTACTGGCCGCAACCCCTGAAACAGAGAGGGGATGCATCTGGGTAGATTTTTGCCAACCTTGTGGGTAAAAGGTACCATCGTGATAATACCTTATAATTAGCCTCCACCAGGGAAGTATTTAAAATTCCCCTGTGCACCATGGTCGACCACCGGAACCAGACGTCCTTATCTATAGTCTCCCCCAGATCTGACTCCCAAGCTAGTTGGTAAGAGCGTTTAGAACCCTGATCTGCTAACAGAGTATACAGCTCTGATATACTACCATGTGTCCCAGGGCCACTCAAACATTTATTTTCATAATAAATTTATGTAGTAATGTCACCCTGATCTCGACACATCGTCTGTTAAAAGTGAATAATTTAGCGACATCAAAATGCCTCCGACGGGGGCATTTTTTTTTTCATTATAGATTTTTATTGATTTTTGCGAAGAACATATATTTATACAATGTGCACATTGTACAGTGAATACATTACAATCGTTTAGATGTATACAAATAAACAGATTAACTGGTTATCGCTATAACATAGCAAAGAACTGTCTTATTTCCAATTTCGATAACGGAAGTTAATTGACCTATATTTAAAAGCAGTAGCAATATTCAAAAAGAAATTTATCAAGAAAGAATGTTAACAATATGTTGCTTGTCAAGAAAATAAGAAAGGGTTTATAGATCGTCAGGTGCTCGGCTATGAAAGGAATGATGCAGCTGCAGACCACAACTCCCACTTATTTTTCGCAGTGTGTAAGAGGCCTACACTAGAGGCCATCATCATTTCAAAACTGTAGTGGAGGTTCACTGTGTCTAGAGTATGTTCAATGGAGGGGGCAGTATCCGTTTTCCATAGTCTTGCGATAGATAATCTTGCAGCCAATAAGATATGAGTCACTATGTATCTGTATGGTGTCGGTACTGTTTCAATAGTGAGGTTCAGAACAGCTAAATCAGGTGTTGGGTGTAAGACCTGGTGTGTAACGTCTGAGAGTATTTGGAAGATCGTGTTCCAGTTGTTGCGCAATCTTGGGCATGTCCAAAAGATGTGGAGTAAGTCTCCCCTGGCTGAGCAACAGTGCCAGCATTGATCACTTGTAGAAGGATTAAATTTAGCAATTCTGGATGGGGTTAGGTACCATCGGAGATGCAGTTTTTGGGTGTTTTCCCAAAGCGCGGCGCATTTTGTGGATTTATAGATTGACTGGAGCGCTTTCTGCCATTGGTGTTCCATGTAGGTCTGACCTAAGTCATGTTCCCAGTGTATATGGGGGGGTTTCTTGGTAAACTGCAGTTTGTGGTGTAAGATAATTATAGAATAGGGATATTCCTTTGCGTTTGGGGATGGAGGACGTTAGATATTCCCATGCTTTAGGATGTATAGTGTACATCTGAAGGTGGGAGTCTCTAAGGCAGTGGATGACTCGCAGGTAGGTGAAGAAGTCTGTTTGAGGTAAGTTGAACTCTTGTTTCAGGAGGGTGAAAGATTTGGGTTTGTCGAGGAGTAGAATATATTGGATGGTGCGGATGCCTTTCTTGGCCCATTGGTTTAAATTTAAGTCTGGAGAGAGATGGTGAAGAGATTCAATAGGGATAGGAATGGGAGGAGTGTCGGGTGTGTCATTGCTGTTGTGTATTAGTTTTTTCCATGCTGAGATTGACGCCACCATGGTGGGAGGTGTTGCCGCCGACAGTTTTGGACCCCAGGGTGAGCTCATTATCCAAGATTGTAGGTTTGGGCGAAGCAGGTGTGACTGCTCTATTGAGCTCCAAAGCTTGTTAGGATTTGTGCGGAACCACTCATTGAGCTGGTCCAGTATCGCCGCTGTGTGATAGTCTTCGAAGTCAATTTACCCTGAACCCCCCGCCGATCTGTGATTTCTAAGTGTCGAGTGCGCGCATCTAGGTTTGGTTTCATTCCATATGGTTTTGTTAAGCATGGATTGCAACGATTTAAAGTAGTATTTAGGCAAGGGTATGGGGAGGGTTCTGAACAGGTATAGAATTTTGGGGTAGGTGGAGCATTTTGAATCCTGCCAGTCTACCTGACCAAGAAAGGTTGTGTTTGGTTATGGCTTGTGTTTCTACCCTTAAATTGGCGAGGAGAGGTTTGAAATTGGCTGCAAATAGGTGTTTAACTGATTTTGTAAGGTGTACTCCTAAGTATGGGATGCTTTGGTCAGCCCAAGCAAAGGGGAATTGTGCTTGTAACAGGTTTCTAGAAGTAGCGTCCAGTTTACGGTCTAATATATGTGACTTAGTTACATTAAGTTTGTAATACGATACGCGTCCGAACCAGTCTAGTAATTTTTGAGCTTCAAGAAGGGAGGAATTTGGGTTGGTGAGCACTAGTATGACATCAGCAAAGAGACTGATTTTATGTGATATTTTTCCTATCGTCAGTCCTGTAATTAGGGGGTTCGAGCGAACGTGTTCCCTGAGTGGTTCTATAAGCATGTTGAAAATCAATGGGGGCAATGCACAGCCCTGGCGAGTGCCATTTGTGATGTAAAATGTTTGTGAAAGCATACCTGCAAAGTACACCTTCGCAGATGGGACAGTATATAAAGCCAAGATAGCGTTGTATATTAGGTCTTTGAATCCAAGTTTAGTTAGTACTGCTCTGAGGTAGGACCAGTGGACCCTATCGAATGCCTTCTCTGCATCCAAAGAGAGGAGCAGAGAAGGCGTTCCGCTAGATTCGATATGGTGTATTATGTTTACCAACCTCCTTGTGGCATCAGGGGCTTGTCTGCCTCTAATCAACCCTGATTGGTCCATGTGTATGAGATCAGGCATAACAACCATAAGGCGTCTGGCAATCGTTTTGGCATATATTTTTACGTCAAGATTTAATAGGGAGATAGGGCGAAAGTTTTGGGGGGAGGTAGGAGCTTTGCCTGGTTTCGGAATAGTAATAATAAGAGCGTTTGGTGATTCATCAGGAAATGTTGAAGAGGAGGCAGCAATGTTGAAAAATTCTGTCAGCTGGGGGAGTAAGTGTCTAGAGAACCTTTTATAGTATTCTCCCGTTAGACCATCTGGTCCTGGGGCTTTGCCCGTTGGCAAGGAAGATATTGTGTCGAGAATTTCCCTGTCCGAGAAATGTTCGTTGAGGGAGGTCAATTGAGAGGCTGTCAGCTTTGGTAGTTTAAGTTGTTGAAGAAAATTTATTGATATCTTCATGAGATGGTTGGTAAGTAGTGTGGTCATGTTTGATGTTGTAAAGTTTGCTATAGTAGTCGCTGAAGGCATTCGCTATATCCTGGGGGTTAGTCAGTGTGTCTGAGTGTGGGTAGGATAAAGTTGGAATTTTGGATTTTATCCTTTGTCCCTTGAGGCGTTGCACTAGTCTTTTTTACCTGCTTTTATTGTATGTGGAGTATGTGGTAGCTTTGAGCTTGCGCTGGATCAGTTCATAGGAATGGAGAAGAAGTGAGCGCAGGTCTCGTCTTAAGGTCAATAGTTGGGCTTGGGTGGTCGGGTCTGGGTTAGTCTTATGCTGGGATTCAAGAGCCGCAATTTGGGAAGTAAGGATGTCTATTTGCTGCGTCCTCTTCTTTTTACACACGGAGCTCAACTGCATGATAATGCCTCTAATAACCGCTTTGTGCGCGTTCCACACCGTCACGAGGTCTCCCACTGACCCTTTATTAAAATCAAAATAATCGCTTATATGTTTTTCTATATCTAGGGAGTAGGTGGGGTGTTGCAAGATATAATTATTCGCTCGCCAGAGAAGCGTATTCCGCTGGGGCGGCGTGTCATTAATGGAAATAGAGATTGGGGCGTGGTCTGATCATGTCACGGTGTGGATTACAGATGCGCTGATGTTTTGTAGTAACCATTTGTCTGTAAGGAACAAATCAATTCTGGAATAAGAATTGTGGCGGGGTAAGAAATAGGTAAAGTCTTTTTCGGACCCATGATGGCATCTCCACACGTTAAAAATTTCATGTGACATGAGGAGCTGCCTCAGGGGTGACTTTCTTCTTTTCGCAGGAGAAGTAGAGTCCATGTGGATATCAGGAACCATATTGAATTCCCCGCAAATGATCAAGTCCAGCCCTTGTTTGATAGCTATGAGAACTCCTCTTTTCTTGGAACTATAGGTGGCATGGTATATTTGGGGGTATTGCCGGTTGTGGCATAGGGCTGTTGCTGCGGGGAGCAGGTGAGTTTCCTGGACACAAAAGATATCACAGTCCAATTTTACAGCAGTGTGCCAGAGGGAGTGGCGTTTTGCCGGGTGATTGAGGCCCTTGGCATTGAGGGACACAATGTTGCAGGGCATGCTCCGAGGTTAGTGGGTGAGGTGTGTTGAGTGTAGAAGTATCACTTACAGTTAGTTGTTTGTAGCGTGCGGGATGCTGGTGATGGTGTCGGAGATGAAGTTGCTGGACGGTCGTTCACTTGTGTGTTGTTGGAGACCTGGATCGGCAGCCGCAGGAGGGATCTGAAGGGAAGCAACAAGTTAAAAGACTGGAAGAACCAACAGTAAGAACAAGAACTTATAGTAGATTTATCTTTCTACTGCAATCTCGCTGTATAAGGAACGTGGCGGCGTAAATATCAGAGAGCTTATATGAAGCTATGCCGCAGGTGGGGGAAAACGGTTAGTTTTCAAAAAGAGAAAAAACAGAAAAACTAGGAGCATCGCTCAAGGCAGCGAGGGAGAAATGAGCTGTAGAGGTTGTGGCCCAACTTATTCAGGTATTCATGTGGGAATGATGGGTCTTGGGATTCTGGTTGTTGTGCCTGTGGGAAGAATTTCGGGGGTTCTAGAATGATGCCCCATTCATGCAGAAGGCGCAGGCCTTTCATTAGGTCATTGATAGCGTGGGTGGTGCCATTTTTTGTGATGAGGATGGTCGCTGGGTACCTCCCATTTGTACAGGATTTTATGGTTGGAGAGGCCTTTTGTGATGGGATTCAGCTTCCTCCTCATTTGTAGAGTGAACTTGGAAAGATCTGGAAAGATCTGTATTGCCTTGTAGGGTCTGGGCAGGGGAGCTTTGGCTCTGGCTTCTGTCATCACTTTTTCTTTAATGTGGAAAAAATGGATTCGCATGAGGACGTCTCTTGGTACCGATGCAGCTAGGTGAGACGATATGGCAATCCTATAAATTCTATCGATAACGATATCTCTGGGGGCCGCGTCGGGTAGAATAGTGTGTATGAGGTCTTTGGCATATTTAGGGAGATCAGTCGGGCATGGACTCAGGGACCCCTCGCAGTTTGACGTTGTTAATGTCGAGAGCGATCTTACAAATCGGCCAGCTTGGCCCGGACCCAGTGTTGCTCATCTTTAATGTCATCTACCGCGTCTATAATGTCATTCACTGTGGCTGAGCACTCTGTCATGCCCCTTTCCATATTAGAGATTCTATTGTCCATAGAGTGCATCTCTATGGAGATTTGACTGAAGAGGGATGATAAATCTGTCATCAAAGAGGTTTGCAGGGACATCAGCATCTCTTTTAGGGTTGTGTCTATTACTGGCTGGCCTGAGGTAGGGAAGGATGCCATGGAATTGTGCAGGGCCTGGTTAGACTGAAAGGGGTTGAAGGCCTGGGCCTGGGCTGTAGTGCTGTCATGAGGAGAATGCGGGTGCTGCGTATCCATCCGCATCCGCGCCTTAGCAGGGCTGGAAGTTAGGGGATCAGATCCAGGGTCATGAGTAGGGGATATAGGCAGAGGAGCTGTGCCCATTTCATTGTGGATGTCATCAGTGAGGTCTGTGTAAGCCTCTCTTGTTTCTGTCAGGCCGCCGGCGCCATCTTGGAAAGTACTGACCTTGTTCTGTGGAAACATGAATGTGGTGAGTTTTGTGAGGCCGCGTTCTCCCATCCGTTTGCGGGACATTGTCGGTCGGCACTGCGGGCAGATGTGAGGCGATTTTGGGGCGAATTGCTCCGGTCTGTTGGGCGTTCTTCGATCCGGTGTTCTCCCTCGCTGAGGAGCTGTGAGATCAAGCAGCCATCTTCAGTGCCGGCTAGCCACGCCCCTGACGGGGGCATTTTTAAAGTCTCCAGAAAGTATGGGGGTTTTCTAATTCCTTTTATGGTCTATAAAATGAGCTATCCTGTAAAGGTCTTTGTTAATCCACCATGTGAACTGTTGCGGATATTGCCCAGGGGAAAATTGCAGATATCTGAAAATGGGGGCCACTGGTGTGTGGGGTGACTTCAGAGAATATATTTTACACACCCTGTCCCAGAGACTCAAGGAATGTGAGAGGGAAGGACTGAGAATGGCCCTACGCTCTTTAGAGGGAATCCAGAGCAGAAGGCCAATAGGGAGTGAAGTGCTAGCTTGAGCCTCTAATATACCCAATCAGGTTGTTATCTCATAGAAAAGATTTGGTAAAGCTGCACCAGTTGTGCTGCTCTATAATAACGTAAGAAGTGGGGGACTCCCAGACCCCCCCGCAATTTTGAGGCAAACAAAGAACATGTCACTCTGCAACCCCCCCCCCCCCCAAAAAACTCCAAATAAATTTAAAGATTATTGATTGCAGTTTTTTTTAAAAAGGTTGTGGGAACTGGTATCGGTAATGACCAAAAGTAATGAAGGATTCTTGGGATGGCCGTCATTTTGATCACTCCTATTTTGCCCAGCCAGGAAAGAGAGTGGTTCTGCCAATTCTTCAGGTCACAAGCTGTAGGGGTAAGAAGAGGAATATAATTTGCCTTATATAGGATAGAGCCAGCTGAAGTAAGTTTTATTACTAAATAAGGGAGGGCCTGCATACACCTAAGAAAAGAGGAAAAGGTACTGTCAGGTACCTTTTCCGAGGCCAAGATGCCAAAAGAGGCTCCCCTTGTGGCTAAGTGCAGTATACCCCTGAAGGTGGTACAGGAGGTATAGGGCTCAAAGAAGCATGGGTTGCCAGCAGGTTGAGAAGGCTTGAGCTGATTATCACTTTGAGACTTTGCTTGAGAAGATGACAAGGAGTAATCTGGACACTAGTAAAAGCCTGGCTGAGGGTAGAACACAGGAGAGCAGATTGGAAGCTGTGGTGAGCCCAGCTGAGGGTCAATCACAGGTAAGTGATAAGCCAAGACGGGGGTCAAACACTGGTAATCAGGCAGGTGCAAGTATAACAAGTCCAAGAGCCAAGCCGGGGGTCAAACAATGGTAGTCAGGCAGGTTCAAGTATAGCAAAGTCCTTGAGAAAAAGCCAAGGGTCAAACACTGGTAATCAGGCAGGTGCAAGTATATCAAAGTCCGTGAGCCAAGGCGGGGTCAAACACTGGAGAGGAGATCCGAGCAGGTCAGGAGGCAAGCCAAGGTCACAACATGAATCACTTGAAAGTATAACACAGGAACAGGGAAGCGCTGAAGACAATCCAGCAACTTGGGTCAGACAGAGGCAGCCTTTTATAGGCCAGCAGCGGGTACCATCTATCACATGATGCGCATAAGGTGCCCATTTCTTCTACTGGCAAGATTGCCAGTACTTCTACAGCCTATTCTCTGAACACCATTTCCCTGACAGGTACGCACTGAGGTCAAGGTAGAAATAGGAAGGTTAATGTTCATCACCCTCTATTTAGATTGATTGACCTTCAGGCCGGAAATCGCACCAAATTTAGATAAAGGTGAAAACAGATTAGGCAGGGTCTTTATAGGATTTGTGAGAAATAATAAGAGATCATCCTCAAATAATGCACATTTATGACCTCTGCCTCCGTTCGACACGCCATGGATATTAGGGTTGGACCTGATAGCGATAGCCAATGTTTCTATGGCAACAACGAAAAGAAGGGGTAAGAGGGGACAATACTGTCTAGTTCCTGTTTGGATTTGCAGCAAATCCGACTTATGTCCAAAAGCTACAATTTTAGCCGTGGGATTAGCGTATACTATATGAAGTAGTGAAAGAAAGTTGGGCCCGATGTTCCATTTCTCCAAAATATGTAATAGAAAAGGCCAAGATAGGGAATCAAAGGCCTTGTGAAGGTCCAATGATAATAACATTCCCCACCTGGGGCCTAAACCATACCAATTAGACCTTAATAAGGATATAAGATCTACAGCCCTACAGATTTGGTCTGCTGCCTGACGTCCTGGGACAAAACCCACCTGATCTACATGAATATATTGTGCTAAAAAGATGTTAAGTCTGTTAGCATAAATTTTCATCAGTAGCTTCAGATCTACATTAATGAGTGATATGGGACGATAATTGGCCATGTCACTATGGTTCTTGCCAGGCTTTGGGACCAGACAAATGTGGGCTCTATTCATGTCCCCATCCAGGTGAGTTCCGTCCTGCAAGGCTGTAAAAAATCCCAACAAATGGGCTGCTAATACATAAACAAACTTTTGTAATAAGAAGCCGAGAAGCCATCTGGGCCTGGGGTCTTGGATGTGTGAGCCTGCATTATTGCAGTCAATACTTCCTCCATCGTTATAGCCCCATCCATTACTTTCTTATGGGAGGCAGAAAGGGATGGAAGTGGTGGGTCTTTTATAACGTCATCCATAGCACCCGGTCTCAGGGTCTCCGGCTTCTTATACAGGAAGGTAAAGTAAGAATGAAATCCCACCCAAGGATCAACATTAGAGAAGGCGGTGACCAAAGTCATAAGCCATGTTGGCTATATGAAAAAGAAAAGCAGGCATCTTTCTCAATGGTGTCTCAAGGCTTTAAGCTAAGCCTGGATCCTGGTTGAGCACCAAACTGGTGAGAGAGGGCTCCGGGCTTCCAGAGGAAGTATTCGGTTGCGAGAGGTGAGCTAAGCCCCCAGGATCAGCAGAGATGAGACCCAATTTCTTCATCAAAGCCCCGCCATCTGGGAATGTTTTTTGCACTGGTAAGTGAAGGCTAGACGGAAGGGAAAGGCCCAATGATATTTGAGTCCGTTGGTTAAAGAGGTTGCAGCAACAGCTTAAGTGTCCTACGTTTTTGAACAGTGGTAGGAGAGATATCCACGAAAATCTGAATGGAGTGTTCCCGAAGTTGTAGATCCATAATTTCTCTGGCCTTTACCATCACTTGTTCCTTGACAGAATAGTAATGCGGTTCCACTATAATGTCCCGTGGTAGACCATCTGCTAGAGGTTCAGTTAAGGCCTTATGGGCCCTATCTAATTCCAATTTGTGTGAAGGGAGATCTGGCAAGAGATGAGAGATCAATTCTTTAATGACCGCGGCTGTAAAAGTCTCAGTAATGGCACGCACTCTAAAGTCATAACGGCGTGAGTGATTTTCTAAGTCATCAATCTTGTTAACGGCTTCTTCCAATTGCTGTTGCAAGTCCTCAATGCAATTTGTATTTTGATTTGTTCCGGCGATAGTTTCATCCAGTTTTGATTCATTAGTCCCTATGCTGACTCCCAATTCCTGGAATTCATGTTTTAAATTAGATGTGATACGCTTGCTAGCCTTATCTAGACCTTGGTCAAGCATTGCAGAAAAACGTGCCAATATAATAGGATCACCAGAGTATATCTGTGGTGGGGCAGCAGGAACATTAGGTGTAGGGGGAGGGCACTCCTCCCCACTCCCCTGACTGAACATTATCTCACACAGAGCTTTGTCCATGTCTGAGTTCTGTGATGAGAATAAATCGCCCACTGGAGAAGATGAAGAATTATGAGTGGAGTATTCCACTAGCTCATCTGTCCGGTCTGCCAAAGGAGTTTCCTGGGACTGGGACAGTGAAGGAGGCTCCGGCTACTCTGTATGTGGCGGCACCATCTTGTCAGCCCCGAGGCTCTCCTGCTCGTCTCCCTGTTTGATGGCTGGGAGGTGGTTTTAGGCTTGCCTCTGGCCATCGGCTGCTGCCCTGAGATGTGGAGAGCTGGCGTGGTTAAGTGGCGAGTGAGGGCAGGATCGCTGAGTGCCAGGTTTGGCGGAGTCAGGCTGGTGTGGAGCTGAGCGCTTACACGTCCGCCAACCTCAGCCTTGCGCATGCGCCTCTACTCCAAATGTTCTGAGCCCCTGTCAGATGCGGGTATGGATGCGGGTATGGAAATCGAGATGCTAAGAGGGCTCCCCTTGCGGCTAAGTGCATTCCTGGATTTGGGAACAGAAAGCGCAGTGCCCAAAGAAGCACGGTTGGCCAGGTGTTTGTCTGCAGTCCAAGGAGCTCAGCCACGGAGGGATGGTCAATGCTGGCAAGCAGAACTTGCAGTGTCCAGGTAAAAGGAGAAACCAGGAGACAGGCCAGGGGTCATACACAGATAAAACAGTCCAGAGAGAGTACAAGGGCGAGCTGAGGTCATACACAGGCAGAGTCCAGGTACAAGCCGAAGGTCAAGCCGGGAGATCAGGATGCAGAAGCGGAGTCCAGAAGCAGGCCAAGGGTCAAACCAGGAGATCAGGAAGCAAGGTCAAGGCAAGCCGGGTCACAACGGGTATCCACAGATCAGGAAGCAAGGTCAACTACACAAGGAAGCTGAGAAGATAATCCATCAATGTCCTTTGGTCACAGGCTGGTTTAAATAGGGCCACTGGCGCCAGCGTCAGTCACGCCACTTGCATGCCATTGCGCACGCGCCGCATTGCGTGTGCACCGATGCGCGCCGCATTGCGCATGCGTGCGTGCTGATGTGCGGCACACGCTTGTGCACGTCTCAGGATCCTCCGTGGGCATTCATGGAGGGTCTGGGCAACATTGCCAGTACTAGGACGGCCATGTCCCTGACAGTACCCCCCCCCAGAGGCAGCCTCCGGATGCCTAACCTAGACCATTTTTCAGGGTGCCTGTTATGGAAATTCTGTAAAAGTCTTGAAGCATGAATATTAGTCAATGGTTCCCAAGAATTTTCCTCTGAAGGATATCCCTTCCTTTTAACAAGTAATTGAGTCTGCCTACCTCTTTTCCGGCAGTCCAGGATGGCTTTGACTTCATATTCAGTGTTATTACCTATGGTGACTGGTGGAGGTGGCAACTCCTTTCTTCCTGAAAATGGACTTGGCACTGCTGGTTTCAGTAGGGAGACATAAAATACCGGATGGATCTTGTAGGAGGCCGGCAAAGAGAGTTCAAAGGCCACAGGGTTCACGTCCCTCTTGATTTTGAATGGACCCACAAACTTTGGACCAAGCTTCCTGGAAGGACAAGAAAGTTTGAGATTAACAGACAGCCATACCTTGTCACCCACCTTTATAGATGGGATTCTCCTTCTTCCTTCTATCATAGTGTCTTTTGAAGTCTTCCTGAGCTTTTCGCATGGTTTTTTTTTGAGAACTTGGTAGTTAGTTTGGAGAAAAATTATTCTATCCTGGACAGCTGGTACCAGAGATTCAGGAATGGTGTTGGTTAAAAAGGACGGGTGGAAGCCGTAGTTTGCCCAAAAGGGTGACTGCTTGGTGTCTGTGTGAATGGTGTTGTTATAGGCAAACTCTGCACAAGGCAATAAAGAGGCCCATTCATCTTTGGAGAAGGAGCAGAAGCATCGTAGATACTGTTCCAGGGTTTGGTTTGTCCTCTCCGTCTGGCCATTACTCTGGGGATGATAAGCAGAGGAGAGGCATGACTCAATTGACAAGATTTTGCAGAGATTTTTCCAGAAGCCGGAGGTGAATTGTACCCCTCTATCGGATACTATATTGTCAGGAAGTCCATGTAGTCTAATTATCTCCTTGATAAAGATTTTTGCAGTATCTATGGCAGATGGTGTACCGAGCATGGGTAAGAAGTGGGCCATTTTTTAAAGTCTGTCCATTACTACCTAGATTGTAGTGAAATTCTCTGATGGAGGGAGATCAACTATGAAGTCCATAGAGATATTCTTCCAAGGCTGCTCTGGGACTGGTAAGGGTCTTAACAGACCCCAAGACTTGGTTTTGGGACACTTGTTACGTTGGCACACCAGACAGGAATTAACATATTTTTTGCAGTCAGATCTTAGAGTAGGCCACCATAGGTAACGTTGGGTGAGATCAATAGTCTTTCGGACCCCGAAATGCCCGGCCAGCTGATGGTCATGACATTTTTTTAAGACCTGTAGTCTGATTTCTTGGGGAAAAAAGATTTTGTCCTGATGCCACAGGAATCCTTTGTGTCTCCTTAAAGTTGTACTTCCTGGTTCCGTTCACTGGGGAGAGGCTTGAACAATAGATGCTCTTAGGTCAGGCTGAATCAGAAGAAAGTTCTGAGAAGACAGAATTGTATCGGGAGTGGTTTCTTCAGGAGTATCTGGAAACATCCGAGACAGAGCATCCGCCTTTCCTTTCTTTGATCCAGGACAATATATAGTAGTTTGATTTCCTCTGGAGTTGCTGACCATACTCATATTCTCTAATTCAGCTTTGCTCTATAAGTATGACCTCTGTACATGTTCTTGCTATGCGTATAAAATGATGCATACTCTTGTATTGAGATGTGCAGTACACTTTTGTGTCCTGCCTTTGTGGACATTCTTTTTTCTTATGTTTTGAACTTTCGTTTCACTTTTGTATTCAAATGTTTTGTAATCTTTTCATTAAAAAAATCTTTAATAAAAATACAAAAAAAAAAAAAAGAGCAGTGGAAGAGTTTCTGCACCGGCATTATCCGGGATGTGCCTATCGAAACAAATTCATCCTAGAGCTTCTTGATTTTGCACTTGAAAACAATTGTTTTGTTTCTAAATTCTATCAACAAATCAAGGGCACCTCAATGGGAGCATCATGGGCTCCGGCCTATGCGTGTCTCCATTTGGGGCTATGGAAGATGGAGCAGGTCTTTACCATGCAGATGTATCTTGATCATGTACATACCTGGTTAAGATACATCGATGTTCTATTGATATGGAAGGGGACCTTCACTGAGCTACACCAATTTATGGCCCAACATAACGTTAATACTTATAAAATTAATTTGACCTATACTTTTGATCAAACTAAGATCTCATTTTTGGATCTATGGATCTCAATTTCTGATCATACCATTTCTACTTGTACGTTCAGGAAGGACACATTAGCCAATACTCTCCTACAAGCAGACAGTCACCATCCTCAATGGCTTAAGAACAGTATACCGGTGGGCAGAGGCGTCGACAGGGGGTGGCTATTGGGGCTACAGCCCCGAGCCTGGGGCTAATAGCCCCTAGTCTCTTGTCCCGGTCCTAGAATGCAGGGGACAGGGGCGGACTGAGCCGTGGTAGCGCTGGCTCCGGCTCCAGCTCCGCCCCCGCCTGACTCTACTCTTGGTCACTGGTTGCTATAGCTGCCTAGCGGCTAGAAACCAGTGACGTCACTGCCCACTGTGCCCACACTGCCCAGCATTCAAAGCGGAGGAGGATTGCACTTCCTCCTCTTCCGCGCTAGTGCTCATGGGGCTAGTGCTCATGGGCAGGGCTGGCCCTACCATGGGACCCAGTGGGACCATGGGTCACTGGCGGCAGGTTCTGAGGGGCGGCACATTGATGCCTAAGAAGACGGTGGCGGAACTCCCGCCGATCGCTCCGCTTCTTATCTCACTGTGAGGGTGGCCTGGGCGGCGCCGCTGCTTTTAGAGGTGATGGCAGAGCACTTGCTGCTATACCCGCACAGCGGACCGCTGCCCATCCTTTCCGCGGCTCCCCCCTATTGCTGCTGACATGTCGGGAAGACAAGAGAAAGTCAGCTGACGGCTAACAGCATGAAGGGGAGGAGCTTCCTGCTGTGCACTGAGACCCCATGATGAAAGAGGGATCGCTGGAGGCGTGGCTGACCCTGAAAGTGTCAGCGCCATTGATCTCATCTCCACCACCCCCACCTGTGTCTAACCCCCCTCACCACCCCTGCCTGTGTCTAACCCCCCTCACCACCCCTGCCTGATGAAAGAGGGATCGCTGGAGGCGTGGCTGACACTGAAAGTGTCAGCGCCATTGATCTCATCTCCACCACCCCCACCTGTGTCTAACCACCCCGCCTGTGTCTAACCCCCCTCACCACCCCGCCTGTGTCTAACCCCCCTCACCACCCCTGCCTGTGTCTAACCCCCCTCACCTACCCTGCCTGTGTCTAACCCCCCTCACCTACCCTGCCTGTGTCTAACCCCCCTCACCACCCCTGCCTGTGTCTAACCCCCCTCACCACCCCTGCCTGTGTCTAACCCCCCTCACCACCCCTGCCTGTGTCTAACCCCCCTCACCACCCCTGCCTGTGTCTAACCCCCCTCACCACCCCTGCCTGTGTCTAACCCCCCTCACCACCCCTGCCTGTGTATGTCTAACCCTCCTCCTCTACCCCTGTCTGTGTCTAACCCCCCCCTCACCAGCCCTGCCTGTGTCTAACCCCCTCACCAGCCCTGCCTGTGTCTAACCCCCTCACAACCCCGCCTGTGTCTGTCTAACCCTCCTCCTCTACCCCTGCCTGTGTCTAACCCCCCTCACCACCCCTGCCTGTGTCTAACCCCCCTCACCACTCCTGCCTGTGTATGTCTAACCCTCCTCCTTTACCCCTGTCTGTGTCTAACCCCCCCTCACCAGCCCTGCCTGTGTCTAACCCCCCTCACCACCCTTGCCTGTGTCTAACCCCCCTCACCACCCCTGCCTGTGTCTGTCTAACCCTCCTCCTCTACCCCTGCCTGTGTCTAACCCTCCTCCTCTACCCCTGCCTGTGTCTAACCCCCCTCACCACCCCTGCCTGTGTCTAACCCCCCTCACCACCCCTGCCTGTGTCTAACCCCCCTCACCACCCCTGCCTGTGCCTAACCCCCCTCACCAGCCCTGCCTGTGTCTAACCCCCCACCACCCCTGCCTGTGTATGTCTAACCCCCCTCACCACCCCTGCCTGTGTATGTCTAACCCTCCTCTTCTACCCCTGCCTGTGTCTAACCCCCCACCACCCCTGCCTGTGTATGTCTAACCCTCCTCCTCTACCCCTGTCTGTGTCTAACCCCCCACCACCCCTGCCTGTGTATGTCTAACCCCCCTCACCACCCCTGCCTGTGTATGTCTAACCCTCCTCCTCTACCCCTGTCTGTGTCTAACCCCCCCTCACCACCCCTGCCTGTGTATGTCTAACCCCCCTCACCACCCCTGCCTGTGTATGTCTAACCCTCCTCCTCTACCCCTGTCTGTGTCTAACCCCCCCTCACCAGCCCTGCCTGTGTATGTCTAACCCCCCTCACCAGCCCTGCCTGTGTCTAACCCCCTCACCAGCCCTGCCTGTGTCTAACCCCCTCACCAGCCCTGCCTGTGTCTAAACCCCCTCACCACCCCTGCCTGTGTATGTCTAACTCTCCTCCTCTACCCCTGCCTGTGTCTCACCACCCCTGCCTGTGTCTAACCCCCCCTCACCACCCCTGCCTGTGTCTAACCCCCCCCCTCACCACCCCTGCCTGTGTCTAACCCCCCCCCTCACCACCCCTGCCTGTGTCTAACCCCCCCCCTCACCACCCCTGCCTGTGTCTAACCCCCCCCTCACCACCCCTGCCTGTGTCTAACCCCCCCCCTCACCACCCCTGCCTGTGTCTAACCCCCCCCCTCACCACCCCTGCCTGTGTCTAACCCCCCCTCACCACCCCTTCTTGTGTCTAGCCCCCCCTCACCACCCCTGCCTGTGTCTAACCCCCCACCACCCCTGCCTGTGTCTAACCCCCCCTCACCACACCACCCCTGCCTGTGTATGTCTAACCCTCCTCCTCTACCCCTGCCTGTGTCTAACCCCCTCACCACCCCTGCCTGTGTCTAACCCCCCTCACCACTCCTGCCTGTGTATGTCTAACCCTCCTCCTTTACCCCTGTCTGTGTCTAACCCCCCCTCACCACCCCTGCCTGTGTCTGTCTAACCCTCCTCCTCTACCCCTGCCTGTGTCTAACCCTCCTCCTCTACCCCTGCCTGTGTCTAACCCCCCTCACCACCCCTGCCTGTGTCTAACCCCCCTCACCACCCCTGCCTGTGTCTAACCCCCCTCACCACCCCTGCCTGTGTCTAACCCCCCTCACCACCCCTGCCTGTGTCTAACCCCCCTCACCAGCCCTGCCTGTGTCTAACCCCCCTCACCAGCCCTGCCTGTGTCTAACCCCCCTCACCAGCCCTGCCTGTGTCTAACCCCCCTCACCAGCCCTGCCTGTGTATGTCTAACCCCCTCACCACCCCTGCCTGTGTATGTCTAACCCTCCTCTTCTACCCCTGCCTGTGTCTAACCCCCCACCACCCCTGCCTGTGTATGTCTAACCCTCCTCCTCTACCCCTGTCTGTGTCTAACCCCCCACCACCCCTGCCTGTGTATGTCTAACCCCCCTCACCACCCCTGCCTGTGTATGTCTAACCCTCCTCCTCTACCCCTGTCTGTGTCTAACCCCCCCTCACCAGCCCTGCCTGTGTATGTCTAACCCCCCTCACCACCCCTGCCTGTGTATGTCTAACCCCCCTCACCACCCCTGCCTGTGTATGTCTAACCCTCCTCCTCTACCCCTGTCTGTGTCTAACCCCCCCTCACCAGCCCTGCCTGTGTATGTCTAACCCCCCTCACCAGCCCTGCCTGTGTCTAACCCCCTCACCAGCCCTGCCTGTGTCTAACCCCCTCACCAGCCCTGCCTGTGTCTAACCCCCTCACCACCCCTGCCTGTGTATGTCTAACTCTCCTCCTCTACCCCTGCCTGTGTCTAACCACCCCTGCCTGTGTCTAACCCCCCCTCACCACCCCTGCCTGTGTCTAACCCCCCCTCACCACCCCTGCCTGTGTCTAACCCCCCCCTCACCACCCCTGCCTGTGTCTAACCCCCCCTCACCACCCCTGCTTGTGTCTAGCCCCCCCCCAACCACCCCTGCCTGTGTCTAACCCCCCACCACCCCTGCCTGTGTCTAACCCCCCCTCACCACACCACCCCTGCCTGTGTCTAACCCCCCTCACCACCCCTGCCTGTGTATGTCTAACCCTCCTCCTCTACCCCTGCCTGTGTCTAACCCTCCTCCTCTACCCCTGCCTGTGTCTAACCCTCCTCCTCTACCCCTGCCTGTGTCTAACCCCCCTCACCACCCCTGCCTGTGTCTAACCCCCCTCACCACCCCTGCCTGTGTCTAACCCCCCTCACCAGCCCTGCCTGTGTCTAACCCCCCACCACCCCTGCCTGTGTATGTCTAACCCTCCTCTTCTACCCCTGCCTGTGTCTAACCCCCCACCACCCCTGCCTGTGTATGTCTAACCCTCCTCCTCTACCCCTGTCTGTGTCTAACCCCCCACCACCCCTGCCTGTGTATGTCTAACCCCCCTCACCACCCCTGCCTGTGTATGTCTAACCCTCCTCCTCTACCCCTGTCTGTGTCTAACCCCCCCTCACCAGCCCTGCCTGTGTATGTCTAACCCCCCTCACCAGCCCTGCCTGTGTCTAACCCCCTCACCAGCCCTGCCTGTGTCTAACCCCCTCACCAGCCCTGCCTGTGTCTAACCCCCTCACCACCCCTGCCTGTGTATGTCTAACTCTCCTCCTCTACCCCTGCCTGTGTCTAACCACCCCTGCCTGTGTCTAACCCCCCCTCACCACCCCTGCCTGTGTCTAACCCCCCCCTCACCACCCCTGCCTGTGTCTAACCCCCCCTCACCACCCCTGCCTGTGTCTAACCCCCCCCCTCACCACCCCTGCCTGTGTCTAACCCCCCCCCTCACCACCCCTGCCTGTGTCTAACCCCCCCTCACCACCCCTGCTTGTGTCTAGCCCCCCCTCACCACCCCTGCCTGTGTCTAACCCCCCACCACCCCTGCCTGTGTCTAACCCCCCCTCACCACACCACCCCTGCCTGTGTCTAACCCCCCTCACCACCCCTGCCTGTGTATGTCTAACCCTCCTCCTCTACCCCTGCCTGTGTCTAACCCCCCACCACCCCTGCCTGTGTCTAACCCCCCTCACCACCCCTGCCTGTGTCTAACCCCCCCTCACCACACCACCCCTGCCTGTGTCTAACCCCCCTCACCACCCCTGCCTGTGTATGTCTAACCCTCCTCCTCTACCCCTGCCTGTGTCTAACCCCCCACCACCCCTGCCTGTGTCTAACCCCCCTCACCACCCCTGCCTGTGTATGTCTAACCCTCCTCCTCTACCCCTGTCTGTGTCTAACCCCCCCTCACCACCCCTGCCTGTGTCTAACCCCCCCTCACCACCCCTTCCTGTGTCTAACCCGCCCCGCCTCCCCTGCCTGTGTCTGTCTAACCCTCCTCCTCTACCCCTGTCTGTGTCTAACCCCCCTCACCACCCCTGCCTGTGTCTAACCCCCTTCACCACCCCTGCCTGTGTCTAACCCCCCTCACCACCCCTGCCTGTGTCTAACCCCCCTCACCAACCCTGCCTGTGTCTAACCCCCCCTCACCAACCCTGCCTGTGTCTAACCCGCCCCGCCTCCCCTGCCTGTGTCTGTCTAACCCTCCTCCTCTACCCCTGCCTGTGTCTAACCCCCCCACCACCCCTGCCTGTGTCTAACCCCCCTCACCACCCCTGCCTGTGTCTAACCCCCCTCACCACCCCTGCCTGTGTCTAACCCCCCTCACCACACCACCCCTGCCTGTGTCTAACCCCCCTCACCAGCCCTGCCTGTGTCTAACCCCCCTCACCACCCCTGCCTGTATATGTCTAACCCTCCTCCTCTACCCCTGTCTGTGTCTAACCCCCCACCACCAGCCCTGCCTGTGTATGTCTAACCCCCCTCACCAGCCCTGCCTGTGTATGTCTAACCCCCCTCACCACCCCTGCCTGTGTATGTCTAACCCCCCTCACCACCCCTGCCTGTGTATGTCTAACCCCCCTCACCACCCCTGCCTGTGTATGTCTAACCCCCCTCACCACCCCTGCCTGTGTATGTCTAACCCCCCTCACCACCCCTGCCTGTGTATGTCTAACCCCCCTCACCACCCCTGCCTGTGTATGTCTAACCCCCCTCACCATCCCTGCCTGTGTATGTCTAACCCCCCTCACCACCCCTGCCTGTGTATGTCTAACCCCCCTCACCACCCCTGCCTGTGTATGTCTAACCCCCCTCACCATCCCTGCCTGTGTATGTCTAACCCCCCTCACCACCCCTGCCTGTGTATGTCTAACCCCCCTCACCACCCCCGCCTGTGTATGTCTGTATGTCTAACCCCCCTCACCACCCCTGCCTGTGTCTAACCCCCCTCGCCACCCCTTCCTGTGTCTAACCCACCCCTCACCACCCCTGCCTGTGTCTAACCCACCCCTCACCACCCCTGCCTGTGTCTAACCCACCCCTCACCACCCCTGCCTGTGTCTGTCTAACCCTCCTCCTCTACCCCTGCCTGTGTCTAACCCCCTCACCACCCCTGCCTGTGTCCTATGTAGGTCATTGTGGGTGGGTCAGTATATGTAGGTCAGTGTAGGTCAGTGTGGGTCGGGTAGGTCAGTGTTTGTCAGGTAGGTCAATGTGGGTGGGTCAGTGTATGTAGGTCAGTGTGGGTCAGGTAGGTCAGTTTGGGTGGGTCAGTGTATGTGGGTCAGGTAGGTCAGTGTGTAGGTCAGTGTATGTAGGTCAGTGCATGTCAGGTAGGTCAGTGTATGTAGGTCAGTGCATGTCAGATAGGTCAGTGTGGGTCAGGTAGGTCAGTGTATGTAGGTCAGTGTGGGTCAGTGTGGGTCAGGTAGGTCAGTGTGTATGTCAGTTAGGTCAGTGTAATGTAGGTCAGTGTATGTGGGTCAGTGTAGCTCAGTGTGTATTAGGTAGGTCAGTGTATGTAGGTCAGTGTGTGTCAGGTAGGTAAGTGTGTGTTTCAGGTAGGTCAGTGTATGTAGGTCAGTGAATGTCAGGTAGGTCAGTGCATGTCAGGTAGGTCAGTGCATGTCAGGTAGGTCAGTGTATGTCAGATAGGTCAGTGTATGTAGGTCAGTGTATGTAGGTCAGTGTATGTCAAGTAGGTAGGCCAGTGTGTGTATATTAGGTAGGTCAGTGTATTTTAGGTAGGTAGGTCAGTTTAGTGGTCAGCATGGATGGGCACTGGTAAGCCAGGCAGCAACCAGCAAGTCAGCGTACCCCCGCCACACAACCACACAACCCCTCCGCCCAACCAAAAAAACCCAGCACCACTAGAGGTCCCCCCCTGTGCCGGCCTTGGACTTCGGGCTGAAGCCCCTGGTCTTTTTGCCACCTAGCAACACCCCTGCCTGTGGGACAATTCCTCTGCATCAAACGTTACTGTACTGATTCCACGGAATACAGGAAAGAAGGTAAAGAATTTTACAAAAGGTTTAGGGAACGTGGCTATGCCTATAATCAACTTAAGAGAGCTAAATACAAGGTAGCAATGCGGCGTAGGGATGACCTTTTGGTGATTCCCACTGTAGGCACAAAGACACCTAAATCAGGGCTTGTATCCCAGGTCCCCATAAGAGTGATCACCCAGTTTGGCGTGCAATGGGAGTTGGTCCGAGATATACTCCAAAAACATTGGGGTATATTAACAAGTACGCCAGGTTTGGCCAAACTGGTAGGCCCTTTTCCCAACATAGTAGCCAGATGTGCCAGAAATTTGGGTGATTTACTGATGAAATCTGAGTTCCATAAGGATGAACACACCACATGGCTCTCAGATTTTCCGAAAAGCAGGGGCATGTTTTCATGTGGACACTGCCAGGTGTGCCCCTATGTGGAAAAGTCTGAGTCATTTTGTGATGCCCTTGGCAGGTGAGAATTTCAGATAAGATATCTTATCAATTGCTCCTCGTCTGGGGTGGTCTACATGATAACATGCCCCTGTAAGAAAATGTACATAGGGAAGACAAAACGCACCCTAAGAATTAGAATAGGAGAGCATATGCGTGAAATTAAAGCTAAAGATTCTGAAAAGCTGTTTTCTAAACATTTTGCCCAGTATCACGATAGAAGTTTGAAGGGCACGACTGTGAAGGGAATCTACACATTGAAATTATCCCAGAGGAGAGCCGATTTTAATCGCATTTTATTGTAGAAAGAAAAATGGTGGATCTACCACTTAAAATTGCTTTTCCCATTAGGTTTGAACACCAAATTAAATTTGCAGGTTTTTCTGGAGACATAAGACATGCTGGGACCCATTTTGTTGTTCTCGGCATGGTTTGTATTCTTTGTGGGCACCCCTGCATGTCTTTTGACTCTGTGCATGCATTCGGTGAGGGTGGATGTGGGCGCATTTACATAGAATACTTTGTTTGCTGTCATGTGACACCTTAGACATATATATCATATTATTGTATAAAGGATGTGTTCTATACAACCTTGACCATAGCACCTCTTCCATGTTTTTGCTCCTCCCCTCTCTTTTCCTTTAAGTGTCTCCTGTAAATTTTCCTCTTTCTCCCCTTCTAATGCAAGAGCATACCAGGAAATGACTGTATTTATGAACTGCCTTAATCCCCTAACATCCAGGTGTATTACGGACTGGTCCTAACTTTATTCCTTTTTTGCCATTATAGGGGTGTTGCCCCATCACGTTGACATAGGACTTTGTTTTTGGCAATCTATATGAAATGATCACGGACCATTTCAGTTTACTTTTCAGCAATTACGCTTTTTCTCCAGATGCAATTATTTTCCATCCAGGCTGTTTTCTCCATCATCAGTAGACATTGACTTTGCTGGAGGTTCCCTTATATATTAGTCATTTCCCTCTCAAGGCACAGTTTTTTTTTTTTTTCCCTTTCCTTTTCCTCCCATTTCACCTATGTTGGTAACTTTTGTGGGTGGGATGGGGGGATCAGAAATTGTAGAAGTAGGAGATTCCTCTATGAATTGATGTGGCACTTTTGTAGGCCTGTGTGCCACTCTTAAAGAGGACACCGGACACAGAGTGGATCTAATAGCATATCTTATTCAGAGATTTTTGTAGAAGTCCCAATGGGGGATATTACAGGGTATATGTGGTGTGAAAATCTTGGAAGGGACACATTCCTTCATTATCGAAGAAGTGTCCAATGGTATTAATACTGGCAGAGGTCCATGTGGAGATGGGTCCTCACAAATCTGTTCTATAGTAGAGAGTGAGAGATGTGCCAAGGTTTGTTTCGAGAGGCCTTTTGCCTGGTGTAGGATGGTCCCCCAGACTTTTGCAGTAGTTTTAACTGTAGTGAGAAATTATTGGGGCAGTTGGGATTGTAGCCATAGTGCAGTCAAGAAGTTTTTGATGGGGCGTTATAGGGATGTATCTTCAATTTGTACCCATGTTGGACGGGAGGCAGATGTCCACCATTGGTTTGCTTGGGTTAATAAGGTAGCTTTGCATCAACTCTTGAGGTCAGGCGATGCCATTCCTGCTTCTGAAATTGGGGTACAGAGGCTGGAGTGTCGTACTCTAGGGTGTTTGGTGACCCAAATAAGGGTGTTTAGAGTTCATTGAAGGGTGGCAAGTTGGGAGGACAATGTGGAAACCATGAGGGAATCAAAAAATATATAAAACATGTGGCAAGAGAAACATTTCAGTTTAAGCTATTTTTCCAGCCCATGAGTTACAAACAAACTGTAGGACCTGTAACTTTTTGAGCAAGGCTGCATAGTTGAAACGTAGCATATTACTAGAAGGAACTACCAGTTGTATCCCTAAATAATTAAGAGATGACGCTGAGGCCCATGGGAAGGGGTAGGAGCTTGAGAATTTTTTAATTGTAGTGTGATTTAACCATATGGCGAGTAGTGCAATTAAATTTATAGAGGGAAATTTGACCAAAAAGCATTAAGAGATCATAAAGAGCTGGAAGGGATTGAGTGGGATTGGTCATTGCTACGATCATGTTGTCCACGTAAAGCCCAATTTTATGTGTAACTCTACCAATTTCTAGGCCAGACATCATCGGGTGTACCCGTATGGCTTCTGTCAGGGGCTCCAACATGAGGGCAAATATCAGTGGGGAAAGGGGACAGCCCTGTTGTGTGCCATCGGTGATATTAAATTAATTTGAGAGCATGCCGGATGTCCAAACTCTTGCAGAAGGGTGGGAGTAAAGGGACTCCAGTGAGTATATTACATGTAAGACCAAATTTCTGGAGTACTGCTCTGAGATAGGACCAGTGTACCCTGTTGAACGCCTTCTGTGCATCCAGAGATAGGAGCAGAGAAGGTGTTCTGTAGTGCTCGGCCTACTGAATAAGGTTGATAAACCTTCTGGCTCCATCTGAGGCCTGTCTACCTAGGATAAATCCCACTTAATCGGAGCTAGTATGGGAAGAAATTTGGAGATGCGAGAAGTTTAATAATTTTGCGTAAAGTTTAGGATTTGTATTGAGGAGGGAAATTGACCGGTAGTTAGCTGGGTCATCTAAGGGTTTGCCTGGTTGTGAAATAGTGACAATAAATGCTTTGAGGTATTCTTTGAGAATGTCTCCTGTGGTCATTAAACAATTAAGGGATTTAAGGAGAGGCAGTGTGATGGTATCTGCAAAAGTTTAAAAATATTCATTGCAAAAACCACCTAGACCAGGGGCTTTGTGAAGGGGGAGGGAGCGTATTGCCTTTAGTATTTCTGTTTCTGTGCATGGGGCATTAAGATCCGTAGGTTTTTTTTTCCCTTTTTATTGAAAAGAAAAATTTCACATTAAAAGACAGATCAGGTCACATTCTGGGGACTGACATAACCAGCATTTGCGCAGTCCTCAACTTTTACCACATTTATACAACAGTCCACATAAAAAGCAAAGAACATGAACATCAACAAGATACCCTCCTCTACCGAAGGGACATGCAAAAATTTTCCCCCCTTCTTTCTCCCCCATTCCCTCTCCCTCCCCCTCCCCCCACCATCACATCCCCCCCCCCCATCCCTCCAACCCCTCTAAACCTTATTCTCCCCCACCATTCATTCTGTGCTCCTCCCACATCACCCAATCCTTCCATGTTTTCTCACATTTTTTGTGATTACTTCTTTTCTTATATATAAGTTTCTCTCTACTAACTTCCTCCTTTACTTCTTTCACCCATTCTTCGACCGTCGGGGGTTCTTTTCTCTGCCAATTCTTAGCTATAAGCTTTTTCCCTTGAAACAGGCATCTGACTATTGCGGTCTGTGTGTCTCTCGCGGGCTGTTGCTCCTCCATTAGGCCTAGTAGGCAGGTCTTAGCGCCCATGCTCAGTGATGTCTTAAAAATACAGTTTATCCTGTCCACAATACTTTTCCAATATCTATACAGTTTGGGGCAGCGCCAGAACATGTGTAATAGATCTCCCCTCTCCTCCACACCTCTGGCCCCTCGAGTCTTCCCTCCTCCCCATCCTAAACATCTTTAATGGTGTAAAATACACCCTATATATCAGATATAAATGAGACACTACCTGTGATGGAGAGAGGGAAACTCTGGGTCCAGATGACAATACATACTGCCATTGACTGTCCGACATTATCCCAACCTCATCCTCCCATTTCTTCCTATTTTTGTCTTCCACTCTGTCCCCCTGGATCGAGACTCTTAAACTACTGTACATATCAGAGATTAGACCTTTCGTGGAATCTGAGCCGACCAGTTTTCTCACAGAAATCATATCGCTCCATAATGGCTCCTTGCCGTTAAATTGTGCGTCTAGGGCGTGCCTTACCTGCAAGTATCTGTAGAATGAACGGTTGGGGATCGCAAATTCAATCACTAGCTCCTGGAATGTTTTTAAACTCCCAGCCTTATAAAGCTGTGAGAGATAATGGATGCCCTGCCGATCCCACTCCTCAATCTTCCCCATTATTTTAACCTCATTGAGCTTACTATTTTCCCACAATGGGGAAAACCCAGAGAAATCTACATGGCCCATTATTTTTTTAACCTTAGTCCAGCTCTTGACCATCAACTGGGTGGTGGGACATCTAGTGATAAAGGAGTCCGCCTCCAGCGCTTCTACTATAGTGTCATGGTTAGTGTCACTTAGTAATACGTTATTCCCTGTTACCCATTTCCCGGGCCTATTGCACCCTCCCATATGCTGGACCTGTGATGCCAAAAAATAGCATCCCGGATCCGGCACTCCCAGTCCCCCCTTCTCTGCCGGTCGCCGGAGCGTCTGCAAGCCGATCCTTGCTGCCCCGCCCTTCCAAATCAGCTCTCTAAATAAGCTGTCCATTTTGTTGAACCAACATTTAGTGATCCAAACAGGTGAATTATGTATAATATATAGGATTTGCGGCATCCAAACCATTTTTATCAGGTTACAGCGCCCGGCGACCGACAGAGGCGACCGACAGAGGCAACCGTCCCCACACCCGACATTTCTGTTGAGGTGAGGGAGAGAGACGCAGCCGGACCCCAGTCCCTGCTCTATTCCCGCTCTCATGCTGTGAGCTTCGCGGTAAAGCGGAGTGGGAGATGCTGCTGGCTTGTCCTCGTGGTGCCTGCTAGCGTTTGGGTGACCGATGCTGCGCAAGGAGCGAAGGAGGATCGGTGTCAGCAGCAAAAGAAACCTCGCGCTTGGAGCTCTCCCGGGAGGATTGACAGCGACGCGCCACCTGTGTGAGAGAGAGGGGTGCACGCCTACCCGGGATTGAGCGGGAGCAGCGGGGTAGTCGTGTGTGTGGAGCCGACCTGACTCGTGCTGCAGCAGCCTTGAACCGGAGGGGTGAGTGACTCGCAGCAGCGAGTGTTGAAGGATATAGTGGGAGGACTGATGCAAACCTGTGAAACAATCTAAATAGCAACTGGAACCCCTGCATTGGTACGGGACACTTAGTATTACACAGCCATTGGAGGAGAGAGGCTGTAGTAGCCCTTGCTGAGGGATATATATTCACAGGTACACACCGCACATAACGGGCTCACCATGACCAGAAAAAAGGGGCTGGAGGAGACATCAGCACAGGAGGGTGCAGGGGCCCTAGCACAGCGTAATCCCAAAGAAAAAGGAAGCCAGGTAGCCGCCAAATTGGAGCGATTTGCTCATACTCCAAACCAACATGCAAGCACAACACCTAAAAAGAACAGCCACATAGGGGGGACCCAGCATCAAACTAGCCAGCCTGGAAGGAGAAGCCTTGCCCCTACGGGGGGTGCAGCGGTGAACGCCCCATTGGATCCGGGGGTGAACGGTATGGTGGAGGGGGGTCCTGGCTCAACCACGGAAATGGGAGATGGTGGAATAGCATCAATGGCTGAGAAGGAACCATCACTGAGAGACATCTTCCTAGCAGTAAATAGCTGTAAGGTATCACTGTTCTATCAGCACCAATGGAAAGTTTTAAAGGTGAATTACTGTCGGTAAAAAATGATATGCAGGTGGTCTGCACTCGGACAGCAGTTTTGGAAGACAGGATCAGCCAGATGGAGGATGATGTTTCCCCTTTAAGACAGGAAGTCTCACTTATGAAAAAACAACTTAATGAATGCATGCAAAAAATGGACAGTATGGAAAACAGATTACGTAGAGAGAATTTAAGGGTGCTGGGCCTTCCTGAAGGCTGTGAAGGCAATAATCCTGTTAAATTTATGGAAGATTGGTTAAAGGAGAGATTCGGGAGGGAGTCACTCTCAGAATTTTTTTCCATTGAGCGTGCGCATAGAGTGGCCACTAGGACACGGGCTCCAGGGGGTTACCCAAGACCACTGATTTTTAAGCTATTATGCTTCAGGGACAAAACCACCATTCTCCGGAAGGCAAGGGAGATGAAGAATATTCAGTATAGAGGAGCAAGGGTCTCAATATATCCAGACTTTTCTCCTGACCTTCAAAGGCAGAGAGCCAAATTTATGGAATGCAAGCGCAAGCTGCAGCAGCTAAAAATTAATTGTGCTTTATTGTATCCAGCACGCTTGCGCATTGTGGCACTGGGGGAAACTCAATTTTTTGATGCTCCCACCGAAGTCACAACCTGGTTAGAAAAAAATATAGGAAGAGTACAGCGAGAAGAGGAAATGTAGAAAAGGCAAGAGATCTGGAATACAAAAGTGGACTTTTTTTGGACTTTTTTTGGACTTTTTTTTTTTTTTTCCCCCTTTTTTCTTCCTTTTTTTTTATGAAGGGGGAGTGGGGAGGGGGGGAGCACGTAAATTTGTTGGTTTACAAGCACAATGGAAATAATGGGGATAGCTCCCCTCTTACTGGGTCCGGGGGTGGTAGGTCTGTTTTTCTCACCTTGAATAAATGTGTCCGGTCACTATAAAAGATCCGTAGGTTGGGTGGAGGAGAGAGCAGGTAAGTGTACCTGATCTAGGAATTGAGCAATTTTTCTCTGGGGTTGCTCACTCTCTGCCCCTAAGAGGCATGCATAAACTGAATTTTAGACATTGCCACCTTTCTTTTGATCTGTTTTGCTAAGAGGGCTCCTGGCCTATTTCCAAAAGCATACCAATTCAGACCCAGTTTTTTAAAGTGATAATCAAACAAGGCCTGTAAGTATGTTTGTAGGTCTTCCATATCAGCATCATTAGTGGTAGTTTTATTGCTCCTTTTGATTCTGCAAATTTGATCTAACATTGAGCAGACCTTCCCTACTCAGATATGCTTCTCATGAGCCTCAAACTTAATGAAAGATTCTCTAATACAAGATTTACGCACATTTCTTAAACGTGTGTAATCTGAGACCGAACCAGTATTTGTGACAAAGTAGGTTTAAACATCTATTTTGATCTTTTCCTGATAATCAGGGTGTGTCAAAAGTGTGAACCTCATACGTCAAGATGTGTGTTATCTTGCTTCTTGTTTTAAATGATATGGAGATAGAGACTTGGGTGTGGTCGGACCATGTAATGAAGCCTATAGTAGCCTCAGAGACATGTTGTAGTAGTATTTTGTGCATCGGGAAAAGATCAATCCTAAAGTAGGTTTTCTGAGGAGTAGAGTAGAAGGTGTAGTCCCTCTCAGATCCATTCAAATACAGCCATTGGTTGAACAGATCCCTCACTTGCATAAGAGAGGAGAGGGCTGTGGGACTTGATCTACGCGAGCCAGATGAGTCAAGAACATTTTTTTTTCTACGTCAATCTCTGCACAGAATTATACAGTCCTTAGGGTAGTGGACCAGTTTATTTAAAACTGATCTATAAAAATATTTCTGGTGGGTATTTGGTGCATAAAAATTGACAAGAACTAAAGGTGAGTTATCGAATAGGGCATCTAGGGTGATGTATCTGTACGTAGGATCAGTTTACACATGTTGAAGCTGAAATGAAAGGGTGTTGCGTATGGCAATCATTCCACCCCTAACTTCTTTAGAGGGGTTGACAAAAAAGCTATGTGGGATTAGTTAATGTTGGCAGGTAGGTGCTTTCCCTTTCATAAAGTGCATCTCTTGTACGCAGATAATGTCAGCCTTTTGTAATAAAGCTTCTTTCCATAGTTTGGATTGCTTGAATGGGTACTAAGCCCCATTTGCATTAACAAATTTAATGCGGAGTGACATTGGGCTGTGTCCTGACAGTGGTAACGGGACGGAAAAGAGACGCTACAGAGGGGAGCAGTACAGTAAATACAGTAGTTTGTAAAGTAGGAGTGAAGGAGATGAGAGTGATAACCAGATAAATATAGGGATAGCGCAAATTATGTAGCAATAAGAGTTAACAAATGTCAACAATAGGGATGGGCGAACAGTTTAGCCCGAGCATGAGTTTGGGCCGAACATTTGCCTGTTCGGCTGTTTGCCAAATACCCGAATTTGCAGAGTGTTCGCCTGGTGTTCGCCCCGATGAACACCCTGCAATGCAATGAGCGCTGCACAGTGCATTCTGCACCTTGATTGGGCAAAGGTTTGCCCAATCAGGGCGCAGTGTAAGCTTGTTGTTAAGGAGCTCTGCCCTCCCCCCCACCACCCCAAATCACCTTGTCCTCATGTTGATGGAGACAATGGCCTCTTCCTGACAATCCTGGGTTGTGGTTGCACCTTAATGGGGATGGTACAGCTCTATTGGGAAGAAAGATGGCCATAAAGTTGAAGGGGCTTTTAAACTAGATGTTGGGGGGGGGGTTTAGAGGTAACAATAACTGCCAATGAGCATAGGACAGAGGGAATAGTGGAGACACTAGTGATATTATACCCATAACATCTAATCCCGGGGATAATGGGTTACCAAATCAAAAACGCAGCCTGAGAAATCATATGGAAAAAAATATATACACCAATACAAAACTCAGGGGAATGTTCACAAATGTCAGGAGCCTAGTCAATAAAATGGAGGAACTGGAGCTGCTACTACATGAGGAGGATGTGGACTTCATAGGAATATCAGAAACTTGGTTTGACAGCTCACATGACTGGCTGGAAAATAAAAGGGGTATTCTATGTATTGGGGCACAGGAAGGGTAGGAGAGGGGAGGGGTGTGTCTATATATCAGGAATGATTGAAGGGTAGAAGAGCAGAAAAGCATCAGTGAAGGGGGAGATGGAGGGTGGAACTCTAAAGTGTGGAAGTAAGTGGGAAATTACTAGTGGGGGTATGTTACAGGCTCCCTAACCTGAGGGCAGGGCTGGTGCAAGGATTTTTGACACCCTAGGCTAAACCACATTTTGCTCCCCCATTGGCTCCGCCCCTACTTCACGCCCTTTGTCCTGTCCATGTATATGATGGAGGTGGTGATTTTTGCAGCACCTCTCCACCTATTTCTTCAGCCGTGGTGCACAGGCCCGCACCTGTGCTTCTGGACCCAGCCTAAAGACAAATAGTGGTGGCACTAACTCGCTTCCTCACGCCAGCCGTGGTCCACAGGTATATAGACAGGCTGGGGTAGTATATGGACAGGCTAACTGTAGCTGTCTGTCCATACAAGCAGACAGATACACTAACAATGTTTTACAGTCTCCTAGTAAAAATAATAATCAATGCACATTTTTCTTACCTGCAAAAAGCTCAACATTTATTTATTTTTTTTTACAAAGGAGAACTTTAACATCCACACCTCAAATCACCCCAATTTCTGTATTTTCACACCTCAGATCACCCAAATTGCTTCATCACTGTAGTCCCCTGCACACCTTTTTGTCACTGTACCACCCTGAATGTCTGTTCCCCTCTGCACCCCCCATGCACCTCTGCTCCCCACTGTATCCCTCCCGCACCTCTATTCCCCACTGTATCCCTCCCGCACCTCTGTTCCCCACTGTATCCCTCCCGCACCTCTGTTCCCCACTGTATCCCTCCCGCACCTCTGTTCCCCACTGTATCCCTCCCGCACCTCTGTTCCCCACTATATCCCACCCACACCTCAATTCCCCACTGTAATCCCCCCTGCACCCCTGTTCCCCACTGTATCCCGCTCACAAATCTGTTTCCCACTGTATCCCCCCCGCACCTCTGTTCCCCACTGTATCCCCCCCCGCATCTCTGTTCCCCATTGTATCCCTCTCCGCATCTCCGTTATCCACTGTATCCCTCCCGCACCTCTGTTCCCCACTGTAATCCCCCCTGCAGCCCTGTTCCCCACTGTATCCCGCCCAAAAATCTGTTCCCCACTGTATTCCCCCACACCTCTGTTCCCCATTGTATCCCTCTCCGCATCTCTTTTCCCCATTGTATCCCTCTCCTCATCTCTGTTCCCCATTGTATCCCTCTCCGCATCTCCGTTATCCACTGAATCCCCTCCCCACACCCCTGTTCCCCACTGTATCCCTCCTGCACCTCTGTTCGCCACTATATCCCACCCACACCTCTATTCCCCACTGTATTCCACCCACAAATCTGTTCCCCACTGTATTACCCCACACCTCTGTTATCCACCAAAACCCCCCCACACCTCTGTTCCCCACTATATCTCTCCCGCACCTCTGTTCCCCACTATATCCCATCCACACCTCTATTCCCCACTGTAATATGCCCACAAATCTGTTACCCACTGTATCCCCCCACACCTCTGTTATCCACTGAAACCCCCCACACCTCTGTTCCCCACTGTATCCCTCCCGCACCCCTGTTCCCCACTGTATCCCGCTCACAAATCTGTTTCCCACTGTATCCCCCAGCATCTCTGTTCCCCATTGTATCCCTCTCCGCATCTCCGTTATCCATTGTATCCCTCCGGGAACCTCTGTTATCCACTGAATCCCCCCCCACACCTCTGTTCCCCACTGTATCCCTCCCGCACCTCTGTTCCTCACTGTATCCCCCCTCCCCCCAGCACTTCTGCTCCCCACTGTATCCCTCCCGCACCTCTGTTCCCCACTGTATCCCCCTCCGCACCTCTGTTCCCCACTGTATCCATCTCACACCTCTGTTCACCACTGTATCCCTCACACACCTCTATTCCCCACTGTATCCCCCCTGCACCTCTGTTCCCCACTGTATCCCTCCCGCACCTCTGTTCCCCACTGTATCCCTCCCGCACCTCTGTTCCCCACTGTATCCCCCTCCGCACTTCTGTTCCCCACTGTATCCCTCCCGCACCTCTGTTCCCCACTGTATCCCCACCGCACCCCTGTTCCCCACTGTATCCTTCCCGCACATCTGTTCCCCACTGTATCCTTCCCGCAGATCTGTTCCCCACTGTATCCCCACCGCACCCCTGTTCCCCACTGTATCCCTCCCGCACCTCTGTTCCTCACTGTATCCCCCCTCCCCCCAGCACTTCTGCTCCCCACTGTATCCCTCCCACACCTCTGTTCCAGAACTGTAAAACCACCGCACCTCTGTTCCCCACTGTATCACCCTGTATATCTGTTCCCAACTGTATCCCGCCCACGCCTCTGTTCCCCACTGTATCCCTACCACACCTCTATTCACCACTGTATACCTCGCATACATCTGTTCCCCACTGCATCCCTCTCGCACCTCTATTTGCCACTGTATCCCTCCCACACCTCTGTTCCCCACTGTATCCCCCCGCACCTCTGTTCCCCACTGTATCCCTCTTGTACCTCTGTTTCCCACTGTATCAACCCCGCACCTCTGTTCCCCACTGTATCCCCCTCGCACCTCTGTTCTCCAATGTATCCCAACCGCACATCTGTTCACCTCTATTCCCCACTGTATCCCTCCTGCACCTCTGTTCCCCACTGTATCCCTTGTGCACCTCTGTTCCCCACTGTATCCCTTGTGCACCTCTGTTCCCCACTGTATCCCTCATGCACCTCTTTTCCCCACTGTATCCCTCCCGCACCTATATTGCCAACTGTTTACCTTCCCCACTGTATCCCTCCCGCACATCTATTCTCCACTGTAACCCTTGCGCACCTCTGTTCCCCACTGTATCCCTCCCACACCTCTTTGCCCCACTGTATCCCTCCCACACCTCTATTCCCCACTGTACCCCCCTTGCACCTCTGTTTCCCACTGTATTTCCCCCGCACCTCTGTTCCCCACTATATCAATCCCGCACCTCTGTTCCCCAATGTATCCCCCTCTGCATCTCTGTTCCCCACTGTATCCCTCCCCCACCTCTATTCCCCACTGTATACCTCGCACACATCTGTTCCCCACTGTATCCCTCCTGCACCTCTGTTCCCCACTATAACCCCCTCCACATCTTTGTTTCACACTGTATCCGTCCCGCACCTCTATTCCCCACTGTATACCTCGCACACATCTGTTCCCCACTGTATCCCTCCCACACCTCTATTCCCCACTGTATCCCCCCACACCTCTCTCCCACTCTGTATCCCTCATGCACCTCTGTTTCCCACTGTATCCCCCCGCACCTCTGTTCTTCACTGTATCCCTCTCCCCCGCACCTCTGTTCCCCACTGTATCACCCCCAATCCTCTGTTCCCCACTGTATCCCCCTGCACCTCTGTTCTTTCACATCTCAGATCACCCAAATTGCTTCATCACTGTAGTCCCCTGCACACCTTTTTGTCACTGTACCACCCTGAATGCCTGTTCCCCTCTGCACCCCCCATGCACCTCTGTTCCCCACTGTATCCCTCCCGCACCTCTGTTCCCCACTGTATACCCCGCATCTCTATTCCCCACTGTATCCCTCGTGCACCTCTATTCCCCACTGTATCCCTCGCGCACCTCTGTTCCCCACTGTACCCTCCCGCACCTCTGTTACCCACTGTCACGGAACGTCCCACACTCCGCTTGAGTGCTTCCGTCAGTATACCGCTTCCTAAGTTCTGGAACACGAGTCCAATGGATCTGGCTATAGGAACCCCCAAGAACTAGACAACACCAGTCTTGGAGTACATCAGAACTAACTCTTTATTTGAGATCTCACACACATTTATACAGCAGGCTGACTCAACGCTAACCTAATTAACATGAGCTAATTTACTACAAAATGTACCCAGACCAGATGACAGACATGTGGGCACCGAGCTTCACACAGTAGTATAAACACAATAGCTGGAGCTAATTACAATTAACAATACAAACAACAATCTCCCCCCTCCTCAGCCTATTCATCAACAGTTTGTCTCCCAACCAGTCCTGGAGGCTAATGTGATCAGCTCACTCAATTAACAGGTTGAGTTCAGAATCAACCAAACCAATAATAGTCTCTACATACATCCTGGGAGATATTGTGGACAAATATTACTGTCCCATTTTAAGTAGTCCAAGATATATTTTCTCACTCACCCTGTGCCAGGAGGGCACAGGGTGACTTAGCCATAAGATGTATTCTGAGTTCCACGGGCCCTCCCGTCACATCTCTCCCCTTTCGGCAGGAGACTAACATAGGAGGAGACCCCAGACAGGTTGACTCCGAAGTTAGTAAGTAGCTTCAGTCCTCTAATGCCTGTACCCACACAGTACCCCGAATAAATTGTTCCAAACAAAGCATTACTCACACTGCCAAACTCTTCCTCTCTTAGAGAACATACCTGCCGCTGGGGAGAGGCCTGGACTGGCCCTTCTCCCTGAAGTCCTTTCTGCCGCTGGAGAGAAGACAGGGTGACTGGGCTCACTCTGTCATGCTGTTGGGGATCTGAGCCTACTGCCCAGCATCCCTGGGGTATACAGGTAGAGACTGAAGTCCCATCCACCTTCACAGGAAATCCATCCTCTGTTAGTTGAGGGCAGAGTCCAGCAGTCCTCAGCCTTGTTGCCAGCCCTTCTGCTGGAAACCCCACACCATCTGTTCCAGCTAACTGTTGGGGAGGGAGGCCGACTGCCCCGCCTCCCTGGAACTCTGTAGTTGTTGCCGGTGTAAACACAATAGCTGGAGCTAATTACAATTAACAATACAAACAACAATCTCCCCCCTCCTCAGCCTATTCATCAACAGTTTGTCTCCCAGCCAGTCCTGGAGGCTAATGTGATCAGCTAATTCAATTAACAGGTTGAGTTCAGAATCAACCAAACCAATATTAGTCTCTACATACATCCTGGGAGATATTGTGGACAAATGTTACTGTTCCATTTTAAGTAGTCCAAGATATATTTTCTCACTCACCCTGTGCCAAGATGGCACAGTGTGACTTAGACATAAGATGTATTCTGAGTTCCACGGGCCCTCCCGTCACACCCACTGTATCCCATCCCACATCTCTGTTCCCCACTGTATCCCTCCCGCACCTCTGTTCCCCACTGTATCCCCCTCCGCACCTCTGTTACCCACTGTATCCCCAACCGCATCTCTGTTCCCCACTGTATCCCTCCCGCACCTCTGTTCCCCACTGTATCCCCCCGCACCTCTATTCCCCACTGTATTCCTCCCGCACCTCTGTTTACCACTATATCCCCCCCACACCTCTATTGCCCATTGTATCCCCCCCCGCACCTCTGTTTCCCCACTGTATCCCTCCCGCACCTCTATTTCCCACTGTATCCCTCCCACACCTCTATTCCCCACTGTATCCCCATTGTATCTCTCCCGCACCTCTGTTCCCCACTGTATCCTCCTCTGCATCTCTGTTCCCCAATGTATCCCTCCCACACCTCTATTCCTAACTGTATACCTCAAGCACCTCTGTTCCCCACTGCATCCCCACTGTATCTCTCCCGCATCTCTGTTCCCCATTGTATCCTCCTCTGCATCTCTGTTCCCCAATGTATCCCTCCCGCACCTCTATTCCCCACTGTATACCTCGCACACATCTGTTCCTCACTGTATCCCTCCCACACCTCTATTCCCCAATGTATCCCTCCCGCACCTCTGTTTCTCACTGTATCCCCCTCCGCATCTCCGTTTCCCACTGTAACCCCCCTGCACCTCTGTTCCCCACTGTATCTCTCCCGTACCACTGTTCCCCTCTGTATCCATCTCACACCTCTGTTACAAACTGTATCCCCCCTGCACCTCTGTTCCCCACTATATCCCTCCCGCACCTCTGTTCCCCACTGTATCCCCCTCCGCACCTCTGTTCCCCACTGTATCCCCCTCTGCACCTCTGTTCCCCACTGTATCCCCCTCTGCACCTCTGTTCCCCACTGTATCCCCACCGCACCCCTGTTCCCCACTGTATCCTTCCCGCACATCTGTTCCCCACTGTATCCCCACCGCATCCCTGTTCCCCACTGTATCCTTCCTGCACATCTGTTCCCCACTATCTCCCCCCACACCTCTGTTCCCTACTGTATCCCCCCGCACCTCTGTTCCCCACTGTATCTATCTCGCACCTCTATTCCCCACTGTATCCTCCTCTGCACCTCTGTTCCCCACTGTATCTCTCCCGCACCTCTGTTCTCCACTGTATCCCCCCCGCACCTCTGTTCTCCACTGTATCCCCCCCGCACCTCTGTTCTCCACTGTATCCCCCCCGCACCTCTGTTCCCCACTGTATCCCACCCGCACCTCTGTTCCCCACTGTATCTCTCCCGTACCACTGTTCCCCTCTGTATCCCCCCGCACCTCTGTTCCCCACTGTATCCATCTCACACCTCTGTTCCAAACTGTATCCCCCCTGCACCTCTGTTCTCCACTGTATCCCCCCCGCACCTCTGTTCCCCACTGTATCCCACCCGCACCTCTGTTCCCCACTGTATCCCACCCGCACCTCTGTTCCCCACTGTATCGCACCCGCACCTCTGTTCCCCACTGTATCCCACCCGCACCTCTGTTCCCCACTGTATCCCACCCGCACCTCTGTTCCCCACTGTATCCCCCTCCGCTTCTCCGTTTCCCACTGTATCCCACCCCACATTTCTGTTCCCCACTGTATCCCTCCCGCACCTCTGTTCCCCACTGTATCCCCTTCTGCACCTCAGTTCCCCACTGTATCCCTGTCACGGAACGTCCCACACTCCGCTTGAGTGCTTCCATCAGTATACCGCTTCCTAAGTTCTGGAACACCCTGAATGCCTGTTCCCCTCTGCACCCCCCATGCACCTCTGTTCCCCACTGTATCCCTCCCGCACCTCTGTTCCCCACTGTATCCCTCGCGCACCTCTGTTCCCCACTGTATCCCTCGCGCACCTCTGTTCCCCACTGTATCCCTCGCGCACCTCTGTTCCCCACTGTATCCCTCGCGCACCTCTGTTCCCCACTGTATCCCTCACGCACCTCTGTTACCCACTGTCACGGAACGTCCCACACTCCGCTTGAGTGCTTCCGTCAGTATACCGCTTCCTAAGTTCTGGGACACGAGTCCAATGGATCTGGCTATAGGAACCCCCAAGAACTAGACAACACCAGTCTTTGAGTACATCAGAACTAACTCCTTATTTGAGATATCACACACATTTATATAGCAGGCTGACTCAATGCTAACCTAATTAACATGAGCTAATTTACTACAAAATGTACCCAGACCAGATGACAGACTTGTGGGCACCGAGCTTCACACAGTAGTATAAACACAATAGCTGGAGCTAATTACAATTAACAATACAAACAACAATCCCCCCCCTCCTCAGCCTAGTCATCAACAGTTCGTCTCCTAGCCAGTGCTGGTGGCTAATGTGATCAGCTCACTCAATTAACATAAACACAGGTAGTTGGAGTTGATGACACGAGCATCTCCTCACAGGATGTGTCCCAACAGTATAATTCAGTCTTATCATTCTAATATGGCATATAAAGGGTTCCCAGAGTCTGTGTGTTTTGGGGGGACATGGAGCTGAATCCAAAGTAACACCAACCCCAGGGTCCCCAGGCATACAGCTCACAGAGAGCACCATTCCCCCAAATGCTAAGGCCCATAATCAGTGGGCAAGAGGCTTATGTTCAGTCCCCTCCAATAGCCTCTGTCCCGGGTGAGTCTGTCACAATCCCCCTTCACATCTTCGTTTCCCACTGAATCTTTCCCGCGCCTCTGTTCCGCACTGTATCCCCCTGCACCTCTATTCCCCACTGTATCCCTCCCGCACCTCTGTTCCCCACTATATCCTCCCCACACCTCTGTTCCCCACCGTATGCCCCCGTCACCTCTGTTCCCCACTGTATCCCCACTGTATCTATCCCGCACCTCTGTTCCCCACTGTATCCTCCTCTGCATCTCTGTTCCCCAATGTATCCCTCCCTCACCTCTATTTCCCACTGTATCCCTCCCGCACCTCTGTTCCCCACTGTATCCCCCTCCGCACCTCTGTTCCCCACTGTATCCCCCTCCGCATCTCCTTTTCCCACTGTGTCCCTCCCGCACCGCTGTTCCCCACTATATCCCCCCGCACCTCTATTGCCCACTGTATACCCACTGCACCTCTGTTCCAAACTGTATCCCTCCGCACCTCTGTTCCCCACTGTATCCCCACTGTATCTATCCCGCACCTGTTAAACATTGTATCCTCCTCTGCATCTCTGTTCCCCAATGTATCCCTCCCGCACCTCTATTCCCCACTATATACCTCGCACACATCTGTTCCCCACTGTATCCCTCCCACACCTCTATTGCACACTGTATCTCTCCCGCACCTCTGTTCCCCTCTTTATCCCCTGCACCTCTATTTCCCACTATATGAACCCCGAACCTCGGTTCCCCACTGTATCCCCCCACACCTCGGTTCCCCACTGTATCCCACCCGCACCTCTGTTCCCCAATGTATCCTTCCCGCACATCTGTTCCCCACTGTATCCCCCTCCGCACCTCTGTTTCCCACTGTATCCCACTCCACATTGATGTTCCCCACTGTATCCCTCCCTCACCTCTGTTCCCCATTGTATCCCCCTCCGCACCTCTATGCCCCACTGTATCCCCCTCCCCATCTCCGTTTCCCACTGTATCGCTCCCGCGCCTCGGTTCCCCACTGTATCCCTCCCACACCTCTGTTCCCCACTATATCCCCCCCACACCTCTATTGCCCGCCGTATCCCCCCGTCACCTCTGTTCCCCACTGTATCCCCCCGCACCTCTGTTCCCCACTGTATCCCCACTGTATCTCTCCCGTACCTCTGTTCCCCTCTGTATCCCCCCCACACCTCTGTTCCCCACTGATTTCCTCCGCACCTCTGTTCCCCACTGAATTCCTCACGCACCTCTATTCCCCACTGCATCCCTCACACACCTCTGTTCCCCACTCTAACCCCCGCACCTCTGTCCCCACTGTATCCCCCCCGCACCTCTGTTCCCCACTGTATCCCCCCCCGCACCTCTGTTCCCCACTGTATCCCCCCCGCACCTCTGTTCCCCACTGTATCCCCCCCGCACCTCTGTTCCCCACTGTATCCCCCCCGCACCTCTGTTCCCCACTGTATCCCCCCCGCACCTCTGTTCCCCACTGTTTCCCTCCGCACCTCTGTTCCCCACTGTTTCCCTCCGCACCTCTATTCCCCACTGTATCCCTCCGCACCTCTATTCCCCACTGTATCCCTCACGCACCTCTGTTCCCCACTCCAACCCCCGCACCTCTGTTCCCCACTGTATCCCCCCCCGCACCTCTGTTCCCCACTCCAACCCCCGCACCTCTGTTCCCCACTGTATCCCCCTCCCGCACCTCTGTTCCCCACTGTATCCCCCTCCCGCACCTCTGTTCCCCACTCTATCCCCCTCCACACCTCTGTTCACCACTGTATCCCCCTCCGCATCTCCGTTTCCCACTGTATCCCTCCCGCACCACTGTTCCCCACTGTATCCTTCCCGCACATCTGTTCCCCACTGTATCCCCTCCGCACCTCTGTTCCCCACTGTATCCCCACTGTATCTATCCCGCACCCCTATTCCCCACTGTATCCTCCTCTGCATCTCTATTCCCCAATGTATCCCTCCCGTACCTCTATTCCAAACTGTATCTCTCCCATACCTCTGTTCCCCTCTGTATCCCCCCGCACCTCTGTTCCCCACTGTATCCCACCCGCACCTCTGTTCCCCACTGTATCCCACCCGCACCTCTGTTCCCCACTGTATCCCTCCCGCACCTCTATTCCCCACTGTATCCCTCGCGCACCTCTGTACCCCACTGCATCCCCCTCCACATCTCCGTTTCCCACTGTATCCCTCCCGCACCTCTGTACCCCTCCGCATCTCTGTTCCCCACTGTATCCCCCTCCGCTTCTCCATTTCCCACTGTATCCCACCCACATTTCTGTTCCCCACTGTATCCCTCCCGCACCTTTGTTCCCCACTGTATCCCCTTCTGCACCTCAGTTCCCCACTGTATCCCCCTCCGCATCTCCGTTTCCCACTAAATCTCTCCCGCGCCTCTGTTCCGCACTGTATCCCCACCGCACCTCTGTTCCCCACTATATCCCCACCACACCTCTATTGCCCACTGTATCCCCCGCACCTCTGTTCCCCACTGTATCCCCACTGTATCTACCCCGCACCTCTGTTCCCCATTGTATCCTCCTCTGCATCTCTGTTCCCCAATGTATCCCTCCCGCACCTCTATTCCCCACTGTATACCTCGCACACATCTGTTCCCCTCTTTATCCCCCCGCACCTCTATTCCCCACTGTATGAACCCCCGAACCTCTGTTCCCCACTGTATCCCCCCACACCTCTGTTCCACACTGTATTCCACCCGCACCTCTAAGCCCCACTGTATCCTTCCCGCACCTCTGTTCCCCACTGTATTCTTCCCGCACCTCTGTTCCCCACTGTATGACCCTCCGCACCTCTGTTCTCCCCTGTATCCCCCTCCGCCTCTCCGTTTCCCAATGTATCCCACCCCACATTTCTGTTCCCCAATGTATCCCCCTCCCGCACCTCTGTTCCCCACTGTATCCCCCTCTGCATCTCTGTTTCCCACTGTATCCCTCCCGCTCCTCGGTTCCCCACTGTATCCCTCCTGCACCTATGCTCCCCACTATATCCCCCCACACCTCTATTGCCCGCCGTATGCCCCCGTCGCCTCTGTTCCCCACTGTATCCCACTGTATCTATCCCACACCTCTGTTAAACATTGTATCCTCCTCTGCATCTCTGTTAAACATTGTATCCTCCTCTGCATCTCTGTTCCCAAATGTATCCCTCCCGCACCTCTATTCCCCACTGTATACCTCCCACACATCGGTTCCATTCTGTATCCCTCCCACACTTCTATTCCACCACTGTAACTCTCCCACACCTCTGTTCCCCTCTGTATCCCCCTGCACCTCTGTTCCCCACTGTAACACTCCCGCACCTCTGTTCCCCACTGTAACACTCCCGCACCTCTATTCCCCACTGTATCCCTCACGCACCTCTGTCCCCCACTCTACCCCCCACACTTCTGTTCCCCACTGTATCCCCCCCGCACCTCTGTTCCCCACTGTATCCCCCTTCCCACATCTGTTAATCACTGTATCCCCCTCCTCATCTCCGTTTCCCACTGTATCCCTCCTGCACCTCTGTTCCATGCTGTATCCCCCCTGCACCTTTGTTCCCCACTGTATCCCCCCGCACTTCTGTTCCTCACTGTATCCCTCCCGCACCTCTATTCCCCAATGTATCTCTCCTGCACCTCTGTTCCCCTCTGAATCACCCCTGCACCTTTGTTCCCCACTTTATCAACCCCACACCTCTGTTCCCCACTTTATCCCACCCGCACCTCTGTTCCCCACTGTATCCCTCCCGCACCTCTATTCCCCACTGTATCCCTCCCGCACCTCTGTTCCCCACTGTATCCACCTCTGCATCTCCGTTTCCCACTGTATCCCTCCCCACTGTATCCCTCCCGCAACTCTGTTTCCCACTGTATCCACCTCTGCACCTCTGTTCCCCACTGTATCCCCCCGCACCTCTGTTCCCCACTGTATCCTTCCTGCACATCTGTTCCCAACTATGTCCTCCCACAACTCTATTGCCCACTGTATCCCTCCTGCACCTTGTTCCCCACTATATCCCCCCACCTCTATTGCCCACTGTATCCCCCCTGCACCTCTGTTCCCCACTGTATCCCCCCCGCACCTTTGTTCCCCACTGTATCACTCCCACACCTCGATTCCCCACTGTATACCTCCCGCACCTTTGTTCCCTACTGTATCATGCCCAACACCTCTGTTCCCCACTGTATCACCCCCACGCACCTCTGTTCCCCACTGTATCCCCCCGCACCTCTGTTCCTCACTGTATCCCTCCCGCACCTCTATTCTCCACTGTTTACCTCCCACACCTCAGTTACACTGTACCCCCCCAGCACCTCTTTTCCCCACTGTATCCCTCCCGCACCTCTATTTTCCACTGTTTACCTCCCACACTTCTGTACCCCCCTAGCACCTCTGTTCCCCATTGTATCCCTCCTGCACCTCTTTTCCCCACTGTATCCCTCCCGCACCTCTATTTTCCACTGTTTACCTCCCTCACCTCTGTTCCCCACTGTATCCCCCCGCACCCCTGTTCCCCACTGTATTCCCCCCTTCACCTCTGTTCCCCGCTGTATCTCTCCCGCACCTCTGTTCCCCACTGTGTCCTCTGCATCTCTGTTCCCCAATGTATCCCTCCCGCACCTCTATTTCTCACTGTATACCTCGCACACATTTGTTAACCACTGTATCCCTCCCGCACCTCAATTCCCCACTGTATCCCTCCCACACCTCTGTTCCCCACTGTATCCTTCCCGTACCTCTATTCCCCACTGTATACCTGGCACACATCTGTTCCCCTCCGTATCCCCCCGCACCTCTGTTCCCCACTGTATCACTCCCGCACCTCTGTTCCAAACTGTATCCCACCCCACATCTCTGTTCCTCACTGTATATCCCTCCGCACCTCTGTTCCCCACTGCATCCCCCTCCACATCTCCGTTTCCCACTGTATCCCTCCCGCACCTCTGTTCCCCACTGTATCCCCCCCGAACCTCTATTCCCCACTGTATGCCTCCCGCACCTCTGTTCCCCACTATATCCCCCCACACCTCTATTGCCCACTGTATCCCCACCTGCACCTCTGTTCCCCACTGTATCCCCACCTGCACCTCTGTTCCCCACTGTATCCCCCCCCGCACCTCTGTTCTCCACTATATCCCCCCGCACCTCGATTCCCCACTGTATACCTCCCGCACCTCTGTTCCCCACTGTATTCACCTCTGCATCTCCATTTCCCACTGTATACCTCGCACACATCTGTTCCCCACTGTATCCCTACCACACCTCTATTCCCCAATGTATCCCTCCTGCACCTCTGTTCCCCACTGTATCCCACTGCACCTCTGTTCCCCACTGTATCCCACTGCACCTCTGTTCCCCACTGTATCCCTCCCGCACCTCTATTCCCCACTGTATCCCACTGCACCTCTGTTCCCCACTGTATCCCTCCCGCACCTCTATTCCCCACTGTATCCCCCCACACCTCTGTTCCCCACTGTATCCACCTCTGCATCTCCGTTTCCCACTGTATCCCACCCCACACCTCTGTTCCCCACTGTATCCCTCCCGCAACTGTTCCCCACTGTATCCCCCTCTGCACCTCTGTTCCCCAATGTATCACCCTCTGCACCTCTGTTCCCCACTGTATCACCCTCCGCATCTCCGTTTCGCACTGTATCCCCCCGCACCTCTGTTCCCCACTGTATCTTTTCTGCACATCTGTTCCCAACTATATCCTCCCACATCTCTAATGCCCACTGTATCCCTCCTGCACCTCTGTTCCCCAATGTATCCCCCCGCACCTCTGTTCCCCACTATATCCCTCCCGCACCTCTGTTCCCCAATGTATCCCTCCCACACCACTATTCCCCACTGTATACCTCGCACACATCTGTTGCCCACTGTATCCCTCCCGCACCTCTGTTCCCCACTGTATCCCTCCTGTACCTCTGTTCCCCACTGTATCCCTCCCACACCTCGATTCCCCACTGTATACCTCCCGCACCTCTGTTCCCCACTGTATCCCCACTGTATCTCTGTTCCCCAATGTATCCCTCCCGCACCTCTATTCCCCACTGTATCCCTCCTGCACCTCTGCTCCCCTCTGTATCACCCCCGCACCTCTGTTGCCCACTGTATTAACCCCACACCTCTGTTCCCCACTGTATCCCACCCGCAGCTCTGTTCCCCACTGTATTCCTCCGCACCTCTATTCCCCACTGTATCCCCCCGCACCTCTGTTCCCCACTGTATCCCCCTCCATACCACTGTTCCCCACTGTATCCACCTCTGCATCTCCGTATCCCACCCCAAACCTCTGTTCCCCACTGTATCCCTCCCGCACCTCTGTTCCCCACTGTAACCCCCTCCGCATCTCCGATTCCCACCGTATCCCTCCCGCACCTCTGTTCCCCACTGTATCCTTCCCACACATCTGTTCCCAAATATATACCCCCACACCTTTTATTGCCCACTGTATCCCTTCCTGCACCTCTGTTCCCCACTGTATCCTTCCCGCACATCTGTTCCCAAATATATACCCCCACACCTTTATTGCGCAATGTATCCCCCCTGCACCTCTGTTCCCCACTGTATTCCCCCCGCAGCTCTATTCCCCACTGTATCTCTCCCGCACCTCTGTTCTTCTCTGTATCCCACCGGCACCTCTATTCCCCACTGTATCCCTTGCGCACCTCTGTTCCCCACTGTACACCCCGCACCTCTGCTCTCCACTGTATCCCCCCGCATCTCTGTTCCACACTGTATCCCCCTCCGCACCTCTGTTCCCCACTGTATCCCCCTCTTCACCTCTGTTCCCCACTGTATTTCCCCGCACCTCTGTTCCCCGCTGTATCCCCCTCCGCACCCCTGGTCCTCACTGTATCCCCCTCCTCATCTCCGTTTCCCACTGTATCCCTCACACACCTCTGTTTTCCATTCTACCCCCTGCGCCTCTGTTTCTCACTGTATCCCCCTCCGCACCTCTGTTCCCCACTATATCCCCCTCCACTTCTCCGTTTCCCACTTTATCCCACCCCACATTTCTGTTCCCCACTGTATCCCTCTCGCACCTCAGTTCCCCACTGTATCCCCCTCTGCACCTCTGTTCCAAACTGTATCTCCCTCCATCTCCTTTTCCACCTGTATCCCTTCTGCACCTCTGTTCCCCACTTTATCCCACCCCACATTTCTGTTCCCCACTGTATCCCTTCCGCACCTCTGTTCCCCACTATATCCCTCCCGCACCTCTATTTCCCACTGTATACCTCCCGCACTTCTGTTCCCCACTGTATCCCCACTGTATCTCTGTTCCCCACTGTATCCCCCTCTGCACCTCTGTTCCAAACTGTATCTCCCTCCGCATCTCCGTTTCATACTGTATCCCTTCTGCACCTCTGTTCCCCACTTTATCCCACCCCACATTTCTGTTCCCCACTGTATCCCTTCCGCACCTCTGCTCCCCACTGTATTCCCCCACACCTCTGTTCCCCACTGTATTCCCCCACACCTCTATTCCCCACTGTATCCCCCCGCACCTCTGTTCCCCACTGTATCCCACCCGCACCTCTGTTCCCCACTGTATCCCACCCGCACCTCTATTCCCCACTGTATCCCCCCCGCACCTCTGTTCCCCACTGTATCCCCCTCCATACCTCTGTTCCCCACTGTATCCACCTCTGCATCTCCATTTTCCACTGTATCCCTCCCGCACCTCTGTTCCCCACTGTATCCCCCCGCACCTCTGTTCCCCACTGTATCCCCCCGCACCTCTGTTCCCCACTGTATCCTTCCCGCACATCTGTTCCCAAATATATACCCCCACACTTTTATTGCCCACTGTATCCCCCCTGCACCTCTGTTCCCCACTGTATTCCCCCCGCACCCCTATTCCCCACTGTATCTCTCCCGCACCTCTGTTCTTCTCTGTATGCCCCCGCACCTCTGTTCCCCACTGTATGCACTCCACACCTCTGTTCCCCACTGTATCCCCCCCGCACCTCTGTTCCCCACTGTATCCCACCGGCACCTCTATTCCCCACGGTATCCCTTGCGCACCTCTGTTCCCCACTGTATCCCCCCGCACCTCTGTTCCCCACTGTATCCCCCCGCATCTCTGTTCCCCACTGTATCCCCCTCCGCCCCTCTGTTCCCCACTGTATTCCCCTCCCCTTCTCCGTTTCCCACTTCATCCCACCCCACATTTCTGTTCCCCACTGTATCCCTCCCGCACCTCTGTTCCCCACTGTATCCCCCTCTGCACCTCTGTTCCCCACTGTAACCCCCTCCGCACCTCTGTTCTCCACTGTATCCCTCCCGCACCTCTGTTCTCCACTGTATCCCTCCCGCACCTCTGTTCTCCACTGTATCCCCCCGCACCTCTGTTCCCCACTGTATCCTTCCCGCACATCTGTTCCCAAATATATACCCCCACACCTTTATTGCCCACTGTATCCCCCCTGCACCTCTGTTCTCCACTGTATTCCCCACTGTATCTCTCCCGCACCTCTGTTCTTCTCTCTATCCCCCCCGCACCTCTGTTCCCCACTGTATCCCACCAGCACCTCTATTCCCCACTGTATCCCTTGCGCACCTCTGTTCCCCACTGTACCCCCCCGCACCTCTGTTGCCCACTGTATCCCCCCTCCCCTTCTCCGTTTCCCACTTCATCCCACCCCACATTTCTGTTCCCCACTGTATCCCTCCCGCACCTCCTGTTCCCCACTGTATCCCCCTCTGCACCTCTGTTCCCCACTGTATCCCCCTAAGCATCTCTGTTTCCCATTGTATCCCTCCCGCACCTCTGTTCTCCGCTGTATTCCCCCGCACCTCTGTTCTCCGCTGTATTCCCCCGCACCTCTGTTCCCCCGCTGTATCCCCCTCCGCACCCCTGGTCCTCAGTGTATCCCCCTCCTCATCTCCGTTTCCCACTGTATCCCTCACGCACCTCTGTTCCGCACTCTATCCCCCGCGCCTCTGTTCCCCACTGTATCCCCCTCCGCACCTCTGTTCCCCACTATATCCCCCTCCACTTCTCCGTTACCCACTTTATCCCACCCCACATTTCTGTTCCCCACTGTATCCCCCTCTGCACCTCTGTTCCCCACTGTATCTCCCTCCACATCTCCGTTTCCCACTGTATCTCTTCTGCACCTCTGTTCCCCACATTTATGTTCCCCACTGTATCCCTCCTGCACCTCTGTTCCCCACTGTATCTCCCTCCACATCTCCGTTTCCCACTGTATCCCTTCCGCACTGTATCCCTTCCGCACCTCTATTCCCCACTGTATCCCCCTGCACCTCTGTTCCCCACTGTGTCCCCCCCGCACCTCTGTTCCCCACTGTATCCCCACTGTATCCCTCCGGCACCTCTATTCCCCACTGTATCCCTCCGGCACCTCTATTCCCCACTGTATCCCTCCTGCACCTCTATTCCCCACTGTATCCCCCTCCGCATCTCCGTTTCCCACCGTATTCCCCCGTCACCTCTGTTCCCCAATGTATCCCCTCGCAACTCTGTTCCCCACTGTATCTGTCCCGCACCTCTGTTCCCCAATGTATCCCTCCCACACCTCTATTCCCCACTGTATACCTCACACACATCTGTTCCCCACTGTATCCCTCCCACACCTCTATTCCCCACTGTTTCTCTCCCGCACCTCTTTTCCCCACTGTATCCCCCCCGCACCTCTGTTCCCCACTGCATCCCACCCGCACCTCTGTTCTACACTGTATCCCTCCCGCACCTCTATTCCCCACTGTATCCCTCACGCACCTTTATTCCCCACTGTATCCCTCACGCACCTTTATTCCCCACTGTATCCCTCGCGCACCTCTGTTCCCCACTGTATCCCCCTCCGCACCTCTGGTCCCCACTGTATCCCCCTCCTCATCTCCATTTCCCACTGTATCCCTCATGCACCTCTCTTCCCCACTGTATCCCCCCCGCACCTCTGTTCCCCACTGTATCCCCCCCGCACCTCTGTTCCCCAATGTATCCCCCCCGCACCTCTGTTCCCCACTGTATCCCCCCCCCACACCTCTATTGCCCACTGTAACCACCCTGCACCTCTATTGCCCACTGTAACCACCCTGCACCTCTGTTCCCCACTGTAACCACCCTGCACCTCTGTTCCCCACTGTATCCCTCCCGCACCTCTATTCCCCACTGTATCCCTCACGCACCTCTATTTCCCACTGTATCCCTCGCGCACCTCTGTTCCCCACTATATCCCTCCCACACCTCTTTTCCCCGCTGTATCCCTCCTGCACCTCTATGCCCCACTGTTTACCTCCCACACCTCTGTTCCCCACTGTATCCCTCCTGCACCTCTATTCCCCACTGTATCCCCCTCCGCATCTCCGTTTCCCACCGTATTCCCCCGTCACCTCTGTTCCCCAATGTATCCCCTCGCAACTCTGTTCCCCACTGTATCTGTCCCGCACCTCTGTTCCCCAATGTATCCCTCCCACACCTCTATTCCCCACTGTATACCTCACACACATCTGTTCCCCACTGTATCCCTCCCACACCTCTATTCCCCACTGTTTCTCTCCCGCACCTCTTTTCCCCACTGTATCCCCCCCGCACCTCTGTTCCCCACTGCATCCCACCCGCACCTCTGTTCTACACTGTATCCCTCCCGCACCTCTATTCCCCACTGTATCCCTCACGCACCTTTATTCCCCACTGTATCCCTCACGCACCTTTATTCCCCACTGTATCCCTCGCGCACCTCTGTTCCCCACTGTATCCCCCTCCGCACCTCTGGTCCCCACTGTATCCCCCTCCTCATCTCCATTTCCCACTGTATCCCTCATGCACCTCTCTTCCCCACTGTATCCCCCCCGCACCTCTGTTCCCCACTGTATCCCCCCCGCACCTCTGTTCCCCAATGTATCCCCCCCGCACCTCTGTTCCCCACTGTATCCCCCCCCCACACCTCTATTGCCCACTGTAACCACCCTGCACCTCTATTGCCCACTGTAACCACCCTGCACCTCTGTTCCCCACTGTAACCACCCTGCACCTCTGTTCCCCACTGTATCCCTCCCGCACCTCTATTCCCCACTGTATCCCTCACGCACCTCTATTTCCCACTGTATCCCTCGCGCACCTCTGTTCCCCACTATATCCCTCCCACACCTCTTTTCCCCGCTGTATCCCTCCTGCACCTCTATGCCCCACTGTTTACCTCCCACACCTCTGTTCCCCACTGTACCCCTCTGCACCTCTGTTCCCCACTGTATCCCACCCCGCACCTCTGTTTCCCACTGTATCCCCCTCTGCACCTCTGTTCCCCACTGTATCCCCCCTGCACCTCTATTGCCCACTGTATCCCCCCTGCACCTCTATTGCCCACTGTATCCCCCCTGCACCTCTGTTCCCCACTGTATCCCTCCCGCACCTCTGTTCCCCACTGTATCCCCCCGCACCTCTGTTCCCCACTGTATCCCTCCCGCACTTCTGTTCCCCACTGTATCCCCCCTGCACCTCTATTGCCCACTGTATCCCCCATGCACCTCTGTTCCCCACTGTACCCCCACACCTCTGTTCCCCACTGTATCCCCCTCCACATCTCCGTTCCCCACTGTATCCCACCTGCACCTCTGTTCCCCACTGTATCCCACCCGCACCTCTGTTCCCCACTGTATCCCACCCGCACCTCTGTTCCCCACTGTATCCCTGGCACACCTCTGTTCCCCACTGTATCCCTTGCACACCTCTTTTCCCCACTGTATCCCTCCCAAACATCTTTTCCCTGCTGTATCCCTCCCACATCTCTGTTCCCCACTGTGACAGACTCACCCAGGACAGAGGCTTTTGAAGGGGACTGAATGTGAGCCTCCTGCCTACAGATTATGCGCCCTGGCATTTTGGGTACCCTTGAGGTGTTGTTACTTTGTCTTTGGGTCCTTGTCCCCCAGGACACACAGACTCTGGGGACCCTGTATTTGCCATATTAGCAATAGTGACTGAGTCATACTGTGAGGAGATGCTAATGCCATCAATTCCACTCACCTGTCTGATGTCTGCTATAATGTGTTTAATGTAAATGAGTCTAGTCTGGCTTACCACAGGTTCTAAGAGTATTCAACTCATTGTTGTTAGTATTGTTAATTGTAATTAGCTCCTGCTATTGTGTTTAATGTACTGTGTGAAGCTCGGTGACAACAAGTCTGACCTGTCTTGAAATCCTGATGGGCACAGAGTCACATCAGCTGCTTAAAGGGATTAGTTAGCTAGCTCATGTTAATTAGGTTACAGTTGTATTATTAGAGTAATATGAGCAGGAGGGGGGAACCTCCTCTACTACTGTATAAAAAGTTTTGTATTCTGCTTATAATAAAAAACAGTCCATGTTAGCATCTAAACAATTGTCGCCTTGTTTTGTGCTTGGGAGCAGTTGGAATATCTGATATTGTACAAAGAAAGGCTGCGCTGCTGTTAATGAGTGAGTGTGGTCATGAACCATTTATATGACCATAACATGTGCACCTATGTTTGATAAAAAACAATTAACGATATTTGAAAAAAGGATAATAATTGCTGGAACAAACATAAAACTTGATTGCTTTTACATGAAAGCCGACCGCTGGCTGAAAAGAATGATACCAAGATGATCCCCAGGAAGACGACAGGTTTGTTGAAACGGCGTAGGGAGGAGCGACGTGCTGACGTCACCACCATCCACCGCTGATCCCGGAAGCGACGGGCAGCATCTGTGAGCCGGCCGGCATAGTTTGTGTACACACGCGATTTTAAAGCTACTACACTGTAAGTGCATTTCTTGTGATTTTTTAACAAATAAATATCAGTATTACGCTATGGAGCGCTTTCTTTTATCCTTGGGATCTGAGTGCCAGTATATCATTCAGCGGACCCCTTGAGAGGTGACCCTTGGAGCCATATTTCTGACAGAGACCCAGTGGCTGGGGGATACAGCCACCTGCGCATACGATCTCCCTAACAAGAGATCAAAAGATCTGGTAAGGGGCAGATCGTTTTTTTTTGTGGAGGAATTTCCCTATCATCACACTCTTCAGGGTGACAACATTGCATGCTTCACATCATCAGAAGAGTGGTGTTTTTTTTTTTATTTTTCATTCTTTACTGGTGAAAGACATTTTCAGCAAAGGAACGTTTGTGTATGGACTTTGCTTAACATACTGGATGTTAGATTGTTCATATATATATAGAGCAATCGCATATGTTCCAAATTTGTGGTAATTAAGTTTTATGTTTGTTCCAGCAATTATTATCCTTTTTTCAAATATCGTTAATTGTTTTTTTATTAAACATAGGTGCACATGTTATGGTCATATAAATGGTTCATGACCACACTCACTCATTAACAGCAGCGCAGCCTTTCTTTGTACAGTATTTTGAAGTGGAGGTTGTCTCACATTTATGGTTGCAGCAGCAATAATTATTTTTTGTCTTTACAGACACATGTCTTCTGTTTTATTGAATACTTTATGGGATAGCGCAGTATATACCTTTTTGGTTTGGAATATCTGATATCTGTATCCAGACTGAGAGGAAGTGGTATATGACGGAAGCACTCAAGCGGAGTGTGGGACGTTCCGTGACACCCAGTGTACCCCCCCGCACCTCTGTTCCCCACTGTATCCCACCCCACACCTCTGTTCCCCACTGTAGCCCCCTCCGCACCACTGTTCCCCACAGTATCCTCCTCCGCATCTTCGTTTCCCACTGTATCCCTCCCGCACCTCTGTTCCCCACTGTATCCCCCCCCCGCACCTCTGTTCCCCACTGTATCCCTCCCGCACCTATGTTCCCCACTATATACCCCCCACACCTCTATTGCCCACTGTATCCCCCCCGCACCTCTGTTCTGCACTGTATCCCTCCCGCACCTCTATTTCCCACTGTATCCCTCCCACACCTCTGTTCCCCACTGTATCCCTCCCGCACCTCTATTCCCCATTGTATACCTCCCGCACCTCTGTTCCCCACTGTGACAGACCTAGCCGGGACAGAGGCTGTTGGAGAGGACTGGGTGCGAGCCTCTTGCCTTTTGATTATGGGCCCTGGATTTTCAATGGAACGGTGCTCTTTGTGGGGTGAATTGGAGGTCCGGTCTGAACTGTGCTGATCGGACTCAGTCATGTATATATGTGTGTATTTTATGTTGTTTGATTCTGTTGGGGACTCCTTGCTGTGGTCATCTGGGATCTGTGTCCCTGAAGAGGGAGGGGGGATTCCTCCAGCAGCCCCCTGCTGATAAGACTGATTCATACTGTTGGGACACATCCTGTGAGGAGATGCTGGTGTCATCAACTCCAACTACCTGTGTTTATGTTAATTGAATGAGCTGATGACATTGTCCTCTATACAATGTAGGAGACTGGACGACTCCTATTGGAGCTGCTGCTATTGTGAGAAATGTCCTGTGATAATTTACTCAGTCTGGGCAATAGGTCATGTCTCAGTCACCTAGGCTGTATAAAGGATTAGTTAATTGGCTCATGTTAATTAGGTTAATTAGGTTACGTTTGTATTGTTAGAGTAATATTTTCTCCTGTATATAAGACTGTATTCTGGTTCTGAATAAAGGGAGTTCATGTTAGCTACAAGCAAGTGTCACCTTGTTTTGTGCTCAGAGAGGTTGGAATATCTGATATCTGTATACAGACTGGGAGGAAGTGATATATGACGGAAGCACTCAAGCGGAGTGTGGGACGTTCCGTGACACCCACTGTATCCCTCCCGCACCTCTATTTCCCACTGTTTTCCTCCCGCACCTTTGTTCCCCACTGTATCCCTCCTGCACCTCTATTCACACTGTATCCGTCCCGAACCTCTATTCCCCACTGTTTACCTCCCACATCTCTGTTCCCCACTGTACCCCCCGCACCTCTGTTCCCCACTGTATCCCACACCTCTGTTCCCCACTGTATCCCCCTCCGCACCTCTGTTCCCCACTGTATCCCCCTCCACACCTCTGTTCCCCACTGTATCCCCCTGTGCATCTGTTTCCCACTGTATCCCTCCCACACCTCTGTTCCCCACTGTATCCCTCCTGCACCTCTGTTCCCCACTATGTATCCCCCCTGCACCTCTGTTCCCCACTGTATCCCTCCCGCACCTCTGTTCCCCACTGTATCCCTCCTGCACCTCTATTTCCCACTGTATACCTCCCGCACCTCTGTTCCCCACTGTATCCCTTCCGCACCTCTATTCCCCACTGTTTTCCTCCCGCACCTTTGTTCCCCACTGTATCCCTACTGCACCTCTATTCACATTGTATCCGTCCCGCACCTCTATTCCCCACTGTATACCTCCCGCCCCTCTGTTCCCCACTGTATCCCTCCCGCACTTTTGTTCCTCACTGTATCCCTCCCCCCTGCACCTCTGTTCCTCACTGTATCCCTCCCCCCTGCACCTCTGTTCCTCACTGTATCCCTCCCCCCTGCACCTCTGTTCCTCACTGTATCCCTCCCGCACCTCTGTTCCCCACTGTATCCCTCCCGCACCTCTGTTCTTCACTGTATCCACCCCCGCACCTCTTTTCCACACTGTATCCCCTCGCACCTCTTGTTCCCACTGTATTCTCCCAACTCTGTTCCCATATTGTATCCCCCCGCACCCACTGTATCACCCTACATCTCTGTTCCTCACTGTATCCCTCCCCCCGCACCTCTGTTCCCCACTGTATACCTTCCGCACCTCTGTTCCCCACTGTATCACCCCCCGCACCTCTGTTCTCCACTGTATCCCCCAGCACCTCTGTTCCCCACTGTATCCTTCCCGCACCTCTGTTCCCCACTGTATCCTTCCCGCACCTCTGTTCCCCACTGTATCCCTTCTGCACCTTTGTTTCCCACTGTATCCACCCCTGCACCTCTTTTCCCCACTGTATCCCCCCGCACCTTTATTCCCCACTGTATCCCCCCACTCCTCTGTTGCCCACTGTCTCCCTCCCACACCTCTGATCTCCATTGTATTTCCCTTCGCACCTCTTTTCCCCACTGTATCCCCCCCCACACCTCTGTTCCCCACTGTATCCACCCCCGCACCTCTTTTCCCCACTGTATCCCCCGCACCTCTTTTCCCCACTGTATCCCCCGCACCTCTATTCCCCACTGTATCCCCCCGCACCTCTATTCCCCACTGTATCCCCCCACTCCTCTGTTGCCCACTGTCTCCCTCCCACACCTCTGATCTCCATTGTATTACCCTTCGCACCTCTGTTCCCCATTGTATCCCCCCCCGCACCTCTTTTCCCCACTGTATCCCCCCCCCCGCACCTCTGTTCCCCACTGTATCCCCTCTGCACCTCTGTTCCCCACTGTAACCCCTAACCCCCACACACACACCTCAATTCCTCTCTGTACCTCCCCCCCGCACATCTGTTCCCCTGTGTACACAATGCAATGCAGACAGTAGATTCAAAGTTTTTTTTCAGCTGACTGGGTGCAGTACTGAGCGTGCTACCTGTTTTCCACTACCTGAGCAAGCTGCAGTGGTGGCCTCACCTCGAGGAGAGCGGTGCTGCTGCCTGTCCTCCACAACAGATCCTTGACACTCCAGGAGGGGGAGGGAGGGGAAATTGCGGCAAGCCCAGGCAGACTTACATGCAGGTTCCATGTTAATGCAGCACTTCCGGCCCACAAAATGAGGGTGGAGAGGGTGTATTGTTTCTGCACAGAGCGCAGGGGTGTCTTCACAGGCGCATTTTACTTCCCCCCTTGCTTAGCCCCATAAGACGCCTATGCTGCCTTATGGATGGTGATGCCGGCCCGCCCTGCAGATATTTAAAAATCAGAATCCCCAGAAAGTGGCTGGGGATCCGGATTTTGCTGCCCCCCACCATGGCGCCCTAGGCAGCCGCCTGGCACGCCTATTGCTAGCCCTGCCTAAAGGGATGGGGTGGAGTTGGATCTCACAATTAGAAATGGCAGCAAGACAGAGAAATGTCATTATAATGGGGGGACTTCAAGTATCCAGACATTGACTGGGTGGAAGGGACAGCCCATTTATTAAAGGCCCGCCATTTCTTAAATGTTCTACAGGACAGCTTCATGTCCCAATTGATGGATTCCCTGATTAGAAGTAACATTGCTAGATCTTTTAATTACAAGTGATACAGATCTGATTGCAGATGTGGAAATATGGGCAACTTGGGAACTAGCGACCACAGGATTATTATATTCCGCATAAGTCATAGGAAAGGGAGGCATGAGGGGAGTATAAGAACACTAAATTTCAAAAGATCCAACTTTTCTAAACTGCGCTCAATGCTGCAGGATATTAACCACTTACGGACGCACGCCGATATACATCCTAAATTTGAAGAGGAATATCATTGTTATGGCAGCAGCTAGCTGCCATAAATCCCGGTATCCTCTTCTTCGACCAGTGATCCACTTTCCGATAAGAGTGGTCTCTGCGGCGGATTCACCGCAAGATCACTTTTATTGGTGATGGGAGAGGGGCCCCCCTCCCGCCGCGCTCCGGTGCCCTCCGCCGCTTACCGGATCCATCGGCAGCCGCAGAGGTGATCGGATGTTTCCCCTTGTAGGTATGGAGACGAGTGAGGGGAAAATGGCTCCCACCCATTTCCATAGCATTGCAGGGCAGAAGCGACGTCAAAATGTCACTTCCGGTCTTTTTGACCCCAGATCTCATATTTAAGAGGTCCTTTCATGCTTTTTTTCTATTGCAAGGGATGTTTACATTCCTTGTAATAGGGATAAAAGTGACACATTTTTTTTAAAAGAAAGAACAGTGTAAAAAAAAAAAAAAAAAAAAAAAAAAAAAGGTAAAATAAATAAGAAAAAAAATGTAAAAATGTAAAAGCGCCCCGTCCCACCGAGCTCGCGTGCAGAAGCGAACGCATATGTGAGCAGCACTCCCATATAAAACCGGTGTTCAAACCACACATGTGAGGTATCGCCGTGATCAGTAGAGCGAGAGCAATAATTATAGCACTAAACCTCCTCTGTCACTCAAAACATGCAACCTGTAGAATTTTTTAAACGTCGCCTATGGAGATTTTTAAGGGTAAAAGTTTGTCGCCATTCCACGAGCGGGCGCAATTTTGAAGTGTGACATGTTGGGTATCAATTTACTTGGCGTAACATTATCATTCACAATATAAAAAAAAATTGGCTGACTTTACTGTTGTCTTATTTTTTAATTCAAAAAAGTGTTTTTTTTTTTTTTAAAGTGCGCTTGTAAGACCGCTGCGCAAATACGGTGTGACAGAAAGTATTGCAACAACCACCATTTTATTCTCTAGGGTGTTAGAAAAAAATGTATAATGTTTGGGGGTTCTAAGTAATTTTCTAGCAAAAAAAACTGTTTTTAACTTGTAAACAACAAATCTCAAAAAGAGGCTCAGTCCTTAAGCAGTTAAGTGGGGCCAAACCCTTGAAACATTGAACACAGAGGAAAATGGGAATGCTTTAGGTATACATTAAATAAATGTATCACGAGTGCATTCCAAGGGGTAATACATATAGAAAAACAAAGGTTAAGCCTGGGTGGCTGAGCCAAAAAGTAAAATGTCATATGAAGGACAAAAAATGGCCTTTAAAAAAAGTACAAAGCAGAGGGGTCAGTGTCATCATTCAAACAATACAAGGAATGCAATGTGAGGTGTAAGAACACAATCAGGGTGCCTAAAAAAGACTGAGAGAAAAAATAATCCCAAGAAGTTTTTAATTTTGGTAAGTGTAAGGTAATGCACTTGAGGGGTAAAAATATAAACGCAAGTTACTCTTTAGGGGGAGAATCCCTAGGGCAGTGATGTGAACCTTGGCACCCCAGATGTTTTGGAACTACATTTCCCATGATGCTCATGCACTTTGCAATGTAGTTCATCATTGGAAATGTAGGACTGAGACTGAGCAATAGCATGCAGTGTCAAGCTGCGGTTACCAAAGCCAGCAGAATATTAGCATGCATTAAATAGGGAATTTACTCCAGAGATAAGACAATTATTCTGCCACTTAATAAAACTCTGGTTCAGCCACATTTGGAGTAGTCCATCCAGTTCCGGTCACCAATGCTCTGAAAGGATGTACTGGAGCTGGACAGAGTCCAGAGTAGGGATGAGCTTCGAGTTCGAGTCGAACTCATGTTCGAGTCGAACTCATGTTCGACTCGAACATTGGCTGTTCGCAAGTTCGACGAACAGCGAACAACTTGGGGTGTTCGCGGCAAATTCGAATGCCGCGGAACACCCTTTAAAAGTCTATGGCAGAAATCAAAAGTGCTAATTTTAAAGGCTAATATGCAAGTTATTGTCATAAAAAGTGTTTGGGGACCTGGGTCCTGCCCCAGGGGACATGGATCAATGCAAAAAAAAGTTTTAAAAACGGCCGTTTTTTCAGGAGCAGTGATTTTAATAATGCTTAAAGTCAAACAATAAAAGTGTAATATCCCTTTAAATTTCGTACCTGGTGGGTGTCTATAGTATGCCTGTAAAGGGGCGCATGTTTCCTGTGTTTAGAACAGTCTGGCAGCAAAATGACATTTTGAAGGAAAAAACCCATTTAAAACTACCCGTGGCTATTGCATTGCCGACAATACACATAGAAGTTCATTGATAAAAACGGCATGGGAATTCCCCAAAGGGGAACCCCGAACCAAAATTAAAAAAAAAAAAGACGTGCGAGTCCCCCTAAATTCCATACCAGGCCCTCCAGGTCTGGTATGGATTTTAAGGGGAACCCCGCGCCAAAAAAAAACAAAAAATAATGCTGTGGGGTCCCCCCAAAAATCCATACCAGACCCTTATCCGAGCACGCAACCTGGCAGGCCGCAGGAAAAGAGGGGGGGGACGAGAGTGCATCCCCCCCTCCTGAACCGTACCAGGCCACATGCCCTCAACATTGGGAGGGTGCTTTGGGGTAGCCCCCCAAAACACCTTGTCCCCGTGTTGATGAGGACAAGGGCCTCATCCCCACAACCCTGGCCGGTGGTTGTGGGGGTCCGTGGGCGGGGGGCTTATCGGAATCTGGAAGCCCCCTTTAACAAGGGGACCCCCAGATCCCGGCCCCCCCCCCTGTGTGAAATGGTAAGGGGGTACTTACCCCTACCATTTCACTAAAAAACTGTCAAAAATGTTAAAAATGACAAAAGACAGTTTTTGACAATTCCTTTATTTAAATGCTTCTTATTTCTTCTATCTTCCTCCATCTTCTGGTTCTTCTGGTTCTTCCTCCGGCGTTCTAGTCCAGCATCTCCTCCGCGGCGTCTTCTATCTTCTTCTCCTTGGGCCGCTCCGCACCCATGGCATGGGAGGAGGCTCCCCTTCTTCTCTTCTTCTTTTCTTCTTTTCTTCTCTTCTTCTCTTCTTCTCTTCTTCATTTTCTTCTCCGGGCCGCTCCGCACCCATGCTGGCATGGAGGGAGGCTCCCGCTGTGTGATGGCGCTCCTCGTCTGACAGTTCTTAAATAATGGGGGACGGGGCCACCCGGTGACCCCGCCCCCTCTGACGCACGGGACATGACGGGACTTCCCTGTGGCATTCCCCGTGATGTCACAGGGAAGTCCCGTCAAGTCACCGTGCGTCAGAGGGGGCAGGGTCACTGGGTGGCCCCGCCCCCCGTTATTTAAGAACTGTCAGACGAGGAGCGCCGTCACACAGCGGGAGCCTCCCTCCATGCCAGTATGGGTGCGGAGCGGCCCGGAGAAGAAAATGAAGAAGAGAAGAAGAGAAGAAAAGAAGAAGAGCGGGAGCCTCCCCCCATGCCATGGGTGCGGAGCGGCCCGAGGAGAAGAAGATAGAAGACGCCGCGGAGGAGATGCTGGACGAGAACGCCGGAGGAAGAACCAGAAGAGCCAGAAGAACCAGAAGATGAAGGAAGATAGAAGAAAGAAGAAGCATTTAAATAAAGGAATTGTCAAAAATTGTCTCTTGTCATTTTTAACATTTTTGACAGTTTTTTTAGTGAAATGGTAGGGGTAAGTATCCCCTTACCATTTCACACAGGGGGGGGCGGGATCTGGGGGTCCCCTTGTTAAAGGGGGCTTCCAGATTCCGATAAGCCCCCCACCCGCAGACCCCCACAACCACCGGCCAGGGTTGTGGGGATGAGGCCCTTGTCCTCATCAACATGGGGACAAGGTGTTTTGGGGGGCTACCCCAAAGCACCCTCCCAATGTTGAGGGCATGTGGCCTGGTACGGTTCAGGAGGGGGGGCGCACTCTCGTCCCCCCCCTCTTTTCCTGCGGCCTGCCAGGTTGCGTGCTCGGATAAGGGTCTGGTATGGGACCCCACGCCGTTTTTTTTTTTTTTTTTTTGGCGCGGGGTTCCCCTTAAAATCCATACCAGACCTGAAGGATCTGGTATGGAATTTAGGGGGAACCCCACGTCATTTTTTTTTTAATTTTGGTTCGGGGTTCCCCTTTGGGGAATTCCCATGCCGTTTTTATCAATGAACTTCTATGTGTATTGTCGGCAATGCAATAGCCGCGGGTAGTTTTAAATGGGTTTTTTCCTTCAAAATGTCATTTTGCTGTCAGACTGTTCTAAACACAGGAAACATGCGCCCCTTTACAGGCATACTATAGACACCCGCCAGGTACGAAATTTAAAGGGATATTACACTTTTATTGTTTGACTTTAAGCATTATTAAAATCACTGCTCCTGAAAAAACGGCCGTTTTTAAAACTTTTTTTTGCATTGATCCATGTCCCCTGGGGCAGGACCCAGGTCCCCAAACACTTTTTATGACAATAACTTGCATATTAGCCTTTAAAATTAGCACTTTTGATTATTCATGTTCGTGTCCCATAGACTTTAACGGTGTTCGCGTGTTCGAACAAACTTTTTTCCTGTTCGCATGTTCTGGTGCGAACCGAACAGGGGGGTGTTCGGCTCATCCCTAGTCCAGAGAAGGGCAACTAAATTAATATGGGGACTGGATGACCTCAATTATAAGGAATGACTACAAGCGCTAAAATTATTCTCCCTAGAGAAGAGACGCTTGAGAGAAGATATGATTGCGATTTACTTTTTTTAATGCATGAAAGTTTGTTTGTTTTTTCCAAAAAAAAGCATTTGAAAAATTACTGCGCAAATACCATGTGAGATAAAAAGTAGCAAAGACCACCACTTTACTCCCTATGATCTCTGCTAAATAAAACATATATAATGTTTGGGGGCTCTGAGTAATTTTCTAGCAATAAAATTATGATTTTTACATGTAGGAGCGAAGTGTCAGAATTGGCCTGGGTAGCAAGTGGCACTATTTTTAAAGGAATTTTTCATTTTTATTTTTGCACTTTAAGCCTCATTAAAATCAATGCTCCTGAAAAAAAACATTGTTTAAAAAAAATAAAAAATTGATACATGTCTTCCAGTGCAGTACCCAGACCCCCATGCCCCTTTTATGGCCAATTACTTTATATAAGCCTTCAGAATGGGCACTTTTGATTTAGTCAACAACAATCAGGCAAAATTAGGTTTTGTATGCATAGCACACTAGGTAACTGGGGGTGTGCACAGAGAAGGTAGTAGAAACTCAGATGGGGAATATCAGAAAAGGAAAAAAAAAACAAAAGTTCTCCACCTCCGGGTGATGAGTTTTAAACAAATAGAATGTCTGTGGAAGTCTGCCTTAATGGAACAATGACATCAGGACTAGTGCTCTAAAGAGCCTGAAGCTTTGGTCTACCAGGGCAGTCTGTGTTTAGAAGAGGTACTGTTGTGCAATGTTTAGAGGAGGTATTTTTGAGGCGTTGGATGGCGGTGAGGGTGTTAAGCCCCAATTATGGAGCTGTTAGATGCCATCCTTTGGGGAGGTGATGGCCACCTGCTGGTTTTGATGGATAACCAGGAGCTTTGTGGGGAAACCCCAGTGATAGATGACGTTGTGATCCCTTAAAACAGTGGTGATAGGAGAAAATGATTTTCTTCTCTGGGACATAGCCACAGAGATATCTTGAAAAAGGGGCACTCCTGTGTAAAGTGCTAGGAGTGGGCGGTTGGATCTAGCTGCCCTAAGTAGGCGCTCTTTAACGGCTTCAGTCCTGGAAGATTTTACCCCCTTCCTGACCAGAGCACTTTTTACAATTTGGCACTGCATCGTTTTTAACTGACAATTGCGCGGTCGTACAATGCTGTATCCTAATGAAATTTGTGTCCTTTTTTTCCCACAAATAGAGCTTTCTTTTGGTGGTATTTGATCACCTCTGCGGTTTTAATTTTTTGCGCTATAAACAAAAAAAGAGCAACAATTTTGAAAAAAAAAAACATTATTTTTTACTTTTTGCTATAATAAATATCCCCAAAAGTTTTTAAAAAAACAAATTTCTTCATCAGTTTAGGCCATTGTATATTCTTCTACATATTTTTGATAAAAAAAGAAAAAAAAATGCAATAAGCATATATTGATTGGTTTGCGCAAAAGTTTTATAGCGTCTGATTTTTATTTTTTTTTTTTACTAGTAATGGCGGTGATCTGCGACATTGTGATGGACAGATCGGAGACTTTTGACACTTTTTTGGGACCATTGCATTGGCATTTATACAGCGATCAGTGCTATAAAAATGCACTAATCACTGTGTAAATGTCACTGGCAGGAAAGAGGTTAACACTAGGGGGCAATCAAGGGGTTAAATGTGTGTTCCCTCAGCATGTTCTAACTGTGTGGGGATGTGAGTGACTAGGAGAGAAGCCATATGTTTTTTTCTACTTTGTAGGAAGAAACCATATCGCTCCTCTCCTCTGACAGCACAGGGATTTGTGTGTTTACACACACAAATCCCCGTGCTGGCACTCATGCACACGATCGCGCGTGGCCGGCGGCGATCATGCCCACTGGCCACGCGTATCGGGTCCTCCACGCATGCCCTCTGGTGTCCGAAAATGGGTAGGATGTACCTGTACAGGATTTCACCCAGGAGAGCCATTGTGCTGCAGTATATCAGCGTGACACAGTCGGCAAGTGGTTAATGTGATAGAAATGGATCCTTGGAAACAGATGATTCTAGTGTATCACCACAGGTTGACACTGTGTCTACATATGTAACTGTGCCATCATCCTAACTTGTATTAGGAGTAAATAGGTCTGAAAAAATTTGGACTTTATAGGAACACCCATAAGAAAAATTGTAAAAAAATATATATATTTTAATTGAATGATGTTAAAAACGGCATGTACGTACATAAAGTTTAAAAAACATACTAATGATTGACCCAAAAAGCACTCCATATCACCTATGTTATCAATATTAGCCAAGTATACTGTATATATAGAAACAATAATTCAAGGATAGATATTGAATATTCTCGAATTTGTTGCGATTATGTGGTTGAGGCATATTGGAGGGTCGTTCATAGAATTTGCTCTAAATAAAGCGCGTGTTTTAGCGCTTCTTCAGGAGCTTGAGAATCTAGTATGTATAGAGATAAACAATGAATTTGACATCCATAAAAACAAAACAAAATCAAGATCATTTAAACATATATAACCAGTAAATTGCATATTAATTGTCAAATTTAATTTGCAGCAAGTGATTCACCCGCATGGCAACCACCGTGCAAAGAAGCAAACCCTGACAGTGGGGGCATATAACATTATATTCATGTTTAAAGTGCTATACCATCATACATTTAAAAGTTAATTACAGAGCTGCAATGATAGTGATAGCAAGGCATACAGGTGGATATCATAGTATCAAAGTATTTCGTCCCATGATTAACCCGATGTCTCAGTATTGAGAGGGTTCAATGTATATAGCTATAGAGAGGGCAAAATATAATCCAGTATGTAACGTGTATCTTAGACCAGTATCACCATATTAATATACTTAGAGGAATAGTTATCACATATATTCTCATACAACAACTTACCATTAACTCTGCATGCAAAGCAGTCACAGCAGTATCTAATTGGTGCACTTAGACTTAGAAGCAGTAGTAATCAAACCACCGAGATGACTAGGTTCATATAATGAGGCAGTTCAGGTAGAAAGCACCCACTGAACATATAAAGGAGAAAAATGTTCAGGTAGGCAAAAAAGGTTTTGCTAGTTTTCAATGGTTTTCAGGTTGAAAAGAGATAAGTAAAACCGCTGGTAACAAGACATTAGCCCTGGGTCCCAGTTAAAGCCAAAATGAAGATCAATTGAAGCTTACCTGCTGTAGAATACACTAGCAGATAGTGTCACTGTCTATAACCTCAAGAGCACTGTGTGGGTAGATCTATCTTGGACACTCTTGCATCTCTCTGTATATACATCCCGACCGGACGTGCGCCATCCCGAAACCGGAAATGATGTAGTCCAAGGGCTGCCGCGCATCCGCCGGAGCCGCCACTGACGTGAGGACACCAGCTAATGCAGTGGGAGCAGGGGAGGACCAGAGTAGGAGGCGGACCCGCCCATATGATCCCCTGATCGCCGCAAACTTGAGCACAAGGGTATAGTGACCAGAGGATGCAGTGCTGGGTGGCAACACATAGGCAGGGGGTAGAGCCTCTAATGCACAAGGAAACCATGCAGCGGGTCATCCCACAAATGAGAGAAAATAAATAGGCATGCATAAACTAAAAAAATTAGTTTAATGATAATCATAACAGATGATAAAGAATGTATAGAATATAACCTATTGTCTAGTGTAAAGGCAGCTCTTATTACAAAGCTAAATATAGGTGTACTATACTTTTATCCATAGACTAAAAAAGACAGACCCCACGAACAAAAATAAGCATATGGAGATGTTTCTCAGTGGTATAAGAAAATACCACCTACAGTGCCTTGCAAAAGTATTCACCCTCCTTGGCATTTTTCGTATTAAGTTGCCTCACAACCTGGAATTAGCATGGATTGTTTGAGGATTTGTATCATTTAATTTACAGAACATGCCCACAACTTTGAAGATATTTTTTTTTATTGTGAAGCAAACAACAAATAGGACAGAATTACAGAAAAAGTCAATTTGCATATCTATTCACCCCCCTAAAGTCAATGCTTTGTAAAGCCACCTTTTGCGGCTATCACAGCTCCAAGTCACTTTGGATAAATCTCTGAGATGAGCTTGCCACATCTTACCACTGGGATTTTTGCCCATTCCTCCTTGCTGCTCCTTCCTCCTCCTCCTTGTTGCCCGCTGCTCCAGCTGCTTCAAGTTGGATGGTTTGTGCTTGTGAACAGCAATCTTTCTTTCTTTTAATTCTGTTTTTATTGAAAATGTTCAAATTTACATAACAACAAAAAAAACATTATCCACATCCTATAGGTAATAATAAAGAACATAAGATATTATAATAATGTGTAAAACATAAGGCATATAAACATATACCATCACACTGCAGGAGTCCCTACTAAAAAGGGGAAGAGAGGGGGGCAAAGAAGAGAAGAGGGGGGAAAAAGAAAAAAAAAACAAAACATGGTGATACTCCAGACCAGTGATGGTAAACCCCGGCACCCAGACGCCCCGGTCCCACACCTCCCACGATGCCCCCACACTCTGCAGTGTAGATGAGCATCAAGGGAAGTGCAGCCCCAAAACATCCGGGGCGCCAAGGTCCGCCACCACTGCCCCAGACCACCCACCTCCTTGAACCATAATAAGAATATCCTTGCCTTATATTCTTTTATCTAATTAGATTAAATTAAATATTTAATTTCCCACTCCCTATCTTCAACTCCCACAGTGGTGTTAGGTATATCACACAAAACAAACATACAACACAAAAAATATTAAATAAAAAACAATAATACTCAAAAAAAACTACCAGAAATAGCTACCAAAACCAAGATCGCCTCACTCAGCCCGACTCTGCACCATTTTCACATTCTACCTCCCATCCATATTCCGTAGTTCAAGGGATTCCCTTAGCCCCTTCCACGGGAGCCAAATTTGGCTGTCCAACTCCTGTGACAGAAGAATCTCCATCCTTTCAATATGATCCATCTCTGAAACCCACTTAATCAACGATGGAGCATATGCCGACCGCCAGTGGCGCGGTATAATCACTCTTGCAGCTGTTAAGAAGTGTCTCAAAAGGCCTTTTTTAATGCTTTTATATGAGCCAGGTAGGATGGATAGCAAAGTAATTTGTGGCGTGTTGGGAATAGTTACCCCCGTTGCGCGAGTATGAAGCTGGAGTATCATATCCCAAAAATTATGCACTGAAGGACATTCCCACCAAATATGCAATAACGAACCTTTGGCAGACTGACAATGCCAACACAGGTCTGAGACACTTGGATATATCCGGTGAAGCAGCATCTATACCACTGAGAGATAAGGTTAAAGTTCGTCTCGTGCGCCTTGGTTGCTAACGACATACTATGTGTAAGGATAAACGCTTTTTCCTATTCCTCTGGTTTAAATTGGACAATCAAGTCCATATTCCATTTATTTGTAAACTCCGGGAGACATGAATGGAGTCTAAGAATAAGAACCCTATACACTGCAGATAAAATGTGTTCTGGTACAGTTTCTTGTAAAAAAAGAGACTCAAAGGCATCTGGCTCTCTATTAAACAGATCTATGGAATGGAAGGAAGAAAGAAAAGACTTTAATTGCCAATATTCTAGCCAGTGTTTGATTGCTGCTGTATAGGGATCAAATTTGATAACAATGGCAGACCTCCCTGACAAAGAATTTGAGATATTCGATGATTAGACTCCTTACTCCATACCAAAAAATGTCTCCTTGCCATTGCAGGAGGGAACCCTGGGTTACCAAAAAGGGGTGTCATTAATCAAACTTTAGGAGAAAGTCCTAATTGGGCTTGCACTTTATCCCAGGTACGTAATAAATGTGCTGTAAGTAAAGACAAAGAGGAAAGTGGCCCCCGGGCCGAGATATCTAGCCAGGGAAGCGCCTGGAGATCAAAAGGGGCCATTGACTGTTCTATGTGTACCCATTGCAGTGTTTCTCAACTCCAGTCCTCAAGGCGCACCAACAGGTCATGTTTTCAGGATTTCCCTCAGATGAAACAGCTGTGGTATCTACTAAGGCAATGAAACTGATCAAATCACCTGTGCAAAATAGTGGAAAACATGACCTGTTGGTGCGCCTTGAGGACTGGAGTTGAGAAACACTGACCCATTGTTTAAGATGAGAATGATGGAACCAGTTTACTAGTCTAGTTAACACCGCTGAAACTTGATAATAATATAGGTCGGATGCCCCTACACCCCCCTTTGCTTTAGGGAGAGATAAAATTCTCCTTTGCAGTCTAGCTCTATTGGAACCCCAGATAAACCTTGTAACAGCAGATTGTAGAGTAGTGAAAAAGAAACGGGGGGCCACTATAGGTATAGTTTGAAAAAGATAGAGAGCGCGGTACTATGTCCATTTTTAGAATATTAATCCTCCCAAACCATGAATAATGGGCTCGATTGTACTTTTTAAGATCTTGTATTGTACGCTGCATAAGAGGGTAATAATTTAATATATATAGCTTAGTAAGATCTTTTGGAATTTTTATGCCCAAATATTTAAGTGTCAAAGTATAGATCTTAAATGGGAACTTATTCCCAAGAGCCTAAACTTGATGTGCTGCCACCAGAGATACATTGAAAGTGTCTGATTTGGACAAATTTACTTTAAAATTGCTCAGGGCTCCAAGACACTGAAATTCATACAGAATAGATGGCATAGAGATATGTGGGTTGGTGACATAGAGTAACAGATCATCAGCAAATACTGCCAACTTCACCTCCTGCTCGTCTAATAGTATGCCTGTAATACAAGAATTTTGTCTAAGTGCAAATACCAGATGTTCCATTACTAGAACGAACTGGAGGGGAGACAGCAGACTTCCCTGACGCGTACCATTTTGAATAGGAAAGTTAGGAGATAGCGATTGATCTGTATTCTTGCTCTTGGCTTAGTATAAAGTGCCATAATTTTCCTTAACAAGACTGGTCCTAGTCCTATTTGAATGAGAGTTTGTTCCAGAAACGGCCACCCGACATGGTCAAATGCCTTCTCTGCATTAACAGGGAGAAGGCAAGCTGGTATTTTCGCTGACTGAGTATGATCCATGAATAAAAGGGATTTAAGCATATTATCACGTGTTTCTCTCCCCTGCACAAACCCAACTTGATCTATATGTACCAGATTTGGAATATGGGATTGAAGACATGAGGCAATCAATTTAGCATAGATCTTGAAATCTACCCCGATTAAAGATATAGGACGATGGCTAGTGCACAAATTTAAATCCTTATCAGGTTTAGGAAGTAATGTGATGTGCGCCTCTAGTGTCTGGGGTGCAAACCCATTAATAGCAGATATGCTATTAAACACCCGAAGCATGAACATTGTAATAGAGTCCTTATAGATCTTATAGAATTTCAATGTAAAACCATCGGGAGCAGGACTTTTACCCGATGGTGTATTAGTAATCATTTCCAATAATTCCTCAAGTGAAAAAGGGGAGTCCAGAGAATTCACACTATCTTCGTCTAATATTGGGGTAGCAGTTTCAGCAAATATTCCTGTATAGGACAGCTAAGAGAATCTAAGTCAGAGGATTATGGGGGAGTAAGATTGTACAAAGTTGTGAAATAATCACAGAAGGTCTTTTGAAGAGAGAGTGGATCTGAGGTAATTTCCCCAGATGGTAACGCAATACTAGGTAAAAAAGTTGCTAAGGTGCGGGGATGCAATGACCTTGTAAGAGGTCTCCCAGACTTGTCTCCATACCGGTACTTTCCCAGGGCATATCTATAATGACTTTTACAATGAGAAACCTCTAGAGACTGTAATAAAGATGACCGTACCAAAGATATATCGGGCAATAGCTCCGGGGTTGGAGTCTTTTTATCTGAAATCTCTAAAGCCTGAAGCCTTGACAAAACATCCTGTATAGTCGCTGATCTTTCTTTCTTTAAGTGGGCTCCATGTTGAATAAACAGTCCTTTTAATGCCCCTACAAGGCTTCCCATTGTGTAGGTAATGGGGTCTCGTCATGCTCATGGTCAGCGATAAAATTCTTAATCGCTACCAAAATTGCCTGATGACATAGTGGATCTAACATAAGGGTTTCATTTAAACGCCATGACCAATCGAGACGTGGGGTCTGGGGAGTATGGATCAGCAAGCAGGTCAGTCTATTGTACAGGACATAGATCAGCATACAGGAGTATGCTGAGGCGTTTGTACAGTGTTTGGAGCAAGGATACCGTACTGATATTCAGGCGGTTAAAACTGAACTACAAGCAACCCAGGTTAAAACATCAGAGTTAGAGAGCTCTGTTACAGTCCTTGCTGATACTGTCCATGTACATGACCAACGATTTAGATATGCATGATTCTCAATTACAATCATTGTATTCGCTTATAGAGGATCAAGATAATCGCAACAGGCAAAATAATATCCGGATTCAAGGGTTGCCGGAGGCAATGGGAGCTGAGGATCACTTAGTAACGGTTAAAAGAATTTTTATATCTATATTGGGGAAAACAGAGCCGGTCAGTCTGGAATTTGATAGGGTTCACAGGGCTTTGGGGCCACGAAACCCCAACCCAGCTAAACCAAGAGATGTTATATGCCGAGTACATTATTTCCGTGTAAAAGAGGACATTATGAGGAAAGCTCGAGTGAAAGGCCTAATAAGTTATAAAGGGACTACGATCCAATTGTTGTCAGATCTGCGCCGTTTCACCCTAGAAAAGAGGAAGGCACTAAAACCTCTCCTGGCATTGTTACAAGACCGTAATATTTCTTACCGTTGGAACTTTCCATTCCAGCTACAGATCCGGAAGGAGGGAAAGTGGTTAAGTATTCGGGGTCCATCGGATATCCCGGCTGTGGTAACAGCCCTGGAGCTACCAGAGCTTCCACCTTTTGAGTGGCCACTGTCATATTCATTGTTTTGGGGCGAAGGGCGTCAGGCTCCTGTATTGGGGGAGTACCCCGGTAGATCAGGATTCCCCCCCCTAGTCTAATAAGGGGTGTTCAATAACAATAACATTAATGGATCTTTTCCACAAAGGAGGGCTGGTTTTTTTTGTTTTTTTGGGGAATAGTTCCTGGAGATAAAAATAGATCTTTTTTTTTTTTTTCTTTCTTTCTTTTTTGTCCTGATTAATTATACCTATGTATTATGTCAATGATAAAATAATGATGTATGGAATATATATTACGATAATGATATGATATGATATGTAGCATATGATGATGATGATGATGATGATGATGATATTTGTTAGGGATATTTATCAGGGATGTAGGTGATAGGTTTTTGATATTATTAAGGGTAAGAAAATGTTTGCCTCCCTCCCCCTGTGTGTTTTTGTATTTAATTTTTTTTTTTTTTTCCATATCCTGTTTCTCCCCCCAAGGCGGGGGACACTCCTCCTTTTGAGGGGGTGACTGTACTTGGGAGGAGAGTGGAGAAGGAAACCCAGTTATATAAAATATGCTGCAGTGTGGCTATTTGTCGTGCGGGGGGGGCGCTGCGTGTGCACACCTATGTATATGAAAATTCAAGGGGGGAGAGGCATATCATATAAAATGTATGAGTACCAAATTTTTTACTTCCCTTAATTATGTGGGGTTTTTTTTTTTTGTCTTTCCTCCTACTCCTTGGTTATTTTTTTTTTTTGGTACTGTCAACCACCTCCAGTAAGCACCCAAGTTTCATGTAGACGAACATATGGTGTTTTGTGTTTTTGTCTAGTTTTTTGGGGGGGGTCCAGAAATAGTTTGAATGCATCTTTACATATATTGTCGATTGTAATAAAAGTTGGTCTTTCTCTCGGGTCCCATTATGGGGCCTTCTTTGTGTGTTTCCACTTCCCTCTCGTAGGTATACCAGCCCCCTGGTAGGGATTGGTATGAGTTGTTATTTTTTTTGTAAATGTGAAGCCTTTTATGTGGGGAAGACAGCCAGACAATTGAAACAAAGGATAAATGACCACGTCTACTATTCAGCAAATGGTAAAATGTTTACCCCTGTAAGCCGACATTTAGATCTATACCATAGGTTTGACACCACCTTTGTGTCATTCTTTGTTCTGGCTGTCATCCACAAAAATCCAGGAGAGGGGGAATGGGACAAATTTATTCTTCAAAAGGAAACCCTCTGGATTGAATGCCTTGCTGCCAGGACCCAATGAAACTCAGTCCTATAAACCTTTTTTTATAGGAATATCTGAACATTAACAGAACAAGATGATGAGACTGGCGGTTATATCGTTAATACACATTCCGATTCTGTCATCTCATCTGATCTGTTCCTTGATAAGCAGTACTGTTTTCTATCTGCTGTATAGCTTACAGTACTATTTACTAATACTGTTCAACAACATGTGTCGGTTTCTCCTTGATTTAAAGCATAATTGCTTAGGTGGTATTTTCTTATACCACTGAGAAACATCTCCGTTTCCTTATTTTCGTTCATGGGGTCTGTCTATTTTAGCCAATAGATAAACGTATAATACATCTATATTTAGCTTTGTAATAAGAACTGCCTTTACACTAGACAATAGGTTATATTCTATACATTCTTTATTATCTGTTATGATTATCGTTATATTGATTTTTTGAATATATGCATGCCTATTTATTGTCTCTTGTTTGCGGCATGACCCCCTGCATGGTTTCCTTGTGCATTAGAGGCTCTATCCCGTAACTATGTGTGGCCACCCAGCACCGCATCCTCTGGTCACTATACCCTTGTGCTCAGGTTTGCGGCGATCGGGGGATCAGATGGGTGGGTCCACCTCCTACTCTGGTCCTCCCCTGCTCCCGCTGGATTGGCTGGTGTCTTTGCGTCTGCGGCGGCTCTGGTGCATGCGCGGTAGCCTGTGGCCGGTCTGGATGATGTCATCTCCGGTTTCGGGATGACACACGTCCGGTCGGGACGTATATACAGAGAGACGCAAGAGCGTCCAAGATAGATCTACCCACACAGTGCTCTAAGGCTATAGACAGTGACACCCTCTGCTAGTGTATTCTACAGCAGGCAAGCTTCAATTTGGCTTTCACTGGGTCCGAGGGCTAAGGTCTTGTTACCAGCAGTTTTACTTATCTCTTTTCAGCCTGAAAACCATTGAAAACTAGCAAACCCATTTTGGCTACCTGAACATTTTTTTACTTTATATATTTAATGGGTGATATCTATCTGAACTGCTTCATTATATGAAGTCATCTGGGTGGCTGTTTGATTACTACTGCTTCTATGTCTGCACCAAATAGATACTGCTGGTTATTTACTGGTTATATATGTTTAAATTATCTTGATTTTGTTTTTTTTTTATGGATGTCAAATTCATTGTTTGTCTCTATACATACTAGATTCTCAAGCTCCTGAAGAAGCACTAAAACGCACGCAACATGTAGAGCGAATTCTATGAGCGACCCTCCACTACGCCTCAACAACATAATCGCATCAAATTCGAGAATATCCAATATCTATCCTTGAATTATTGTTTCTATATATACTTGGCTAATATTAATAACATTGGTGATATGAATGCTTTTTGGGTGAACCATTACTATGTTTTTTTAACTCTATGTATGTTCATGCTGTTTTTAACATTATTCAATTAAAATATATTTTTTACAATATTTCTTACGGGCGTGCCTATAAAGAAATGGATCCTTACCAGGACGCCCCAAGCTACTGTGTCTGGAAGCTGGGCCGGTTTGGGAATTCTATGAGCTCTGTCCATGAGAAGGTCTCATGGAATTAGGTCAGGTATGAATTTTAGAAACAGCTGCTGCAGATAAAGGATTAAATCACTCTGTTTGACCGCTTCTCAGATTCCTCTCAGCTTAATATTTCAGCGGGAGTGATCTTCTACATCCACCATCTTAAGTTGTAGTTTCAGAATCGCTTCAGCCTGTTGCTCATGTGCATCTACCATTTCAACATGTGCTTTGATCATTACCCCTATCTGAAATTCCAGATGTTTTGTGTGCTCCTCCACACTTTCCAACCTGTTTTATAGTTGGGAGATGGAAGCTTTAAATTCATTGTGGATACCAGCCTGGAGGGAAAGGAGCATTGACTTCAGGGTGCTTTCAGATACAGGGGAGTCAGAGGCTGGTAAGGCAACAGGAGTAATCTGCAGGGAAAGCAGCTTGGGATTTGGTTGAATCAGCCCAGTGAAGCTTCTTCACTGAGGGCGACTTTTGGGGGGAGTGAGCAGGAGAGAGTGCAGCTCTTTTACCTCCATCAGCGACTGTGGGGGATAGGAAGATATGTGTTGTGTCCTCCATGTCCACAAGGGATTCCTGTGCCTCATCGTTGTGCTGGAAGGGAGGAAGGGAGAGTAGCTGGCCTCACCGGCGCCATCTTGGGCTTTCCTCTGAGCTGGCTGCATGAAGCAGTCCGTGAGGCGCCAGGGTCCTGTTATCTGAAATATCTTTCGGGACATAGCCAGACGGGCTCTGCAAGATCTACCTCGTTGGAGGTGTTTTCGGTAGGCTATGCTGTGGGTCACTGTTGTCACCCAGGGAAGCAGAGCAGCCATCTTGGTCAGCAGCTAGGACACGTCCCCGTCTTCCTGAATTTCTTTCATCATTTTTTTTATTGAAGTACTTTACACTCTACCTGGACTTTAAGTGTATGTAAACCCTAACAATGAACTTCTCTTGGCTACTCCCTTTTGGTCAATTAAACATACAATTAAAAGCATTTTGTAAAAGCTGTTAAAATATGTTAAAAAAAAAACAAATACTTGTTTACCTGTCGGAAATCTTGTAAGCTTAAAACTTGCTGTCCCTGCAGTGACTGTTAGCAGTTTTCATTGTTCCACTTTCTGTGGACTACAGAACACTGCCCCCTAAATTATGAAAAAAAAGAGAAAGGGAATGTTTTCTGTAGTCCTAACATGCAAAAACAAAAATATTTTCCTGAAAAGTAAAGTAAAGAGATTTACTAGCCCCGGTGCGAACAGCAGCGTCAGGAATCTGCTAAAACCTGTTTTTTTCTGTGAGCTAGCTGAGGCCTTTGAGCCCTGTACACAAAAATGGCAGATCACTGGTGGCCGCAGCTATCTGTGACTGTCTGCATAGTTAGGTATTACCTGCGGTGATCACTGCTGGATGAACACAAATCACCACAAGTAATTGCTGGCTGTGTGGACAGCCATGGATAGCTGCAGCCACCACTGCTGTCATTTGCACTGGGGCTAGTCGGCTATCTGAATGTAGCCTAGCTTTTTGTTTTGTTTTCTGCTCCTAATGGTCACACCGTGTGTTGGATGCTGTGTTTGATACAAGGGTAGTACAATCCCAGAAACTTGTTGCCACGCCCCTTCCTACTTCATCACACTATCCCGGTGCTCTGCTTCTGCCCTAATGACTTTCGTGTGGTCCACAGTGGCTCTTCAGGTTCCTGATGTAATAGTTTCTATGAGGAAATCATGCATAAATCATATTAACTGGATTTTCAATTATTATACAAAAGCCTTAATAATACAAGAATATCTAGGGTCTTTCTGTTCCTAAATTTTTAAAATGAAAGGAGGTCTGTTACACCTTTTTTGCCTAATATTTTTTTTTAGCCATAAGTCCCCTAAAATAAAAAAACTCTATTGTTTATAGTTTTAACAAAATAAATGAAAAAATTGTCCTTTTTATGTAATCATATTTTGCTATCCCAAGTCTGTAATGGCCTTTCCCAAATTGTGTTTTATAGAGCACACATTCATGTACTTAAATAACCAATAACTAAAATCCTTATGCAGAGAAGATTTTTTTTTGGGCTGTCTAAACATGTCTGAACAAAGGCTGCCTTTTCAAAATATCTAAAGCAGATACACAGCTCAACACAAAGCTGCACAATTCACATCTGTTTGCAACTCTGGTTTGAATTTCCTTTTCATATCAAAAGGATAAACCTTCTGTACAAATATTTGAATGTTTTTCATAAGACATCCAAAAGATATCTCTGGAGGAACTGAATCAGTATACAGACTTGGAAGAAAATAAATATAACAAAAGCATAAAAGAGAATCCAACAAAGGGGATTTTGCAAATAAAAAAAAAAAGTATTATAAAATATGAACTCCTTTTATCATCATCCCAACAAGAAACACCTTCTGTCTTTGACTTTAAATATTCCGTTCCAAGTTCTTGCAAATTTTTTTTCACAATTTAAAAGCACTAAAAGCCTATTATCTTAACACATTGAGCAGTATGGGCATTCAGATCTTACAGCCTTCCACGACTGAAATTCCTTGAGGTGCTAAACTGTAAATAATTTATGTACAGCCTCAACAATCTGCTTACTAAAACATCTCTTCAGCTGAACATTGTTACAGTTCTGGTTACATTTGATAGCTATCAATATCTGATTTTTAAATGTAGTTGTATCTGCTATGTAATTACAACAAAGATATACTGTACATATACTGAGAACAAATTATGCAATAGTTAATTTCTTCCAATTATGTAAAGAAAAACAATGAACGAGGTTTTATATGTTAACTGAATATTTTTTGAGCATTAAAATCTTTGTTAGAGTGTAAAATTATTTTTGAAATAGTTGTTAAATGTATTTTAGATAACATCTGTCATGTTATTAGAAAAAAGTTATGTTGGTGAAGGATCATTAAAGTGGTTGTAACCTTAAAAAAAAAAAGCTTCTGTTCTTCTAACTACTTGCCAACTGGGCCATAGCCGATTGGCAGCTACAGCGCAGTTGGCTAGTTCTGGGAGGGCATCCAGGGACGTCCTCCCGGAATCGCACTTCCCGCACGCACCTGGGAATGTCCGTGGCACATCACAGATCGGGGTAAAGGGCCAATGATAGTGGCCCTTTACCACGTGATCATTCCGTCCAATGACAGAACGATCACTTGTCAACAAACCGGTGCATGTCCAGTTCAGCTCTCTCCTATCCTCGCAAGCTGTACATACCGATCGGTACAGCATGGGAGGAGAGGAGGGAGATTGCAGCAATACACACCCATACCTCATCTGTGCCTCATTCAAGCCCATCTGTGCTTCATTCATTCCCATATGTGCCTCAATTATGCCCATCTGTGCCTCATTCATGCTCATCTGTGCCTCATTCATGCTCATCTGTGCCTCATCCATGCCCATCTGTGCCTAATCCATGCCTCATTCATGCCTCATCTGTGCCTCATTCATGCCTCATCTGTGCCTCATTCATGCCCATCTGTGCCTCATCCATGCCCATCTGTGCCTCATTCATGCCCATCTGTGTCTCATCCTTGCTATCTGTGCCTCATCCATGCCTATCTGTGCCTCATCCATGCCCATCTGTAACCTCATCCATGCCCATCTGTGTCTCATCCATGACCATCTGTGCCTCACCTATGCCTCATTTGTGCCGCTTTCATACCTCATCTGTGCCTCATCCATGCCACATCAGTGCTTATCCGTGCCACATCCATGCCTCATCCGTGCCACATCAATGCCTCACCTGTGCTTATCCATGCCTCATCCATGCCCATCTGCGCCACATTCATGCCACATCCATGCCTCATCTGTGCCTTATCTGGCCTCATCTGTGGTCATTCATGCCACATCCATGCCTCATCTGTGCTCATCCATGCCACATCAGTGTTCCTCCATGCCACATCAGTGCCACTACAGTGCGTATTAGTGCCCTATAGTGCCTCACAAAAGTGTAAAAGGTAGTCAGGAAATTCTGAATGTTGGGCCTCTGCATGTGGCAAGGTTGTGTAAAAGTCTCACATATGTGGTATCGCCACAGAAGGAGTAGCAAACTGTATTTTGGGGTGTAATTTGTGGTATGCTTTATCTTAAAAATATCTTACAAATGGACAACTTTTTGTAAAAATGACATGTTCAAAAGACTCATAATGACTCATAGAATATATGTTGGGGTGTTTGTTTTCAAAAATGGGGTAATTTTGTAAGTGTTTTCATTGTCCTGGTGCTCCAGGGCCTTCAAAAGTGTGATAGGTTGTCAGGAAATTATATGTGTAATTTATGCTCCTAGAACACCTGGAGGTGCTACTTGCATGTTGGGCCTCTGTATGTGGCCAGGCTGTGTAAAAGTCTTGTACATGTGGTATTGCCATAGTCAGAAGGAGTAGCAGAATGTGTTTTGGGGTGTAGTTGCAAATAAATATATAGCCTATACAGTGTGTGTGAGAAATAACTTGGTAATATGTCAATTTTGTGAAAAAAAAAATCTTAATTTTGCAAAGAATTGTGGGAAAAAAAATACAACTTCAAAAAACTCACCATGCCTCTTACTAAATACATTGGAATGTCAACTTTCCAAAAAGGGGTCATTTGGGGGATATTTGTACTTTCCTGGCATGTTATGCCGCGTACACACGGTCGGACTTTTCATCTACAAAAGTCCGACAGCCTGTCCGACAGACTTTCGGCGGACTTTCGGCGGACTTGCGGCAGACTTTCTAACGAACAGACTTGCCTACACACGACCACACAAAAGTCCGACGGATTCGTACGTGATGACGTACACCGGACTAAAATAAGGAAGTTGATAGCCAGTAGCCAATAGCTGCCCTAGCGTCGGTTTTTGTCCGTAGGACTAGCATACAGACGAGCGGACTTCGGGGTCCGTCGTACTTACGACGTAAAGATTTGAAGCATGTTTCAAATCTAAAGTACGTCGGATTTGAGGCTAAAAAAGTACGTTAAAAGTCCGGAGAAGCCCACACACGATCGGATTACCAGCCAGCTTTAGTCCGTCAGCGTCCGTTGGACTTTTGTAGCTGAAAAGTCCGACCGTGTGTACGCGGCATTAGTGTCTCAGGAAATGAGATAGGTCGTCAGTACAATCAATTTTCAATGATTGCCCCAAAGGCTTGTCGACTCTTTAACTTTCACAAAGACCAAATAATATATACTTATTTGGTTTACTTATACCAAAGATATGTAGCAGTATAACTTTTGGCCAAAAGTTATAAAAAAAAAATTACTAATTTGCAAAATTTTATAAACGAAACAAAGAAAAATGCATTTTTTTACAAAATGTTTGGTCTTTTTTCATTTATAGCTCAAAAAATAAAAAACCCAGTGTTGATTAAATACCACCAAAAGAAAGGTCTATTTGTGTGAAAAAAAAAGGATAAAAATGTCATATAGGTACAGTATTGCATGACTGAGTAATTGTCATTCAAAATATGAGAGTGCTGAAAGCTGAAAATTGGCCTGGCTAGGAAGGCCAGTGGACAAGTGGTTAAAGGATGAATAACTGCCTAGTGATGTTGCAATGTAATTTGTTCCTCTTACATAGTAGGTGAGGTTGAAAAAAGACACAAGTCCATCAAGTCCAACCTATGTGTGTGATTATGTGTCAGTATTTCATTACATATCCCTGTATGTTGCGGTCATTCAGGTGACTATCTAATAGTTTCTTGAAGCTATCAATGCTCCCCGCTGAGACCACCGCCTGTGGAAGGGAATTCCACATCCTTGCCGCTCTTACAGTAAAGAACCCTCTACATAGTTTAAGGTTAAACCTCTTTTCTTCTAATTGTAATGAGTGGCCACGAGTCTTATTAAACTCTCTTCTGCGAAAAAGTTTTATCCCTATTGTGGGGTCACCTCTCTATGCTGAAAAATACCTGATTGATCCTGCCTGTTTCTGTGTCCCCCTTAGTGTGCTGACTATGGTAATCATGGCTGCTGACCCATGATACCATGGTCAGTTTATGTCAGTTCAGTCTGTGTGTGAGATACAAGCTGCCCCCTGCACCTCTCCTCTCCTCATGCTGCTATTTCCACCACAACACATACCCACATTACTTGTATACCCTCTATTTTAGGCTGATCTAAAATACTGTGGGTCAGTTTTTTTCAATTAAAATCCTAAATACCTCCTGTCAAAGTGCCACTCTGCAGACACATGACCTCCATCTGCTGGCCGGCTGCCATCAGAGGGGAATCTTAGCTTCTCCAACTGCTCTCCTTAGATCGGGGAAAGAGAGCGGAGGAGATCACCTGACTGCAGAGCGGCGGTGTGAGAAAAAGTATTTAGGATTATAATTTTTAAAAAAAACACACACAGTACAGCAATGTGCTTGTGCTTCCTCATTCTCAGTCAACAGGCTGTATTGTTTAATTGCAATAAAAAAAAAGTGTGATCACCGATTTCCATATGATGTCTGGCAACAGTGTCTGAAGCACAGGGCTGTCTAAACAGATTGTAAAGCCTAGTACACACAATGAGGTGATGGGACAAATGATCGTAGTTTTTTTTTTGCATAGTGAAAATGAATAGGTTACTAAGGTACGAAAATTCTTGTACGACAGAATAAGCATTTGGAAGTGATGTAATGTATTTGCATTGTATTTTTGGATGAAAACTGTACAGATTAAACAAAAATCGTATGATCTGGTATCGTATGTGAAAAATTTTGGTGTTTTCCGTTCTGAAAATTTTGGACGCAAGCTGGGTACTATAACAATCAGATTATCGCACAATCGCTTCAAAATAAAAATACACCCCCCTAGATGTTACCCATGATGACTGCACCTGAATCCAAGCCCTACCCAATGATGATTCCAGACCAGTTAATTTCCCAATTGCCTAAGTATAGGGCTCTGCACCTTTTAAAGCCCTGTACCCAAAATTTAGAATATAGTTAAAAAAATACGGCTTTTGAAGTGATTGAAAAAAGAAAAACAAAACAAGCTGGGAGCCTAACAAATTACATGTATGAGGGTACCTCCATCAATAATGGTAGGGTGTGTATACAAGATTCAAAACTGTCACAAAAAACTAAAGCCAAAATATTTCTGCACACCCGTGGGTTATTTCCTCAAAATGCATTGTTAAAAATGGCATCAAATACAGCTATATAGCAATAATCCCTCCTCCCTCACATATGATCCCACATCCACGAAGAAAAATGCAAAACCCACACATTGGGCTAATGCAGTAACCCAATACTAGGTCAGGGAATCCTCCGATGGACTGAACTCACTGGATAATGATCACCTCTGTGTAGGTGATTCCTTAAGTGGACCAGACCTAATCCCATCTGGATGGATGAAACAAAAGTTCTGATGATCCTGGTGGTATGTCACACAATGTCACACACAGATATAGATCATATGGAGGTGACCCCACGGATAGAAAATGCTATACAGTGTCACAAGGAAGCACAGATAAATACATACATCCAATCCGGCCAGTGAATGAATGGGTCCCATCAATCTGGGTACTCCATTAGAACTGCCGATATGATCGGTAATGTGTATGAGTGTACTCACAAATCTGCTTCCTCAAGTGACAGCTGGATGGTTGTAGCTGTGGCAGTCCTCCAAAAGGTTGCAATCAACAAGGTGGCTGAATGGAGATGATAGAAGCGGCTATCCCGTGGGTCAGGCAGGTAATGCAGGTTAGATGTAATACTGTGTAAATCCTGCAGGTGCGTTATTCCCATAGTAAGCTTTGAATTGAGCATTATGCCGAATCACCCTTGCAATAAGTAGCGGGTGCAGGTAGTCCGTGACCTCCAGACAGATATCAGCAATCAGCAGCCCAGCAATTACAGTCCATCTAGTGTAAGTGGGTGTCGTACTGGATATCTCATTGGGTTCCTTTCAAATGGCTAAGGATGCGGTGCATCAGGGGGTGGAGGTCTAGGTGTAGGTCTGCCTACATATGTTTTGTTCCTCCCGGAACTTTGCTAGGACATCAGGGGAGATAGGGGATGGGAATGGGCTCATATGTTGTACTATGTTTTGATGGGTGGGAGGGTTGAAGGGGGTTTTGCATTTTTCTTGGGGGATGTGGGATCATATGTGAGGGAGGAGGGATTATTGCTTTATAGCTGTATTTGATGCCATTTTTAACAATACATTTTGAGGAGATAACCCACGGGTGTGCATAAATATTTTAATTTTATTTTTTTGTGACAGATTTGCATTTTGTATACACACCCTACCATTATTGATGGAGGTACCCTCATACATGTAATTTGTCAGGCTCCCAGCTTGTTTTTTGTTTTATTTTTATTTTTTCAATCGCTTCAAAAGCCGTATTTTTTGTACTATATTCTGATTGTGTGTACAGGGCTTTAAACATGAAAATGGTTAACATAACAATCCCAAAACCATGTGAAAAAGAAAAAAAAACATTTACAATAGCCACAGTACATTTTCTTTTATCAGAATGCTCTTGGGGGCAATCTGCGAGTTGCAACAACTTGCTGTAAAGTCTCCCTTTCAGCACTTACAAGTAAAAGGCCTTATAATAACCTGAATTTCCACTGTTGACCATGGTAATATGTGCTCCAAAGGCTAAGCCTGAAAACATAAATGAATTATATCCCCATCATGTCATAACCCATTAGTTTATTGAGCAAACTCATTACAGAACAAAAGCCATCCTCCACCAAACTCCTGCATTAGTTTAGTATTAATATTTGAGTACAGGTGATTAGTGAGTGACTTTAGCTCACATAGTTTTCCGTGAACACAATCATTAAGACGGGCCAACGCTAAATAAATATTTAATCGAAATGTTTCTAATGATTCAACGCCAACTAATTTCAGGTGCAATAAACATATGCAGGTAATGTAATAAACTTAAAATACACATTTGGCAGCTGGCATTTTTCATATTTAACAATGAGTGTGTTTATATATGAAGGAGTTATTTATTTAGTATTTGCTAGACTACACAAATATTGACCTGCACACATTAATGAATGTTCTTGTATTAGTCAGATAAGAAGATTTGACATAAAACATAATCTAAAGAAAAACAAAGGGAATAATGACCGCTTCTTTGAAAGACAAATGGGGATGTTTGGTCAAAACTCACAGAGATAAAGATTACAGCAAAGGTGACATTGTCATGTAAGCCTTTATTTATTTATGTTGTACCTGCTACAGGTGACCTGGGTTTCAACTCACTTACAAAAACATCTGAAAGAAGCTGACAAATGCTTTTTAATTACTGTTTATTCCAGCAAACAACAGCTCATGGTAACCAAGTACTGTCAATTCTGTAAGCTAATATTTGGAAGACTTTTGAACTCATGGGAAAACACTTTGTACTCCACCATGTGCAGCAAATAAGACGAAAGCAAATAGGTAATGGATTAGTGACCAAAGGCAAGCAATTGAGATTGATAAATAAATATATTTTTCTGTCTGGACTTAAGCTACTGACAGACTTTAAGTCAGGGGTTCTGAATCAGGGGTATCCATACTCCTCTGGGCTATGGTATTCAAATGGCAGGGTAGGGGACTGAATCTCTGAACAAATAAAACACAAATAAAACAGGATTCTCTGCATTATTAACCTGCAATCAAAGTGGAGAAATTCACTTGATGTGTCAGTAACATTGTCAGTAATTATCAATCATTTTCATTTCGTAAAGCACAGAAACGACAGCAACAATCTCACTGGTTGTAGATGTCAAACCTATTTGTGGCTTGACATTTTGTAAATAAACATATCTAACAAAACCTGCATGATTTCTTTCAGCTGTTGTGTTCCTAGCTCTTTTTATATACAAAATATAAATACTTTGTTCAAAATTTTCATTCATAAAAGATAATTTTCCACTTTCCCCCCTCCCCTCACCTTCACCAACCTCCATTTCCTTAACCGCTTGCCGACCAGCCGCCGCAAGGTGGCTCAGCTGCGCGAATCGCCGTAGCTCTACATCGGGCTCGTTCATGGCCCTGTGTGGGCGCGCGCACACCAATTGGCCAACAGGGGAGCCAATCAGCAGGTCCCAAGATCGTTCCCCCGCAGAGACAGAACGGGGATCTGCCGAAGTAAACAATGCTGATCTCCGTTCTGACAGGAGATCACACAGAGATCTTGTCTTTCTGCTATGCAGGAAGATGGATCTCTGTGTTATCCCAGGCAGCCCATCCCCTGTACCGTTAGTAAACACACTGAGGGAACACATTTAACCCCTTGATTGCCCCTGATGTTAACCCCTTCCCTGCCAGAGTCATTAGTACAATGTCAGTGCATATTTTTAGCACTGATCACTGTGTTAATGTCACTGGTTCCCAAAAAAGTGTCAAAAAATGTCAGTTAGGTGTTCGATCTGTCTGCCGCAATGTCGCAGTCCCGCTAAAAATCACTGATCACCGCCATTACTAGTAAAAAAAAAATTAAAAATTATAAAAGTGCCCTAAATCTATCCCCTATTTTGTAGATGTCAAATGTATTTGTGGCTTGACATTTTTTACATAAATACATCTAACAAAACCCCCATGATTTCTTTCAGCTGCTGTGTTCCTAGCTCTTTTTTTTTTCTTTATAAATTTCACATTATACAAAATATAAAGACTTTGTTCAAAATTTTCATTCATAAAAGATCATTTTCACCTTTCCCCCCTCCCTGTGACAAAACACATTATGCTACTTGTCCTGAGTATGGCGATACCACATGTGTGAGACTTTTTCACAGCCTAGCCACATAGAGCGCAACATCCAAGGATTACTTCAGCTATTATCTACTTTAAGACCAGACCTTACTCTGACACTTTTTGTTTACAAGTAAAAATCTGTATTTTTGCTAGAAAATGACTTAGAGCCCCCAAACATTATATACTTTTGTAGCAGAGGCCCTAGAGAATAAAATAGTGGGTTTTGTAAATTTTTATGCCACACAGTATTTGCGCAGCTGTTTTTCAAACGCAATTTTACACACTAATGCATAAATACATTTTAATTAATTTCAATGCACACAGAAACAATATAATACCCACATTTTTGGAAAAATATAAAATATGGTGTTGGGCCAGCTAAATAGATACCAAACATAAAAAATTGCTCACGCTTGTGAAATGCCACCAAACTTCAGTATTTAAAAATCTCCATAGGCAACGCTTTATAAGCCTTTATTGGCTACCAGTTTAGAGTTACACAGGAGGTCTGGTGCTAAAATTATTGCTCTCACTCTGACGTTGGTGGTAATACCTTACATGTGCGATCGCTGTTTGCGTATGTGTACGTGACCAACGTGTGCGTTCTCCTTTGCACACGAGGATGGGGGGGCATGTTAAATGTTTTATTCATTTATTGGTGGGACACTGGTACACCAACAGATGTTTTTGTGCACTTGTACACTAAGACAGATGTTGATCGCCCACTGGCGGACACTGACAGATGTTGATGTCACAATGGAACACTATTGCACTATTGCAGATGCTTTTTGCACTGGTACAGATGTTCATGGGGACACCGTGACAGATGTTTTGTGCACTGGTACAGATGTGATGGCGTACTATGACAAATGTTTTTGTGCACTGGTACAGATGTTCATGGGGACACTTTAACAGATGTTTGGTGAACTGGGATTTGCATAGCTGGGTGCAAACCCTGTGTCTATCACCATTGCACATTTTTGGAGAGAAAATGTGTCCAAGAATGAGAGTACTTGTGGGTGAGGATAAATGTAACATATTTGTCTGCTTCTACGCCTTTTGCATGAGGGATGATTTAATATATACCTGTAGCTGATACATCCAAGACTATTCAGAAGCAGTATCTCTAAGGAAGGAAAGTGTTTAACAGATCTTTGCAGGTGGCAGATGATGAACTGTGACATATAAGTGAGTGAGTTTATTTTTTTTTTTAATGAACTACTATTCATTTTTCATTGAAAGATTGTAAAGATTTTTCTATAAAGTCTACAATTTTTTCAACGGGGTCTGTGGCCAACTTTCTGTAGGCTTTGTCTTCCAGACATTTTCTTGCTTCCAGTGTGTAGTCTTTCTGGTCCTCCACCATTTTCAGTATTTTTTAATATTAATATGTTGGTTCCTCGTTAGAATTTTTACTTCTTTCTCCATTTTAGTCAGGTTTGATGGAGCATCCTAGTTTTGATTTAGTTATCCTTGTATTGAACTGGTTTGAAATCATAAGTTATGTAGCTACAGTATAGAGTATATTTTCAATGAGGGAGGATACTGGTTTGTGCAACTGGTAAAGCAATGATTCAGCTAAATCTGGGATCATTGTTAGTTGTTTGCTGGAGTTGTAATGTTTCTTCTCTTGAAATTCTATAGGTCAAAGAAGAGATCATGGCTCCCCACTTAAAATCCACACCAGACCCTTATCCAAGCACACAGTTTGGCAGGCCAGGAAAGGAAGAAGTGAGCATACCAAGTCACATGCCTTGAACTTGGAGAGGATACAGACAACCAGGCAACTAGCATTTGGGAAAAGATAAGTGGGCAACAGAAGCTTAATTTTTATCTATGTATAGCCTTAAAAACTAGGTATTTCTTTCTGTATATTTTCATACAGAGACTCATAGTTACAACCCCTGTCATTTTTATGTCATGTGTCCCTTTTGAGATATTATTCCTCACTTACTTTCCTGTAGACACAACAGGAAGTAATGCTGGCCATAGACTATATGAAAAATCGTCCGAACTCATTTTTGAAAAACGAACGTTCGGCCGTGACCGCAAACGATTGTGCCAACATGTATTGACCGATAAATCGTTCAGTGGACATAAATAAATCATTTTTTGGTTAGTTTTTTTACATATACCTAGTGCAGACAGTTCGGACGGGAAACACATTAACCTTTCAATTTATCGTTCGTTCGGCATAAAATTTCCAACCTTGTCCTTAGATTTTTTGGCTCAAAAGCGTCCCAACGATCATCGATTTTGTGCCCATTAACTGCCCGAAAAAACGAACGAACGGTCAAAATGACCGATTTTCAGACGTATAGTGTATGGCCAGCACAAAAGTTCATTTGTCCAGAATGTTCAGAAGTTTATCGTTTGTTTGACTTCTGTTGAACGGACAAGTTGAAAAACATCTTAATTGGCTGCAGCTGCTCATCAGTGTATTCTGACAGAAGCGGGAGCAGCTGTCAGAATTTAGACAGCTTTCACACTGGGGCCGCCAGTGCATTCGCGGTAAAGCGTTTTAGCGGCGCCTTAGCGCTATTTAACCACTTAAGGACGGAGCCTTTTTTTGAGATGTGTTGTTTACAAGTTAAAAACTGTTTTTTTGCCAGAAAATTAGTTAGAACCCCCAAACATTGTACATTTTTTTCTAACACCCTAGAGAATAAAATGGCGGTCATTGCAATTCTTTCTGTCACACCGTATTTGCGCAGCAGTCTTACAAGCGCACTTTTTTTGGAAAAAATACACGTTTTTGAATTAAAAAATAAGGCAACAGTAAAGTTAGCCCATTTTTTTATATTGTTAAAGATAATGTTACACCGAGTAAATTGATACCCAACATGTCACGCTTCAAAATTGCGCCCGCTTGTGGAATGGCGACAAACCTTTACCCTTAAAATTCTCCATAGGCGACGTTTAAAAAATTCTACAGGTTGCATGTTTTAAGTTACAGAGGAGGTCTAGGGCTAGAATTATTGCTCTTGCTCTACCGATTGCTGCGATACCTCACATGTGTGGTTTGAACACAGTTTTCACATGCGGGTGCTACTCACGTATGCGTTCGCTTCTGCACGTGAGCTCGGTGGACGGGGCGCGTTTAAAAAAAAAAAATTTCTTATTTATTTTCCCATTTATTTTTTATTTTCACACTGTTTTAAAAAAAAATTAAATCTCATATTTACACTTAGATGCAATCAAAAAAAAAAAAATTGTCATTTAAATAAATAATTTAAAAGAATGGCCCTTTAAGAGCTGTGGGCGGAAGTGACGTTTTGACGTCGCTTCCGCCCTGCATTGTTATGGAGACGGGTGGGGGCCATCTTCCCCTCACTCGTCTCCATGCCCAGCCAGGGTGAACATCCGATTGCCTCCGCCACTGACGACGGATCCGGTAAGCGGCGGAGGGCACCGGAGCGCGGCGGGAGAATGGCCCGCGAATATCACTCTTATCAGAAACCGAACCGCCGGCCTAACACGAGGATACCGGGGTTATGGCAGCTAGCTGCTGCCATAACAACCATATCCCCATCAAAGTAAGGACGTATATCGGCGTGCGGCAGTCCGGAAATGGTTAAGCAGCACTTTTAGGCCGCTAGTGGAGCACTTTTAACCCCAAAAAAAGGGTTAAATACTCCTGCGTTGCAGCGCTTCGGAAGCGCTGCCCATTCATTTCAATGGGCAAGGGCATTTTGGGAGCGCTGTGTAAACTGCTCCCAAAATGCCCCAAAGATGCTGCTTGCACGGCTTTTTCTAATGTCCCACAAGCACACCACCCTAGTGTGAAAGCACACATTGCAATGAATGGGAGGCAGTTTTCAGGCGCTTTACAGACACTATTTCTAGTGCTAATACACCTGAAAACTGCCTCAGTATGAAAGAGGTCTAAGTGCCCTGGTGGGGGGTGGGGGATTCCTCCATCCACCTCATGTGTGTGAATAGAGGAATCTGTCTTTTTTTTTGTTTTGTTTTTTATGGCCAGCTTTAGACAGTTGTAACTCATTTTTTGTCTCACTTTCAGACCCAGGGAAAATGGACACTTTGATAAATAGAAAGCTGGGTCACAGCCAGTAATGAAAACCTAACAACAGTTCTAACCCCTCTAGCCACTCTTTCCAAAAATGAAAAACAAAATCAATTTAGATATATTCTACAGAATTAGTTAGCCAGCCAAATGATCAGTAACTGTAATACACGGCTAACTAAACAGGTGCAAAGTTACAATCAACAATGCAAAACAGGGTCTGAATGGCAAAGATCATGCATACACTGCAGAATGATACATAGGGGTTAATTTACTAAAACTGGAGAGTGAAAAATCTGATGTAACTGTGCATGGTAGCCAATTTGCTTTTAAATCCAGCTTGTTTATTTAAGCTTTTGACAAAAAACCTGGAAGCTGATTGGTTTCTATGGACAGCTGCACCAGCTTTTGCACTCTCCAGTTTTAGTACATCAATGCCAAAATGTCTTCTGAAGCTGCACAAGCATGAACTGTGCACAACAATGTCTCTGTGGCTCAGTTAAAGTGTTACTAAACCCCTGGACCCTGCATTCACTATATCTGGTCTCCCACAGTACACAAAACATGGAAATGCAATTATTTTAGTAAATTTAATGTAG